>CM066040.1:132965876-133344997 GCA_033557465.1 Ichthyophis bannanicus
GCTCAGAGAGTGGAGAATTACCGACCTATATCGCTTCTTAATGCTGATTATAAAATTTATGCTAAGGTACTTGCTACTAGGCTGGATAAAGTGCTTGAGGTATTAATTCACCTGGACCAATGTGGCTTTATGCCTGGTCGCTCAACAACCGATAATGGGAGGCTACTAGCACACGTGCTGCTGAGGGCACAACAAACACCTGAACCAGTAGTAGGAGTAGCACTGGACGCTGAAAAAACTTTTGATCGGCTAGAGTGGCCCTTTCTATTTCAGACATTAAGATGGTTCGGGCTCAAGGATCAGTTCCTGGGGCGAATTGCTGTGCTATATGCCAAACCGTTTGCGCGAGTAGCGGCGGACACGACTATATCAGCAGGGTTCACCTTGTTTAGAGGGACAAGACAAGGGTGTCCCTTATCACCGCTTCTTTTTAATTTAGCGCTGGAACCATTGGCCCTCAAAATTCGACAATCTGCAGAGATATCAGGAATTGACATCAAGGGATATCAATGCAAACTATCTGCCTACGCCGATGACTTACTCTTATTTATTAAACCTGAATCGCTGGATGCAGTGTTGATGTTGATTACGGACTACTCAAAACTATCGGGCTATAAAGTGAATCTAACGAAAACTACTATCATACCCCTTAACACTCCGGCATCCTCGATAACATGGGACAGATACCCATTCAAGGTTGAGCAGTCCTATTTTAAATACTTGGGAGTTCTTTATGGGAAAACCATGCAGGAGATAATTATGCAAAATATGGAAACATGTGAGCGTATTGTGAAGGAATATACAACTAAATGGTCTCCCCTGAATCTGTCGTGGTGGGGAAGATTAGAAACGATAAAAATGGTTATAGTCCCCAAGATTAACTACATCCTAAGCATGATTCCGCTAATATTTCCTCAAAGTTTCTATCAGAAGTTGGGAAGGCTGTTAATATCCTTTTTTATGGCGTAATAAAACGCCCAGAATTGCGACTTGGAAGTTGAAGCTGCCTAAAAGAAGAGGCGGAGTGCACGGAGGGGCGGAGCCTGATGTCCAGCGGGATAGTCGCATAGCGCAGAGGCTCCTGAGAGGCCTACTAGGAATCCTGACTGTAAACCACACAAAACTCCCGAATTAATACTCCGGGTCTACCGCGGAAACTTAGAAGGATGGCGGTATCCAAACCTACACGCCTGGATTTTGGAAATCCGACTAATACCCATGGCAAACGTTCAAAGACAGAGCCTCCTTCTCCCCAGAAAATGGCCGCGGCTCGGGAAGGGCCTGAAGGGCTGCAGGAAATACTGGCTAAGATTCGTGGGGTGAAAGATCTAGTGCAAACAAATGGAGAATCGCTTCGGGCGGTACGGGAGGACCTGGCCATAATGCAAAGCAAATTTTAAGAAATCTCGTTGCGACAAGATAAAGTGGAGGGAATCCTTGACTCGCATAATGTTCGCCTCGCAAAGCTGGATAAAGTAGAGCGGCAGCTGCGTGCCCTCCAGAGAGAGGTCGAGGAAGGGAATAACCGAGCCCGTAGAAATAACGTTTGAATTGTCGACATTCCTGAGGGAGCGGAGAACGCTGACATGAAGGCCTTTCTTTGCAAGCTGCTTCCCTCACTGCTGAAAATCACTTTTGAAAGGGACTTGGAAATTGATCGGGCTCACCGTGTACCTGCAAGCCTTGCACTCAATCGTAAGTCTCCGAGGCCTATTATCTTCCGGCTTCTCCGTTACCAGCAGGTGGAGCAGATTCTGAGCGCGGCACGCACGAGAGGCCCCATAGAATTTGAGAGCCACCGGATTTCCTTTTTCCCAGACTTGGCCAAGCCTACGGTGGACCGTAGAAAGCGCTTCTTGGAATATCGGCCAAGCTCCGCGTAACGCTGCACAATCAGACCAGAACATTTGATGACCCCGAGATCTTGGAAGCGTACCTAGAGGCTAAAGAGGCCGAGCAGATGCGATGAGGAACAGCTAGTCAATTCTAAGTGACTGTGCATTACGCTGTCTTGACATTGTTTGCTGCCAAATTCAGGGTTGCCATAACCCGGGACTTGCCTATCTTTGCTGGCTGTTTATTTGCATTTGATACGCTGCCTAGCCTAATCTCGCTCCGGTGGGCCTCAGTTCCCTCAACAGTGGTGCAGGTTCATGTGTTTCAGATATGGTTCTCTCGGACCCACCCCGCTGGCGCAAGTTCACCATGGTTTATTGGGGTGTAGCTTCTCCTCTAGGGCACATTGGTGATTATCTGGCTCGATGGGGTACATGGGCTATTATACCATACTTATACAAGGTAGCTGTACAGATACGATATAACCTTGCTAATCATTGTGGAAGACTTATTACATTTGTGCGATTTTTCTCTGAATACCTGATTATGTGTCTATGGCCCTATGTAAGGTTTTGTCATTAAATGTAAAAGGGATCAATAACCCAATCAAGAGGAAAAAAATCCATACCTATTTATGTCATGAGAAAGCTGACCTGGTGTTGCTGCAAGAAACGCACCTAAATACAAATGAAACCCTGAAACTTGGTGTTAAACCTTACATGGTGGCCGCCTACTCTCCATCTGTTTCAAAAAAATGTGGGGTAGCTATCTTGATAAGGAAGTCTCTGAATGCCACTGTTATCGACACTAGCTCCGACGGGGAGGGTAGATGGTCTCAGGCTTTAATTCGGTTTGGGAATATTGAAGTGACATGTATCTGCTTGTATGCTCCCAACATAGACAACCCCGCTTTCTTTGCTGCTATTGCCCAGGTGGCCCAAGCTTCGGCTAGTACTCCTCTGATTATCGGAGGGGACTTTAATCAGGTCATTGACCCATTACTTGATAGGCAACCGCCTCGAACTGCTGGTATACTCAAGAGTCAACTCATGCTTGCTTCCATGATTCAGGAACTTGCGTTAGTGGATCTCTGGAGACTACTGCACCCCACTGAGCTAGAGTTCACCTTTTTTTCACCTCCTCACCAGTCTCAGTCGAGAATAGATTTTTTCCTTGTTTCAAAAACATTAGTATCTCAAGTGGAGGCGATGGTGATCCATCCCCTACATATTTCAGATCATGCTGCTATTTCTTTTAAATTACGAGATAGTCCACCCGGTGGGAAACCAGGAGATTGGTTCTTTGACAGGACCATGTTAGATAATCAGGAATTTCAAGCTGAGATTCGGCTGGCCATACAGGACTACTTTCACTTTAATATACCTCAAGCCACGACGGGATGGGCCTGGTGGGAAGGATTTAAAGCTGCCATAAGAGCGACTATCACTAGTTTTCACATCCGATTGGGGAAACAACGTAAGCAGCAGTTGCTAGTCCTAGAACAACAAATTAAAGCAGGGGAGCGGGTTCTTACTTCCAGAACGGATCCCTATGTGCTGATCAGGTTGCAACGGCTACGATTTCAATATAATTCGATTCTTTCTACTGCAGCCTCGCAAAGCATTAAGGCGCAGCGAGGAACTTACTACCGGGAAAGCAATCGGGCTGGAAGGCTACTTGCCAATGCCCTGAAAGGCCAGAGAGAAGCCAAAAGAGTCGCGGCTCTCCGAGATCCGCAGGGGCGAGGTGTAATAACGAAGGATACAGAAATAGTGGAACTTTTCCGGGATTTTTATGCCCAACTGTATCAGTCTGAAGGCGCTCACGCTCAAGCGGACTTTGAACATCTGGTGTCCAGTATACAGCGCCCGACGCTATCCGATGAGGATAGGGAGGCCCTGGATGAACCCTTTTCGGATCTTGAGATCCAGCAGATGATAAAGCGAGTGGCTGCAGGTCGGGCGGCGGGCCCAGACGGCCTTCCGGCTGAATTTTATAAAACCTTTTATTTGGATCTAGTCCCCCAATTACGACTTTATTATACTGCTCTCGTCACGGATAACTCTCATATCGGAGCCTTCTCGGCGGCGAACGTAGTAGTGTTTGAAAAGGAGGGGAGGGATCCTCTATTGACAGCTAATTACCGCCCAATCTCACTTCTCAATGTGGACTATAAAATATTTGCGACGGTTTTGGCCAATCGGCTGTCAGAGAGAATGTCCACCTTGATTCACCCAGACCAATGCGGCTTTATAGCCGGCAGATCTACTGCTGATAACACCAGAACCTTATGTCACGTGCTTGCTGGCTCTGCACACTTAGATCAACCCCTAGTTGGCCTCTCCCTCGACGCCGAGAAGGCTTTTGATCGTCTGGAATGGCCTTTTCTATTTGCGACTCTTCAATGGTATGGCTTTGGGGATGGTTTTCTCCGGTACCTAGCAGTCATGTATACTCAGCCCACGGCCACAATCTGTGTCAATAATATCAAGTCCCGCCCGTTTAATCTTCAGCGGGGCACGCGCCAGGGATGTCCCTTATCCCCCATGTTATTCAATTTAGCGCTCAAACCTTTAGCCCTTCTGATTCGACAGTCTGTAGATATCCACGGAATCCCTCTTAGTAACAGGGAGATTAAACTCTCTGCATATGCAGATGACCTAATGCTCTTCGTCTCCCCAACCTCGGTTCCAACTGTATTGGCAAAGATTGACTGCTACTCGCACCTATCGGGCTACAAAATCAATTGGACTAAGTCAGTGGCTTTTCCACTTAACCATTGGGCCCACCGGGACGATCTGAAAGCCTTCCCCTTTGTCTGGCAACCCCGTATGGTGAAGTACTTAGGGGTCCACTATTGCTATCCCTTGGAAGATACTATCAGCTTTAATGCCAAGGAAATAGTCTCTAAAGTCCGTGCGCTGACTAACAAATGGTCCCCTCTCGCCTTATCGTGGTGAGGTCGGGTTGAGACCGTGAAAATGATGATTGTTCCTAAAGTGAACTATATTCTAGAAATGTTGCCGTGTCTATTGCCCCCGCAAATATATAGGGAGATAGAGGGTCTCCTTAGTCGTTATTTATGGCAAGGCAAACCACCGAGGCTAGCCAAACAAAAGTTGAAACAGGATAAAGGTTTGGGAGGGGTCAGATTCCCAGATTTTTTAACGTACCATAGAGCTTTCCTATTAAAACAGGGCTCTCGATGGCTGGAGACCCCTGCAGATGGTCGTCCAGTCTGGCTGGGAATAGAGGAAGCGCTCTGCGCCCCGATACCATTAGTGAACCTACCCAGTATGTGCTTTCAGTCGAATATACATCCTCCACGAATGATCGTTGATACCCTCGCGGCGTTTAATACCTTTATTCATACTATGGGCCCACAGGCATGCCCTTCAAGCAAGCTCCCGTTATGGCATAATCCGCTTTTCAAAATCCAGAATAAAACGATTGCCTGGAGCCACTGGCACTCCCGGGGGATCTGGAATGCCAGCCAGCTGTTTGCTGATTTCAGTGAGTTGCAAAGGGAGTTTGGTCTACTCCCTAAGCATTATTTCCAATGGTTGCAGCTCAAACATTGCCTTGAGAGTGCCCGGGTCGCACCGCGGCCAGACACTACTGAGTCAGGGTTAACAGAGATAGGCCGCTTGATCGGGGGTACGACGGGAGTGGCGTCCAACTTTTATAAAATAATATGCCAAAGTGCTGACATGGGGACACCCAAGATCCAACAGGTATGGGAACGAGAATTGCAAGTTACCCTAACTGCTCAGCAATGGCGGAAGGTCTGGAGCAAGGTAGTCAGGGTATCTCGCTCCGCCTCTATTACCCAAACGCTCTTTTTCTTTACACACCGATGTTTATATACTCCAGATAAGATGTCCAAATGGAATACCACCTTTAGTAACCGCTGTTGGACATGCCATACCGCCATCGGCACATTAGCTCACATTGTTTATGAATGCCCCATACTGCAGCTCTATTGGGAACAGGTATGGCGCTGTATACAATCTATTCTTCAATTTAATGAACCTCTCACTTGGAAGATTGTGGGGCTACGCTCAGTGGCGGGGCTCCCATCCCTCCCAAAAGCGGGTAGTTTTTTGTTCGATTTTATGATGGGCCTGGCTATATGTTTAGTTATACGGAACTGGAAAAATTGTGCCCACCTTAATGTGCATGAGTGGTGGAACCTAGTTTGTATGTACAGTAAATATGAGCAGATGCCTCGTAGGGCTCTTTCTCATAATAGATCTCATATGCTTAAATGGAAAATGTTAAATGATTATGTACAGGTAGCCAAATGTTCCCATAGGGTCGCTCAGACTTGATTATCCATGCTTATGAGTGCGGTCCTGTATCCCCATGGCTAGCAGCAAACCTGCACCCATATAAGGGTGCTGCTACTTACCCTAGAGGAGAAGCTGGGGGGGGTGGGGGGGACAGGGGGTGTTTCTTTCATTTTATGTTATCACTGTTCTTGTTTATTGTATGTTTTCTGTTTCAATAATGAAAATAAACGTTGGAAAAAAAAAAAAGAAGAGGCGGAGTGCACTTTCCGGACTTTTTTTGGTTCCACATAGCAGCGTTGCTGAAACAAGGCGCTCTTTGGAGTGAAGAGGAAGCAGTAGAGACGGACCCGCCGTGGCTGCAGATAGAAAGAGTTATTAGCGTGCCGCTGCCACTGAAATGGTGCATTGGTGCAGATCCCCAGAGACGGACATCATGCAATGATATCTTGCGAGCCACTCAGTGTGCCTTCCTGGAGATGATACCATATTTAGAGGGGGTTCAGAACCACACACAGGAGACACCAATTTGGTTGAACCCTAAACTTAAAATTGCCGGGCATAGCTTTATATGGAAGGAGTGGATATGTCACGGAATCTTTAGCTTGGGCCAATTGATCTGCAATAAAGAATTCAAATCTTTTCAGAGGCTGCAGCAGGAGTATAAATTACCATATAAAGCTCTGTTTCAATGGTGCCAGTTGCGGAGCTGTTTGGGGAAAGCTGGAGTCACATCGGTGGCTTTGGAGCAGGAATGGCCACTTCTGTGGTGGGTGCAAGAGTTGCGTGAAATTTTGCAGCCGATATCCCGGATCGTGTCAGTAATACGGGAAGCTCAACAGAGGAGATGTGTAGGTCTGCAGGTGACCTGGGAAGCTGATGCAGGACAGCTGGAGGACCAAAGAGAATGGGAGACGTTTTGGGGCTCACAGATACAGATATCTCGGACAGCGTCGTTGACTCAAATGCTATATTTTCTTGCACACCGAGCATACATAACGCCCTCATGGCTTGTGAAATGGCAACCGCAAACAGGGAATGCTTGTTGGTCCTGTGAGGAAGCTATAGGGACGTTATCGCATATGCTATATCAATGTCCAAAATTGAAGATATATTGGCAACAAGTGTGGTATAGGATTACCCAACTGTTTAATTTAAACACGCCACTTTTGTATCGAATAGTAATATACAAATCTAAAGCAGGGATTCCTGGTTTAGAGGAAAAGAACCACCTGCTTTTTGATCTGATGATCAGCCTCGCAGTGAAAGCTATCCTTGGACACTGGAAAGATTTCTCTAAATTAGACTCAGAGCTTTTGTGGAACCTTGTGTGTATGCACCGGATGTATGAGCGAGCATATGTGCAGCAAAATCCTCATTATAGCTGTCTTCTTAAGAAATGGGATACCCTTAATGCACATTTAACTGTCAAACAGTAATATGAATAACCTGTGGAATAGGGACGCCTGCTGCCAGGCGGACTGCCGGACTGGTAGTTCCGGTGGAGGAGGATATTAGGTGAGATGGTTTCCAAGAGTAGCTGTTGGAAGGAGAGTTTGTGGTCACAGCCAGAGGTTTAGCATATGGGAGTCAGAATATATTTGTCTGTGATGTAATATGCTATACACTACGTTTATGTTGCCTGTTTTTGTTTTAGTTGGAAAACTTGCAATATACTTGTATGTATTTTGTGTTGATTAAGCAAAATGTTAAATAAACGTTTAAAAAAAAAATTCATCTGCCATTTTGATGCCCAGTCTTCTAATTTATTAAGATCCTCTTGCAATTTTCCACAATCCTCTTGGGTTTTAACAACTTTAAATAGTTTTGTGTCATCTGCAAATTTGATAACCTCACTCGTTATTCCACTTTCCAGGTCATTTATGAATATGTCAAAAAGCAGCGAACCCAGCACAGATCCCTGGGGTATACCACTATTCACCTTTCTCCATTGGGAAAATTGGCCATTTAGCCCAACCCTCTGCTTTCTATCTTTTAGCCAGTTCTTGATCCACAGTAGTACACTGCCTCCTATCCCATGACCATTTAGTTTTGCCAAACGTCTCTGATGAGGGACCTTGTCAAAGGCTTTCTGAAAGTCCAGATACACTATATCAACTGACTCACCTTTGTCCACCTGTTTATTCACACTTTCAAAAAAACACAACAGATTAGTAAGATGTTCCTTGTCTAAAGCCATGTTGGCTGTCTCCCATTAGGCCATGACTATCTACATGCTGAGTAATTTTATTCTTTATGATGGTTTCTACCATTTTTACCGGTACTGACGTGAGGCTCACAGGTCTGTAGTTTCCCGGATCACCCCTGGAACCCTTTTTAAAAATTGGTGTTACATTGGCGATCCTCCAATCTTCAGGTATTAGAAAGGATTTTAATGATAGTTCACAGATTACTAATAGCAGGTCTGCAATCTCATATTTCAGTTCTTTCAACACCCTTGGATGTATACCATCCGGCCCAGGTGATTTGCTACTCTTCAGTTTATCTAATAGTTGTAATACATTTTCTCGATGTATCGATATTTCCTTCAATTCTTCCGCACCTTTAAATACCACTTCAGTCATGGGTAACATCCCTACATCTTCCTCAGTAAAGACCGAAGCAAAGAATTCATTCAGTCTCTCCGCTATCGCCTTGTTGCCTCTTAGTGCCCCTTTAACTCCTCTATAATCTAATAGACCAACTGACTCTCTCACAGGTTTTTTCCTACGAATGTACTTGAAAAAATCTTTATTTCGCATTTTTGCTTCCACACATCCACCATATCACCCATTCTACATAAATAACCAATACCTTTTTTGGACTAGGCCCCTTTTTCACATTCCCCTGACTTATCCAGCCTTGGATCATGCAGACAATTAAAATCCCCTGCCATGATCAACTCCCCCCCCCCCCCCCACTGCTCTCGTGATAAACTTTAGCAGGGATTTAAAGAAACCATGATCATACACATTTGGAGCATAGATGTTACCTATCCAGAGTTCCTCCGTATATAGGTTTGCTTGCAAAAAGATAAATCTCCCCTTTGGGTCAGCATCGCACTTAATCACCTCCAATGGCAAGCCCTTCATTACAAGCACCACCACCCCCGCCTTCCTGGTCCCTGACGATGCCCCATATGTTTTCACTACCCAGTCTCTCGCAAGCTTCTCATGCTCTATAGCGCTCAAGTGGGTCTCCTGCAACAACTCAATCTGTGCTCCTTTCCTTTTTAGAGCTTGGAGTATTTTGGTGCATTTAACTGGTGATCCAATCCCCCCCCCCCCCCCACATTCCAAAAAACTATCTTTACATTATGCATCGCACCTTACCAAGGGGTCTACATCATGCATATTAATCTTTTCACCTATCTCTGGGAGCCGCCCAGCCTCAGCCCCAGAGCAGTGTTCAAATATTCCAAGTGCAAAGTAGTTCCTCCAAAACTGCCACTTTCTTTTCCCAAATTTCTTCCCTCTCCCTCCCCCTTCGGCTCCCTTCCCCCCCCCCACCCCATCCTCCTTCCCCTTCCTCCCGTCCTACCCACCCCATCCCCCCTGCTCTCCCCCATCCCCACATCAAACCACACAACTCAACGCAAACACAAACCTCCCATTCAAACAGCTGACCACCCCCACCAACTCCTCCACATGGCACCCTCCACCCCCTCCCCCCCCCAAACCTCAATAGTCCGTCTTGCCATGGCAAGTGTCCCCAAAAAAGGATAGATCACAGTCCACACTTCCGGATTGCCCCCCCCCCTCGGTACAAAATAAAAAGGGAGGGGGGTTGGTCTGTATGGCCTACTATGATGGGTCAGCCTCTCTGGGATAAACCCACCATTTGTCGTAGACCACAAGCTTAAATAGTTCCACCATCATTATGTGCTAACAATCTCTTGTCATTCAGAGTGTTTTACATTAGATCTTGTAACTGTTTGTCTTTATCCTGTGTCTTCTCTTGTAGGGTGGCAATAAATTTCTTTGCTGCCGACGTTTGCTCGAAGGCATGCGTTGCACCCTTATGATAGATTCTTAAGGTAGCTGGGTAACTCAGTGCAAAGCATATGCCACTCCTTGCCAACTCACTGCACATAAGCAAGAACTCCTTCCTCTTTGCAGTGAGAGCCACTGAATAGTTTTGGAACATAAGTATTGGTTTATTGTCCAGTCTCAAGTCTCGCTGTTTCCGGTAGGCCTGTAATAGCACTGCTTTGTGTTGAACATTTAATATCCGAGCTAGCACAGGCCTTGGTCTCTCTCTGCCTTCCATCTGCTGGCCAAGCCTATGCACTCTCTCCACCTTGATTTTGCCTTGTATGTCCACTAGGCCCAGTTCTTTTGGTAGCCATATCTCAAAATGACCTGTTAGCTGTTTTTCTGTCCATGTCTCCAGCACTCCCACCAGGCGCAAGTTGTTTCTCCTGGATCTGTTCTCAAGATCATCCACCATTATCAGCAACGTATCAATCTGCTTTTGATGTTTCTGAGTGTCCCATCCCAATAATAGCTCACTGTCTTCCAACGCAGTTACTCGTTGTTCAACTTCCTCCACTCTATGCGCAATTTCAGCAAAAGTCTCTCCCATCTCCTCTAACTTCTTCATCACAGTATCAAATTTAGGCTCCAGCAGCTTAACTACCTCTTGCGCCATTTCTTCTGAGCCAGAATCCACACTCTCCTTCCCCTGAGATTCTGGCATGCTGCAGCCATCTTGGTCTCCCGGGTTACATGCGCTTTCTCTTTTTTTGCCGCCGACTGCATTGCCGCATCTCAACTTCCAGCCAACCACTCCCGAACTCCTGAACTCGCTTCAAGTCAGTCGTGGCCACCTGCATCCCCTAATTCTAGGAGTTGTCCGCAAGATTTATATGTAAAATCAGCAGGGCGGCCCGGGAGCGCGACGAGGAACCTTCTCACCCGCTCATGTGCTCATGTGATCCTCCCCAAAATGCAAAAGCTAAAGTATACCTGTTGTCTAAATGTTGTTTGGCTCCACTTTGTCAGATTTGGTATATGTACACTTTTCACTTCTTTGCATTTTGTCTACTGCCCGAGTCACTTACCTAACATTTTTCTCATTCCAGTGTTGTTGTACATTTCTGATTTTATTTTTTGGGTAAACATGTTCATCGTTATCTTTCAGTTTGTACATTTTGATCCCTGCTTATTGGTTTGCTGATGGACTATGATTAGCATGTTTAACACAGCTGCGGTGGGCTGGTCATGTTGTTAATGTGACAGTGGCACTTGTTCTCTTTCACCAGTAGGTTGTGTGTTTTTGTTTTCAGAGATGTGTTGTGCTATGTAGGGTTTGATCTTCCATAACTGGTGGTACTACATTTTGTATATGGCAGGTTTTAATCTGTTTGACATGGTCATGGATATTTGTGGTAGCATATTGACAGAGGATCACTGGTATGCCTCTCATTAGCCCTCAAAAGATGCTCTGTGTTTATTGCAATATTGTGGTTCAGTATTAGGACTAGGGCTGTTAGAATCCATTCAAAGGCGAGGATCTTAGACTTTAGGAAGACTAACTTTGCGAAGATGGGCCAATACCTCAGGGAGTCGTTAGGTGGATGGGAACAGCTGAGGGATGTAGAAAAACAGTGGGAAAAACTGAAAGGGGATATTTTAAGGGCAACCAACCTTTTTGTTAAAATGGTAAATAAAGGTAAAAGGAAAAGGAGACCGCTATGTTTTTCGAAAGAAGTAGCTGAAAAAGTGAAGAAAAAGAGGGAGGCCTTCATGAAATACAAGAGATCACAGAGAGAGGAAGACAGGTATCTGTATTTGGAAAAACTTAGAGAAGCTAGCAAAGTAGTCAAGAAGTCAAAGATTCAAAAGGAGGAGGAATTAGCCAATGCAATAAAATTGGGGGATAAGACATTTTACAGATATATTAGTGAGAAGAGGAAGGGCAAGAGTGGTATTTTCAGACTCAAGGGTGCAGGGGAGGAATATGTAGAAGCTGATAAGGATAAAGCGGAATTGCTTAACAAATATTTTTGTTCTGTGTTCACAGATGAAGAACCAGGAGCAGGACCTCAGAAAACACCCACAAATAGGAACAGAAGCAAAGGACTGTGCTCGTGAGAAACTATCTCAACTTAAAGTAGACAAAGCGATGGGACCGGATGGGATACACCCGAGAATACTGAGGGAACTTGGGGACGTTCTAGCAGCTCCACTGACTGACCTTTTCAATGCCTCATTGGAGTCGGGAGTGGTGCCAAAGGACTGGAGAGAGGCTCATGTGGTGCCTTTACACAAAAGCGGAAGGAAGGATGTGGTTGAAAACTACAGGCCGGTTAGTTTAACTTCGGTGGTGAGTAAATTATTGGAAACGCTGCTGAAAAAGAAAATAGTGAGGTTTCTGGAGTCCAGCGGATTACAGGATCCGAGGCAGCATGGATTCACCAGAGGCAGGTCTTGTCAGACAAATCTGATTGATTTCTTTGACTGGGTGACCAGGGAGTTGGACCGAGGGAGAGCCCTAGATGTGGTGTATTTAGATTTCAGTAAAGCCTTTGACACTGTTACTCACAGGCGACTTATAAACAAACTGAGCACCCTAGGGATGGACCCTAAAGTTACTGCTTGGGTTAGAAATTGGTTGGGTGGGAGGCGACAAAGAGTACAAGTAAATGGAGCTCACTCTGAGGAGAAGGATGTTATCAGTGGTGTGCCCAAGGGATCTGTCCTTGATCCGATTCTTTTTAACATCTTTGTTAGTGATATAGCGGAAGGGCTTTCAGGTAAGGTTTGCCTCTTTGCGGATGATACCAAAATCTGCAATAGAGTAGACACCCAGGAAGGGGTAGATAACATGAGGAGGGATCTAGCTAACCTTGAAGAATGGTCTAGAATTTGGAAGCTGGGATTTAATGTTAAAAAATGTAAGGTCATGCATTTGGGTATGCAGCAATCCAAGGGAGCAATATAGTATAGGGGGTGAAGTGCTTTTGTCCACTAAAGAAGAGCGGGACCTAGGCGTGGTTGTGTCTGATGATCTTAAAGTAGCTAAACAGGTAGAAAAGGTGACGGCAAAAGCTAGAAGGATGCTTGGGTGCATACGGAGAGGAATGGCTAGCAGAAAAAAGGAGGTGATAATGCCTCTGTATAAGTCTTTGGTGCGACCTCATGTGGAGTATAGTGTGCAATTCTAGAGACCGCACCTTCAAAAGGATGTGAACAGGATGGAGTCGGTGCAGAGGGTGGCTACTAAAATGATTAGTGGTCTTCATTATAAAGCATATGAGGACAGACTGAAGGATCTTAATATGTACACCTTAGAGGAAAGGCGGGATAGAGGTGATATGATTGAGATGTTTAAATACCTCTGTGGCATAAATGTTCAGGGAGAGAGCCTCTTTCAATTGAAAGCAAGTTCTGCTACGAGAGGACATGGGATGAGGGTGAAGGGAGATAGATTCAGGAGTGATATGCGGAAATATTTCTTTATGGAAAGAGTAGTGGATCCATGGAATAGTCTCCCAGTGGAGGTGTTAGAGATGAGGACAGTAACTGAATTCAAAAAAGCATGGGACAAACACAGAGGATCTCTAAAGGTAAAAAAGGGACTGTTGTAGTTGTTATGGAAGGACAGACTAGATAGGCCATGTGGTCTTTTTCTGTCGTCATATTTCTATGTTTCTATGTTTCTATATGCTAGATTATAGCAACATTATTTGTGTGTGTGCAAGGGGAAGGGCAGGCTACAATGGAGAGGTACAGGCATGTATATCCAGACATTGTGTGTGCACATATGTTCCTTGGTGAACTGTCACATTTTCTTTCTGCAGGTAATGCTGGATATGGGTATCAGGCCTGGTTGCTGACCCCTGTGCATTTTCCACAGTCACCTGCAGAGATGAGGTACAATGAGGCTCATGCCTCCACCGGCTCTGTCATCGAGCACACCTTTGGCGTGTTAAAGGATCACTTCAGGTGATGGATAAGACCGGGTGGGCATTACAATACTAACCCATGACTGTGGCACAGATAATTTTGGCCTGCTGCATCCTGCACAACATTGCTCTCAGGCACAATATCCCAGTCGACATTAATCCAGATCTTGAAGATGATCCTCTGTGCCCTCCTGTACGTGACCGTGGATAAACACGTGTGGGCACAGCAATCCGGCAACGTCTAATAGAGCAGCTCTTCTCATGTAAGTTATGTGTATGTGAGGAACTGCATATGTGTACAAATGTGTATACTATCCTGTGTGTTTCAGGTCTATAACCTAAAATATGTGTGTCTGCTGTGTTTGTGACTGTTCAGAATCTGTTTGGCAGGCTATCACTCCTGCTGTTGTGGTGAGGTACCTAATTGGCCCAAGAGGATTATACAGCTCCATAAACATGAGAACATGGCAGTGATTTGGGACTGGTGCATCATACACAGAAGCATCAGAGGTATGCATTTTACATCACATACCTGCATATGTTCCACCAACATAAATCTTTGATGTGCTGATGTCTGTCTCTCTTGACTAGATTGTAAGCTCTGATGAGCAGGGACCATCATTTACATGTGTCTGTGCAGTGCTGTATACGTTTTGTAGCACTATACAAATGCTCAATAGTAGTAATAGTAGTACTGATGCTGTTGTGTCAACTGCCCTGCATGAATTGAAGGCACAGGTCAACATTTGACATGGGTGATGTTCCCTCGTATTCCTAAATAAATTGCTCTAAACCTATCTTGCATGCATACATATACCCCATGTCTATGATTTACCATTTTTAAAGCTGTCTTGATTTCAGCAGGTGGTAATTGGGCACCATAGTGTTGCTGATATTCCCAACTATGATGTTGAATGTACACATGTGATAAGAGTGGGAGTGTTGCATATTGCATTTATCTTTTTCTTACCATTGTTCAAACAACCAACATGAATGTGGCCTTGGATTGACTCATAGCATTGCTCCTTATAGCCTCATCTTTGAACCAGACAGGGGACATGGTGCCAAGTGCACATATGTTGTACTGTATATTGCAGTGTGTATGCAGTGCGGTTAGCATCATACAGATATATTGTATAGGCATATGTTTACTATTTGTTCCTGATATGAGGTATGATTGACCCTTTACATATCACAGCAGTAAAAATGCTAACTTTCAGATGCCTCCCTGTGACTGATGTGATCGTGTCATGCATTGTGAAAAATGTTATATGTTTTGTCTGATGGCAAATCAGAATGCTTCATCATTCACATTTGCCACATGACAGAATAGTTTAGACAACAGGCAATGATGTTTTAACATGTGCACAGACTAATCTCACACTTTCCAACAACCACCTCTAGGTCAGGGATGACACGTTGCACACAATGACATCTCCAGGCAGTCCCTGTTCACCACATGCACCAGATGTCCTCCACATTGGATAATGTTTGCCTAACATCATCAAACAACTTGTATGTAATTAGCTTGTTTGGTACTCAGAGTTCATTGAGAAGTCATTGTCCTGCTGCATTGATAGACATGATAAGGACCTATAACACTTCTGTAACACATGGCCATGGACATGTCTATGTGCCTGAGCAGATGTGAACATAATCTGTACTGATCAGTTTGAATGTCCTACACCTTCAATGGTAGCTGTGTTATAGCAATGTGATGGTTTAATGTTAAACGTTTCCTACTTGACATGTAAAACTTGCAGGCACTGGGATGGTACCTCATGATGTGTGATGACAGGCATACCTATCTTTCTATTATCTTTTTCACAGAGCATGGACCACCCACAGTGGAAGGGGCCAACAGTGCATCTGCGGTCACCACCACCCACAGGTTGGATGAGACAGCAACAATATGAGATGATGCGTGAGAAGGGGTGGCATACAGTCATGGAGCTTATGTTGAGGGGCACATGCCAATGCTGGACATTGATATCCAAGTGGTGGATCGGTGCAATCAGAGGGTGCACACAGGCCTGGCAATACAGTCCACTGCTTGGGTGGAGTGGCTCCTTGGCAAACCCTAGTTGTCACATTCCCTTACTATGGATTCTCCTATCGTCATCAGCAAACCTCATGCCTCAGTGTAGATACCCATGGCTGCAAAAAAACGACTTGGAGATAGCTGTGATGCTCCACACACCATTAAGCCAGGGAGACAAACTAGTGGCAGCAAACAATCCAACAGCACCAGCACTGACAACTGCGGTCTGCCACTCCTGACTGTCATTTATATTTTGCTTGTTTTACCATGTCACTGCCATAGTTCTATGAATGACAACAAATGTTTAAGCAGGAAACTGCATCAAAATGGGTGTATAGCAGCAGAGACACATTGTATATGGGGTTTGTTATTTCTTTGTCACCCTTGCGCTGGCCAATTTGGCCATGACAAGCTGTCACACATCCCCACAAGATGCACCACAACATGTGTCATCTCTGTTTGGCCATATCCAGGAGTGATACTCCTCATACAGGGTATCACTGTATCATTTGAGGATTTACAGTGTGCATATGTTTGTGCATGAATATGTTGTGACACAGTGACATCAGATGATGTGCATTTTGAGAAGGTTACTGTACCATAATTTTCATGTTTGGCCAGTTCACAGACCATGTTGACCTGTTGTTTCCTAATAAAGATTTGTAATTATTGATTAGTTTTCAGCTTTCAGAGTCACATGTGTGCTTCATCCTGTGTCTCTCATGACAATGTGCCACACAAATGGCAAGGGCCATTCTCTGATGTGCTTATCTGTATTTTCACATATTGCTTAGATTGTGTATTGTATGTACATTCTCATACCTGTACACCTCATGGATGTAGGGGCATACCGTGACACCCCAAAGCTGTTTTATTTAGCTGAGTCTGCTCCTGTGAGAGGCATGTTTTTTTACTGTGCCAGCACATGTGCTTCTCATAACTACCTCCATCTCAACATTGTAGATCGTGGCCTGGATTTTGGAAGGTAACTGCCCTAGTTACCTGTGTAAATGGCTTCTTGGTGATTTTGGTAAGGCACCTACTCAGGTGCTGTCCCTCTGAGATGCTATGTACCTCCCTAACATGCCCATATGCTATGTGATTGGCATCAGGGTGTGTTGGGGCATTCTGTGGCAGGGCATGGGCAGATAAACATGGTTGGTGGGTGGCTACATTTTTCTATGCAACACACATAGCCATCTGTGCATAAAAGCTTGGCACTGATTTTCCTAAGCTATCTTTCAGGCATAGGGTCTGGGCGGTTAGTCAGTTAATTTTGCCCTACCTGGCTAGCTCCTGCTCCCTCTCGTTTGTGTGTACAGACCCTGATTTTCAATAGGCGAGCCACATATGACCACAGCATTCACATCAAGATTAGACAGATGGCGGTCACAATGCACCGACACATCACTTTGCACCACCCAGGTGAAAATCTGGGAACCATATATTTCAGCACACAGCATCCATACATGTGCGCACATTCACTAGGACTGTTGAAACATCAGCCATGTCCCATATGTGATATGGGAATTCTGGGGATGATGCAGGACACATCATTGCATGCCCTCAAACTCACTCACCGCACTGACATCCCAAGATCACCAATGTCATCAATGGCCAATGTGGAGAAATATAACAGACATATATCTATGAGCAGCAAGGTTTGCCAAATATGGTATGCATGGTACAGACCTCTGTGAGACATTACAAACTATGGCCTCAGATACTTTAAAACACAACAGATATGTGCACAACATGCAGGTTAATCATGGTCCAGTGAGACTGAGCTAAGAACCTGCTGATACATTGCAGGCAGATATATACATACATACACACATTCCCTTTACTAGTAAGTCTTCCCTCATCAGGTGCTGTGCAAGTTAGCATAGTGGTTAGTGCACTGTGTTTGGACACACTAGAGAAGCGGTTCAATTCCACAGGTTGTTTTTTGTTCATTTTGTTCTGGGCTGGTGCAAATACCATCCAAAAGGAGTGCAGGTTCAGCATAGCACAGTGTGAGCTATTTTATGCATGCTCTTTTCAATCCAGACTATCAGCCAGGCAGAGTGTGTGGCCTCAGCAGTGTCCCATTGGAGAGTGTTGGTAATGTGATTGCAGCTGATGCATGACCCACACAGTGGAAAGACTTGGGAGACTGGAGGCTAACTGTGGGGCTGGTCTGGGCCTCCATCACATATATACTGAACGTGCAGCCACATCCTACAGGGATGATGTGGATCTATCAACATGTTTATACATTGCAAGCAGATACATATGTTCCTTTTATTAGAAATTCCTGCCATGGCAGATGCCTTGCAGGTTTAGCATAGTGGCTAGAGCACTATGTTTGGGCACCCCAGTGCGCCGGTTCAATGCCCATGGGCACTTTTCCGTTCATTTTGTTCTAGGCTGGTGCAAATACCATCCAAAAGGGTGTAGGTTGGGCACAGCCCAGGCACCCTTGCATCTATTCAGTGTGTGTGGCCTCAGCTATGGCCCATATCCCACTTACTGACTACAATATCAGATGAGTTTATTGATAAGTCTCCTATGAGGAATAGCATCAAAGGCTTTGCTGAAATCTAGGTAGATCACATCCATCGCATGTCCTTGATCTAGTTCTCTGGTCACCCAAAAAACTCAATCAGATTTGTTTGGCAAGATCATCCTTTGATAAAACCATGTTGCCTTGGGTCATGCAAACTGTTGGTTTTGGGGAAGTCCACTATTCGCTCATTCAAGAGCACCTCCATTACTTTTCTCACCACCAAGGTAAGGCTTACTAGCCTGTAGTTTGGCACTCCTTCCCAACTACCACTTTTGTGGAGAGGTACCACATCAGCCCTTCTCCAGTCCTGTGGAACTTGTCCTGTCTCCAAGGATGTATTAAAACATCCTTTAACAGCCCTGCAAGAACTGAAAGGCCGCGGGCCTCGTGCCCGCTAGCTGCCGTTAACCGGGGGGCGGCGGGTGCGTGGCCCCGGCCCCCACGAGGCTTTGGGAGGAGGTCCGCGTCGGCGTGGCTTTCGCTGGACCCCATTGGCTCCCACGGGTGAGTGGGGGTGCGGGAGCCAATGGGGGATCATGTAGGCCTGGGGAGAGGTGGGGCCAAGGCTGAGCGAGCCGGCAGGAGCGTCAGTCACCGGGGGAGCGTTCGAAGGTGGCTGGCGTCCCACCGTCCCATCCCTAAGATTGGGCTGGAATGGGGGAGGGGTGTTGCAGCTGGAGGGGGGAGGCGGGATCCCGGAGGTGTCTGGGGTCCGGAGCCGGTGGCAAGATGCAGGGCGGGGTGGGGTACCCCCGGCCCGGTGAAACCCTCGGGGCTTTTGCTAATAATATGGCGAAGCCGGAAGAGGAGCGACGGAATGGCCTGTGGCCGGTTCACGGCGGAAGCGGGCGGAACTCACTTTGCCACTCACACGGCTGGTAAGGATTCGTTCCACGGCCGGAATTCAGTTAATGAAGGTTTGCTGTTGGTTGTTGTTTAAGGAAAATGTTGTACGGTTAATAAAGCTGCGACCAGTTTGATTCCCAATGAGTGTGTTGTGGTTATTTGTAAGGCAGGATGGGGGTGGGAGTGCAGTGGGGGTGGGCGGGGGCGCGGACAGGAGCACCCTGTCCTCCTTACCCAGTTACCTCTCTGAGCTCTTTCAGTATCCTGGGATATATCCCATCTGATCCCATAGCCTTGTCCACTTTTAGTTTTGCAAGCTGTTCTAACTCATCATCTTTTGTGAATGGTGTGGTATCTACTCCATTCCCATTTGTATATTTGTCAATCACTGGTGGTCCTTCTCCAGGATTTTCTCTAGAGAAAACAGAGCAGAAGTATTTGTTTAGCATTCTCACTTTTTCAACATCACTTTCCACAAATCCGTACCCAGCGTTTTGGAGTCCTGCAATTCCAAATTTGATTTTCCTCCTCTCCTGAAAAAGTTTTGTCGCCACACTTCACATCTTTAGCCATCTTTTCTTCTGCCTTTGATTTTGCTGTCCTTATTTTTTTGTCTCTTTTAGTTTGATCTTGTATTCTTGTCAGTGCTACCCTGTTTGAGAGCTTCTGAATTTTGTGAAAGCTGTATTTTTTGCCTTTATTAGTGTAGCTACTTCTTTGAAGAACCAAATAGGTTTACTTTTCCTCTTGTTTATAATTACTTTCCTTACATATATATCTGTTGCACCTTTTATTGCTTCCTTTAATTTAGCAATTGCAATTCCACTTCCCTTATCACCTCTCACCCTGCCAACTCCTCCTTCAGGTACTTGGCCATTTTACTGAAGTCAGTGTTTTTGAAGTCTAGGACTTTGAGCTTGCTTTGATTGGATTCTACCTTGGCTTTTATCTCAAACCATACCATGTGATGATCACTGCTGCTCACATGGGCACCCACCTGGATATTCAACACAGTATCTCCATTGGTGAGCACTAAATCCAGCACAGTGCTCTCCCTGGTCAGTTCCATCACCATTTCTTTAAGTAACGCATCTTGGAAGGCATCCACAATTTTTTTACTTCTTTCCAGATTTGCAGAAGGAACACTCCAGTCCACATCTGGTAGATTAAAGTCACCCAATGATCACGTCCCCCTTCATGGCTATCTTTGCAATATCAACAATCAATTCGCTATCCATTTTTTCGGTTTGAGTTGGAGGCCAGTATGGATGACAATGACATCTCCTCTTTCCAACACAATCCACAGCACTTCTTCTTTTCCCCACATCCCTTGCATTTCAGCAGCTTTAATATTGCTTTTGACATATAGGGCTACACCTTTTTTTCTACCCTCTCTATCTCTTCTAAATAGATTATAGCCAGCTATGGCTATATCCCATTCATGCGACTTGTTAAACTATGTTTCTGTAATGGCCACAATGTCTAAGTAAATTTCCACCATTAGGGCTTCCAGATCAGAAACTTTGTTGGCTAGGCTTCAAGCATTTGTGCTCATTCCTTTCCAGCATTTGTTGATTGGCTTACCTGTGTTTTGCATGGATTTTGTTCTACATGCCCTTTCCCACTTGCCATTGATGTGTGGTTGTTTCCAATGTTGTTTTGCTTTTGCTAGGAGTGACGTACTGAACTTGTCCTTCTCCATCGGTCACCCCCTTTCCCTAGTTTAAATGCCTGTCCACATACTGCCTGAATTTTTCACTTAGGATCTTTTTCCATGCGACGAAGAGATGTAGTCCATCAGCACAGTATAGTCTCTTGTTGATCCATCTGTTTCCCATTCGCCTATATATTTAAATCCTTCTTGTTTGCACCAGGCTTGGAGTCATGTATTAAAGTTGTTTATGTGATGCAGCCTTTCTGCTCCCTTACCATGAACAGATAGAACTTCTGAGAATGCTATAATGTTACCAGTGGGCTTGAGTTTCTCTCCCAGAATCTGGAAGTACTTTTGAACTGCAGAGGCACTGTTTCTAGCCAGGTCATTTGTACATAAGTGGATAGGGGGTGAGAGGCTGGTGTGCACGGACCAGGAGAAGGACCTTGGAGTGATTGTTTCTGAGGATCTCAAGGTGATGAAACAGTGTGACCAGGCAGTAGCAAAAGCCATAAGGATGCTGGGTTGCATAGAGAGGAATTACCAGCAGAAAGGAGGAGTTACCAGTGCCACTGTACAAATCACTGGTAAGGCCTCATTTGGAATATTGTGTTCAGTTTTGGAGACCATATCTCACAAAGGACATAAAAAGGCTCAAACAGTTCAGAGGAAGTCGATCAAAATGATTTGGAGTCTGCATCAGAAGACTTATGAGAAGAGACTTGAAAACCTAAATATGTACAGACAGGGGAGATATGATTCAGACCTTTATATACTTAGAGTATCAATGAACAAACAGACCTCTTCCACAGACGGGGAAACTGTAAATCTAGTGGGCATAACATGAAGCTGCAAGGGGGTAAACTGAAAGGCAATGTCAGAAATACTTTTTTACTGAAAGGTGCTGGATGCTTGGAATGCCCTCCCAATGGAAGTGGTGGGGGCAAATACAGTGACAGAATTCAAAATGGCATGGGAAAGACACAGTGGATCCCTTTATAGCAACAGGATAAAATCAAAATAAACATAACTATCTCTTATATCTCAAAATAAACATAACTATCACTTATAGGGGTGACCTACATGGATACACCACTAAACAAAGGCATGTGGAGGGATGATCAGCACGGAGCTGAAGGTGCAACTACTCTTGCCGCCTTGCTGGGCAGACTAGATGGACCATATTGGTCTTTATCTGCCATCACATACTATGTTACTATGTAAGATATTTATATATGCCTTACTGTTCAAGTTCCTTTATGTCACAGCCCTCACCCAGGGAGATGTTTTCCATTTTGCTCAATTTTCCTCTAAAAAAAGTTGCCTTAGCACATTTGTCTAGGCCAAAATTCATCTTGATGTCATCATAAAAGCTTTTCCCTACACGGATTTGCTATGCTAATTATTGATCACAGGAACTGTAGAACTTCAGGTCATCTACAAATAGTAAATGGGATTCCCTTTAAGTTTCTTACGGTCACTCATCAAGTTTTCTGCACTGATCTTCCCTTTTTATGGTAGCCACTGTCAGGCTGTATGTCCCTTGCAGCAGTTTGGAAATCTCTAAGACAGCCTGGGTATACAGTATTCAGGATCCAGAATCATCCTACAAAATTCCAAAACATCAAAAGTCACTTTCCAAAGAGTATCAAAAAAGCAAATTCAGTGATTCAACTTACAGCCTCTTGACTTTATATTCCACTACAAGTCCTTGAGCTCTTTCCCATAACAGCACCTAACAACAATCTCTTCTCTCCACTCAAGGAGAAACAGACGGTTCTATAAAAAAAAACAGACACTGCCTCCCTTGAAGAGTGGCTTCTCTATACCTCTGAGTCCCTGTTTCTCCCTGAATGTCTCCTCTTCCTTTGTGGATGCTTCTTCAAGCTGTTCTCTCCAGTTGCTCCTGAAGAGGTCCCTGCAATGCCTTGGCTTAAGAGGCCTTGAATACCCTTTCTCAGAAGTCCAAGCATGCTACCACCAATTAATTTGTGTCATCTGCAATTAATGTGAATTAATTGAACAATAATGTATGCCTTTGCTATAACACAGTTTAATGCAAAACATTTTGGCCCAATCTGCAATAAAAATTAGGCCACCAGGTTTCTCCATCACCAAGCCAGCCATCATTTTAAAAATATCTTTCCTCTCTCTCTCTTTACCTCTTCCAACCCACCACTATAGTCCATACCCCTTGAACCTTTTTTCTCAGGTGTGGCCAGTCCTGAGACACAATTGCTGGGAAGGTAGAAGCAGCAAGTACAGTTGAATGTTACGGAGCCAGCTGAAGACTGAACCAATGCATATTCCACTCTCAAGTCCTGTGATGGTTCCATGGCTTCTTAGATTCCAGTTCCTTTGATGTTTCATATTAATAGGCCATGGATCATTTAAATGCCTGCTTGAAAGATGTGATTAACTGGGTAGCTGAGAGGAAGTTGGTGCTTCATCTTCAGAAGACAGAGGTCTTAATTTATGTGATCAGGTTGGCAGAGTTTGGGATTGGTAGTACAGTCTTGCTCGGAGTCTCAATGTGTGGATGAGACGTTGGTGCAAAGAAGAGTTTTGGATTTCATAGGAATTGGGGAGCATCCTGGGGAAAGCAGTGTCTTTTCTGAAGGGATGGGCTCCACTTTAACTGGGATGGAACCAGGCTGCAGGCATTAAGCTTTAAAAAGGAGATAGAGCAGCTTTTAAACTAGATAATAGGAAAAGTCCACAGTCGCCCAAGATCGCATGATTCAGAGCAATGTATTCATGAAGGATACTAGCACAAGACTGAAGTTAGGGCATATCAACAGAGTGATTCCAATAAAGACAAAAATAACTCAAATTCCCTTTTAAGTACAGAGCAGACAGAGCTTAAAGATTCCAAATTACCCCTGCCTACCGCTAACCAAATTAATATGAATAAAATACAACCTCTAAAATGTTTGTATACAAATGCTAAGTCTAAAAAATAAGATGGGAGAGTTAGAATATATAGCACTAAATAAGAAGTTAGATATGATTGGTATCTCAGAGACCTGGTGGAAGGAGGACAATCCATTGGACACTCTGATAACTTGGTACAAATTATATCACAATGATAGAGTAGATCAAATTGATGGAAGGATTGCATTAAGTCACACAGGATTAAAGTGCTAAAGGAAACAAAATACACTGCAGAATCTCTATGGATTAAAATTCTATGTAAAAAGGGGAAGGCGATGGCAGTAGGGGTGTACTACTGACCGCCTGGTCAGAATGAACAAATGGATGATGAAATGCTAAAAGAAATCTGGGAAGTTAACAAAAGTTACAATACAGTAATAATAATGGGTAATTTCAATTACCTCTGTATCGACTGGATCAGTATCATGGCAGGACATGCTAGGGAGATAAAGTTTCTAGATGAAATAAATGACTGTTTCTTGGAACAGCTGGTTCTTGACAAGAGGCAAAGCTATTTTAGACCTAGTCCTTAGTAGTACACAAGATCTAGTGTAAGACATAAGGGTGTTAGAGCCACTTGGCAATAGTGATCAAAGCATGATCACATTTGATTTCATAAATGGAGGAAGGATGACAAGGAAAGTTACAGTACTGCCTTTAACTTTAAAAAAGGAGACTATGGTAAAATGGGGAAAACATTTAAGAAAAAACTAAAAGGAGCAGCTGCAAAGATTAAAGATTTACTTCAAGCAAGAACGCTGTTTAAAAATACTATATTGGGAGCCCAGACTAGCTATATTCCACACTAATAAAGATGGAAGGAAGTCCAAAAAACTGCCAGCATGGTTGAAAGTTCAGGTCAGAGAGGCTGTTGTAGCCAAAAATGCATCTTTCAGGAAATGGAAAAAGGAGCCAAATGACAAAAACTGGAATCAACATAAGAACTGGCAAGTTAGATGCAAGGCAAGCAAAGAGAGAATTTGAGAAGAAGCTTGCTGTGGAAGCAAAAATGCATAATAAAAACCTTTCAAGTACATTCATGGCAAAAAAACCTGTGAGAAAGTCAGTTGAACCATTAGATGATAGAGGAATAAAAGGAGCACTAATAGGGGACAAGGCCATAGCGGAGAAAGTGAATGAATTATTTGCTTTGATCTTTACTGAAGAAAATGTAGGGAAGTTACCCATGACTGAAATGGTATTTAAAGATGATATATCAGAATAATTGAAAGAAATATTCATAAACTGGGAAGATGTATTGCAACTATTTGATAAACTAAAGAGTAGCAAATCATCTGGACGGGATGCTATACATTCAAGGGTATTGAAAGAACTGAATTATGAGATTGCAGATTTACTATTAGTAATCTGTGAACTATCATTAAAAATCATCTGTAATACCTGAAGATTGGCAAATGGCCAATGTAACACCAATTTTTAAAAAGGATTCCAGGGGTAATCCAGGAAACTATTGACCAGTGAGCCTGATGTCAATATCAGACAAAATGATAGAAACTATTATAAAGAACAAAATTACTCAACATGTAGATAGTCATGGTTAAATGGGAGAAAGCCAACATGGCTATAGTCAAGGAAGGTCTTGACTTACTAATCTGCTATATATTTTGAAGGTGTGAATAAACAGATAGACAAACGGGAGCCGGTTGATATAGGGGCTTGTTTACAAAGCCGCGGTAGCGGTTTCCAATCGTTATCGGAGCTGCGGCCCCATTGAAACCGCTACTGCAGCTTTGTAAACAAGCCCCATTGAAGCCACTACTGCGGCTTTGTAAACAAGCCCCATAGTGTACCTGGATTTTCAGAAAGCTTTTGACAAGATCCCTCATGAGAGACTCTTGGCAAAATTAAAAAGTCATGGGATAGGAGGCAGTATATTATTGTGGATCAGGAACTGGTTAAAATATAGAAAGCAGAGGGTGGGACTAAATGGTCAATTTTTCCGATGGAAAAAGGTGAATAGTGCAGTACCCCAGGGATCTGTCCTGGGTTTGCTGCTTTTTAACATATTTGTAAATGACATGGAAATGGGAATAAGAAATGAGGTGATTAAATCTGCAGATGTCACAAAATTATGCAAAGTTGTTAAAACCCAAGAAGATTGTGAAAAATTGCAAGAGAAGCTTGATAAATTTGAAGACTAGATATTCAAATGGCAGATGAAATTTAACGTGGACAAGTGTAAAGTTATGCACCTAGGAAAGAACATCCCAAACTATGGTTACAAAATGCAAGGTTCCACATTAGGAACCACTACCCAGGAAAAAGATTCAGGCGCCATCGTGGACAACACGTTGAAACTCTCCGCCCAGTGTGCAGGGGTGGCAAAGAAGGCAAATAGAATGCTAGGAATCATAAAGAAAGGAATGGAGATTAAAGCAAAGTATATTATAATGCCTCTGTATCATGCCATGGTGTGACCACACCTTGAATATTGTGTGCAATTCTGGTCACTGTATCTTAAAAAGGATATAGCAGAATTAGAAAAGGTTCAGAAAAGAAGCACCAAAATGGTAAAGGGAATGAAAGGATACCTCTATGAGGCTTAAAAGGTTAGGGCTCTTCAACCTGGAAAAGAGACAACTGAGGGGAGATATGATAGAGGTCTATAAATGAATGAATGGATTGAGATGGGTAAACATAAATCAATTTTTACGCCATCAAGAAGTAGAAAGACTAGGGGAAAAGTAGAAAGACATGCAATGAAGCTACAGTGTAACCCATTTAAGACTAATAAGTGAAAATATTTTTTCACTCAACGTGTAATCAAACTCTGGAATTTGTTACCAGAGGATATAGTAAAAGCTGTCAGTTTAGCTGTGTTTAAAAAAATTTTGGGCAAGTTCCTAGAGGAAAGGTCCATAAACCATTATTAAAGAAGACCCAGGAAATCCACTGTTTGCCCCAATACAAGTATTGTGGAACCTGTGTGTCTTTTTAGGAAACTACTAGGTATTTGTGACCTGGATTGGCCACTGTTGGAAACAGGATACTGGGCTTGATGGACCTTGGTCTGACCCAGTATGGCATATCTTATGTTCTTATGACCATTTTGGTAGTCATCCTTTTGCACCGACTCCATCCTGTTGATATCCTTTTGAAGATATGGTCTCCAGAATTGCACAGAATATTACAAATGAGTTCTTACCAGTCTTATACAGAGGCACTATTACCTCCTTTATCTTGCTGGCCATTCCTCTCCCTGTGCACCCAAACATCCGTCTGGCTTTCACCATTGCTTTTTCTATGTGTTTAGCCACTTTAAGATCATCAGAAACAATCATGCCCAGATCTTGTTCTTCTTTAGTGGACAGAAGTACTTCACCCACTATACTGTACCGCTTCCTTGACCCTGCTATATTTTTTTACTACTACTATTACTGAGCATTTGTATTGCACTAAAAGTCATATGCAGTGCTGCACAGACATGTACGAGACAGTCCCTTATCATCAGAGCTTGCAATCTAGTCAAGACAAACAACACAGAAGTTGTAGATAGGGATAAAACAAGGGGGAAAGGTTAAAAACAAGGAGATCAGGTGAGTCAAGATCCAAAAGCAGCAGCGAAGAGGTGAGTTTTCAGTCTGGATTTGAAAAGGGTCAGAGAAGGTGCCTGGCGTACTGACACTGGTAGTTTGTTCCAGACGTAAGGTGCAGCAAAGTGAAAGGAGTGAAGTCTGGAGTTAGCAATAGAAGAGAAGGGCACAGATAGAAGCAGTTTTCCGGAAGAGCGGAGGTATGAATAAACAGGCAAATAAAGGTGAACTGATTGATATGGTATATCTGGATTTTCAGAAAGCCTTTGACAAGGTCCTTCATGAGACACTCTTTAGAAAATTTTAGTCATGAGATAGGAGGAAGTATGCTATTGTGGATTGGGAAATGATTAAGAGATAGAAAAAAAAGAGAGTTGGGCTAAATGGCCAAATTTCTTCATAGAGAAAGATGAGCAGTGGAATACCCCAAGGATCTGTGCTGGGCCTGCTGCTTTTTAACATATTGATAAATGACCTGGAAAGAAATAAGTGAAGTGCATGGGCATAGTTTGACTGTTTCATTTGGGGGGGGGTAAGGGGCGGGGCAACATATTTGTTTATTCATTTGCACATTTGAATAGTCATTATGGTTATCTAAAAAAAAAATTAGATGGATAGAAAGCCAGTATAACAAACAGGCGAGGGCTGAGCTGACGCCCCCAAGATACTCATAGAGGGAACAGAGGCTCCCTTCTGTAGCTTTGCCAAAAAAAGGCAAAGGCAAATATTCCCAGGCTATATAATTAAAATGCAGCAAAAATTGTAGCTGTTTAGTTATTTAGCCTGGCACTCTATGATTAAAAACTACTGACACCTGCAAAACACAAAGGAGATTTAAGATGCTCTCACAAGAAGAAAAAGAGAACCACAGCACATTTACACCACTGAAAGGAAAGCTGGATCGTCTGTAGGTCCCTATCCATTGGCTCACCCTCCTGGCATGTTGCTTAGGGGATCAGGTGTTCTTCACATCCAGGGACCATTAGTTAGTTCCCTGGGGTTCTGGGACCCTCCATTTCCTGAAAGCTGATATGGACATCTGTGGGGTCTACACAGACATCCCCAGAACTGTATTTCAGGACCTGGAAATCTAGGATAGCCTAATGGTCACAGTAATAAGCTAGAAACAGAGCAGCCAGGCTTCAGATTCCACTGCTATTATTGTTGAAATTGTGCTGAGTACTGGGATAATGGAGAGCTATCTTCTCTACACCCTCTGGATGTTTTTCAGCCAAAACAAGCACTGTTTGTGCCTGAGCAGGTCTAAACTTGGATGGCAGTTTTGAGACCGAGCAGGGATGTCCAGGTTCCTGGGAATGCCCTGGCCATGTTTCCATCATGCCCCATTCAGACTTAAACATCCAGCTTCTAAAATGGCTCTGGAGATATCGCTGTGCTTTGGGTGTCTCTGTGCTTGTTTTTGGACATCCAAGGCATGAATATGGCTTCCAAAATTATCCCCCCCCCCCTGCCTGTTCTGGATGATATGTATTCCAATCAGACAAAGTAGTGAATTGTGATTTATTCTCTTAATTAATTGTTTATTATAATTTGTTAGCTATTATTTTGATATTTTATTTTTAAAAAAATATTTTCTTAACATTAGATTTTTAGCTCATACTGTTTGATTACTGTCTATTTTGCTGGCAATACAATTTAAAGGATGCTAATTAATTATGTTTCAACTTTTTTTTAATTGCCATTTTCATTCTTATATTTATTTATTGTTAAATTTCTTTTGTTATCTATGGTTTTACCTTCTTCTCTTTTTTCCATCACCAGATTGCCCACCCAGTCATTTACATTTGGCTGACCCATACATGTTCAACTACATTTTAATTATTTAGTTATTTATTTAGACAGTTTTGTATACTGCCTTATCCTTCAATCAAGGTGGTCACAACACAATTGGGGGATACATTTAACATGAGGGGATATGAGACATGCACACTAATACTTACAGGGAACATGGGCAATGGAGGGTTGAGTGGCTTGCCCAAGACCACAAGGAGCACCTGTGGGACTAGAGGCCCCAGTCCTTCCAGCCTAGGGTTGCTGTCCTCTAGTGGGGTTTGAACCCCTAACCTTCTGGCCTGAGGTAACTTGCCCCAACCACTAGGCCACTTAAGTCCCCAGAATGCCCCAACATGCCCTGATGCTAACTGGATAGCATCGGGGCACGTAGGGGAGTTAGAAGGGGATATTCAATGACACTAACCATGTAAGTGCCGTTGAATAACCCCAATTAAGGCATTTACATGGTTCACTGGGCCGTAAACCATGTAAATGCCTTTCGAATATCGGGCCCTATATAGTTCTTTGTGGACCTCTCCTGCTCTTCTGTAGATGTTAACATTGCAGAGTCATATGAAATTTAAGATCCTAATACTGAATCTAGAAATCTTGCATTGGGGTCAGCCCTCATATTTAGGGGCATGTTTACTAAAGTGCACTAACAAGTAGTGTGGTATTTACTGCATGCCAAGCATGCAGTGGTAAGCTTTATAGCATGCAAAAAATGCATCTATGCTAAACATCCCACATTAACCGCATAGTGCAGGTTGAGGCAGAGACTGAGTGGTTCAGAGACAGAGCATGCACACTGCAGTAAGCATGAGTGTCTTTAATGCACTCCAACTGGCAATGTTGTAATTAGTGTAGGTGCACTTACTGTCACCTCAGTGGATGGTGTTAAGTGTACCTGCATTGATTGTGCCAAACAGGTTAGCACGGGAGTGGTATGGAACCCATGCTAGTTATATGGGGACTTGACAGGCACACCTCCATTTTTTAACATAGATCCAGCACCACCCCTGTGCTCATTTTTGAGGCTGAATGCAAGGTAAGCACCCGCTTTCAAATAAATATGCCCCTTAGTCGACTCCCTGCACTGGTATAATCCAATCAGGTCTTTATGTTCTAGTCGGCAGAATTTGAAAGAGGTTCATACAATATAGGTTATTTGAAGAACACAATTTCAGGCTCACATGCTCTCCATTATAACCCCAGAATTGTGAGGTCTTTCATTTCCTGCTGTTTTTCTGGCTGAACGCTCCTGGATGGTTGCTGGTTGCAGCGGCTGCACTGATTGGTCGCTGGTCTGCTCCAAGGGCTTTAAAATCCACTGCCCTACCGCGGGACGCTGAGGTCTTTCATTTCCTGCTGTTTTTCTGGCTGAACGCTCCTGGATGGTTGCTGGTTGCAGCAGCTGCACTGATTGGTCGCTGGTCTGCTCCAAGGGCTTTAAAATCCACTGCCCTACCGCGGGACGCTGAGGTCTTTCATTTCCTGCTGTTTTTCTGGCTGAACGCTCCTGGATGGTTGCTGGGGACATTTTAGGGTACCGTGGCGGACAGTGCACTTTATAAGTGCCCTATGGAGTGCCTTATAGGGTGCCTTATGCGGCACCTTCAATTACGGCACGTGAAGACCTGTTTGCTGGCAGCAATTAATAAAATACAACTAAAGTGCTGCAGGAAAAAATACATACATTGCAAAGCTGATGCCACAGCCAACCTTATGTATTAGGCACACTGGGGAGCAAACTCATGACCCCTGTATCAGCAGTCAGTGCCTTACCCATTGTGCTACACTGCTGCTCCTCCTTGCATGTCAGCGCACCTACTTATGCTTTTCATTCCTTAAACTGCACAGTGCTGCCATCAAAAACATTGCTGTGACCTTGCCGTACCTCATACGGCACCCTATAAAGCACCCTATAAGCAACATTCTAGGGTGCCTTGGCGGACAGTGCACTTTAAAATGTGCCTTATGGGGCGCCTTATGTTAACACGCTTTGAGAGTGTGTTTGCTAGTAGTAGTAATTAAAATAAAAAGTAAAATGCCTCCTAAAGCAAACTTACCCATAATAGGTAATGCCTCTGCAAGCATTCTTCATTGGGCACTGTGGGGGATTGAACCCATGATCTATGTATCACTGGTCCATGTCTTAACCATTGTGCTGTGGCTCTGCTTCTCTGCTTGCCCATCAGCATGCCACTTATGCCTCCCGCGCAGCTTTCTCTTGCACTAATGTGCGGGGCGCACATGGGCGCCGCGCACATTAGTGCATGAATAATCCCGGTTTTGCATTTTTCAGCCAGACACGCCCACTCCTTATATGGCACCCGCACACTAGCGGGCCGCGCACATTACCATGGTTTTAGTAAACATACCCCTTAGTTTTCTGTGCACTTCAAGTTATTGATTGAATGCTCTCTCTGTTATGAAAAAATCCAGTACTATGCAAATATTCAAATAACTGGAGATACTTGTGATAAGATATTTGGACCAGTAAAGGGAATAGTCTACTCGTCCCATAGAGATTTTTTTTTTTTAATCATTTTTTGCACATTTCATAATATGCAGATGCCTTTATATACATGGTTTTCAGTTTAAGAAAGAAAACGGCAAACTTGTAATTTTTTAATGTCAATTTCATTTATCTGTTTTTGCTTTTTCTGTACTAGCGGAGAGACTGAATGAATTCTTTGCTTCGGTCTTTACTGAGGAAGATGTAGGGATGTTACCCATGACTGAAGTGGTATTTAAAGGTGCAGAAGAAATGAAGGAAATATCAATACATCGGGAAGATGTATTACAACTATTAGATAAACTGAAGAGTAGCAAATCACCTGGGCCGGATGGTATACATCCACTGAAATATGAGATTTCAGACCTGCTATTAGTAATCTGTGAACTATCATTAAAATCATCTCTAATACCTGAAGATTGGAGGATCGCCAATGTAGCACCAATTTTTAAAAAGGGTTCCAGGGGTGATCCGGGAAACTACAGACCAGTGAGCCTGACGTCAGTACCGGGAAAAATGGTAGAAACCATCATAAAGAATAAAATTGCTCAGCATGTAGATAGTCATGACCTAATGGGAGACAGTCAACATGGCTTTAGACAAGGAAGATCTTGTCTTACTAATCTGTTATGTTTTTTTGAAGGAGTGAATAATCAGGTGGACAAAGGTGAGTCGGTTGATATTGTGTATCTTTACTTTCAGAAAGCCTTTGACAAGGTCCCTCATGAGAGACTTTTGGCAAAACTAAAGAGTCATGGGATAGGAGGCAGTGTACTATTGTGGATCAGGAACTGGTTAAAAGATAGAAAGCAGAAGGTAGGGCTAAATGGCCAATTTTCCCAATGGAGAAAGGTGAATAGTGGTGTACCCCAGGGATCTGTGCTGTGTCCACTGCTTTTTGACATATTCATAAATGACCTGGAAAGTGGAATAACAAGTGAGGTTATCAAATTTGCAGATGACACAAAACTATTTAATGTTGTTAAAACCCAAGAGGATTGTGGGAAATTGCAAGAGGATCTTGATAAATTGGAAGACTTGGCATCAAAATGGCAGATGAAATTTAATGTGGACAAGTGCAAGGTTATGCACCTAGGGAAGAACAACCCAAACTATGGTTACACGATGCAAGGTTCCACATTAGGAACTACCACCCAGGAAAAAGATTTAGGCGTCATTGTGGATACCATGTTAAAACCCTCGGCCCAGTGTGCAGCAGCGGCCAAGAGAGCAAATAGAATGCTAGGTATCATAAGGAATGGAAAATAAAACAAAAGATATTATAATGCGTCTATATCGTTCCATGGTGAGACCGCACCTTGAATATTGTGTGCAATTCTGGTCGCCGTATCTTAAAAAGGATATAGCGATTTTAGAAAAGGTTCAGAGAAGAGCCACCAAAATGGTAAAGGGGATGGAAGGATACTCCTATGAAGAAAGGCTAAAAGGGTTAGGGCTCTTTAGCCTGGAAAAGAGACGGCTGAGGGGAGATATGATAGAAGTCTATAAATTAATGAACGGAGTGGAACGGGTAAACGTAGATCGATTGTTTACGTTATCAGAATATAGAAAGACTAGGGGACATGCAATGAAGCTACAGGGTAAACTATTTAAGACTAATAAAAGAAAATATTTTTTCACTCAACGTGTAATCAAACTCTGGAATTTGTTACCGGAGGATGTAGTAAAGGCTGTTAGTGTAGCTGGGTTTAAAAAAAGTTTGGACAAGTTCCTGGACGAAAGATCCATAAACCATTATTAAGAAGGGACCCAGGATATCAATGTTTGAACCAATACAAGCATTGTGTAACCTGTGTCCCTTGGGGAAACTGCTAGGTACATATGACCTAGATTGGCCACTGTTGGAAACAGAATACTGGGCTTGATGGACCTTGGTCTGACTCAGTATGGCATATCTTATGTTCTTATGTTCTTATGTACTAACTGGTTTCCATATTCTACAAGTCAATATGTTGATTTAATCTACCATTTTCAATTTATCATTCCCAGATGTTTCACTATGAAACATTCCTAATGCTGAAAACAATAATACTCACTGAATGCTAATTCAATAGACAGCAATCCAGGCTTCATTCAGATGTTTGTGTAGTCACAATTAAAACTCAAATAATTGTTGATCAGATAAGTTTATTTACACCTGTTAGCATGACATTTTAAATATGCTAATGTAGCATAGGGGTATGTTTACTAAACCCCGGTAATGTGCGCGCCCCGCTAGTGTGCAGGATGCCATATAAGGAGTGGGCGTTTCTGGCTGAAAAAAGCAAACCGGCATTTCTAGTGCGCTAATGTGCGCGGCGCTGTAATGGCCGCCCCACACATTACCGCATGAGAAATGCACACGGGCGGCGAGCTGATGTGCAAGCACAAGAACAGAGCCACAGCCCAATGGTGAAGGCACTGACCAATGGTGCAGGGATCATGTGTTCAATCCCCCAAGGTGTCCAATGAATAAGGCTGGCTCAGGCAGTACCTATTATGTGTAATATTGCTTTAGGAGGCATGTTTATTTTCGGCGGCATAAGGCGGCGCGCTGATATACAAAGATAAAAGCAAAACCGCAGCACAATGCTTAAGACACTGGTCAATGGTGCACGGATCAGGGGTTCAATCCCCCACGGTGTCCACTGAATAAGGCTGGCTGAGGCAGTACCTCTTATGTGTAATATTGCTTTAGGAGGCATGTTTATTTTCGGCGGCATAAGGCGGCGCGCTGATATGCAAAGACAGGAACAGAACCGCAGCACAATGGTTAAGACATTGACCAGTAGTGCAAGGACCATGGGTTCAATCCCCCACTGTGCCCAATGAATAAGGCTGGTTGAGGCAGCATCTGTTATGTGTAATATTGCTTTAGGAGGCATGTTTATTTTCGGCAGCATAAGGCGGCGCGCTGATGTATAAGGGCAAGGACAAAACCACAGCACAATAGTTAAGACACTGATCAATGATGCAGGGATCAGTGGTTCAATCCCCCACAGTACCCAATGAACAAGGCTGGCTGAGGCAGTACCTATTATGGGGAAGATTGCTTTAGGAGGCAATTTATTTTTTTAATTATCTCTACTAGCAAACGCACTCTCAAAGCGTGTTAACATAAGGCGCCCCATAAGGCACATTTTAAAGTGCACTGTCCGCCAAGGCACCCTAGAATGTTGCTTATAGGGCGCTTTATAGGGTGCCGTATGAGGTGCCGCAAGGTCACAGCACTGCTTTTGATGGCAGCACTGTGCAGTTTAAGGAATGAACAGCATAAGTAGGTGCGCTGACATATAAGGACGTACAGCAGTGTAGCACAATGGTTAAGACACTGACCAATGATGCAGGAATCATGGGTTCAATCACCCACTGTGCCTAATGAAAAAGGCTGGCTGAGGTATTAGCTGTTATAGGTAATATTGCTGTAGGGGGCATTTTATTTTTATTTTAAATAGTGCTGCCAGCAAACACACCCTCAAAGTATTGTTACCTAAGGTGCTGCATAAGATGCCTCATAGGGTACCCCAGAGGGCACATTTTAAAGTGCACTGTCCGCCATGGCACCCTACAGTGTTGCTGAAAGGGTGGCCTATAGGGCGCCATATAGGGTGCCCTATGAGGCACAGCAAGGTCATAGCACTGTGTTTGATGGCAGCACTGTGCATTTAAACGCATGGAAATCTGAAGTAGATGCGCTGACATGCAAGGAGGAACAGCAGTGTAGCACAATGATTAAGGCACTGACTGCTGATACAGGGGTCCTGAGTTTGCTCCCCAGTGTGCCTAATGCGTAAGGCTGGCTGAGGCATCAGCTTTGCAAAGTACGTATTGTTTCCTGCAGCACTTTATTTGTATTTTATTAATTGCTGCCAGCAAACACGCCCTCACGTGCCGTAACTGAAGGTGCCGCATAAGGCACCCTATAAGGCACTCCATAGGGCACATTATAAAGTGCACTGTCCGCCATGGCACCCTAAAATGTCCCCTATAGGGCACCCTATAAGTCGCTCCACAGGATAACGTATACTGCACCTCATATGGACGGTAACCATAAGGTGCCCTATAGGGCACCCTATAAAGCGCCCTCAGAGGCACCTTATGGGTACAGTACGCTGAGTGTGTTTTTGCTGGCAGCAATAATGTACATTAAAAAGAGACATTGCTCTGGGCAGCCCTATCAAATAACCCCACTGTGGGTTTGTACCCATGACCTCTGGCTCCACAGGCAGTGACGTAACCAGTGGGCTACAGTTCTATAACTGCTAGTAAGTCCCTGGCTGGCTGTAGAGGGAGTGCACGTCACCACACAGTCTGCTGTGGTCACCAGGATAGGGTTAGGCCACCCGTACCCATGATGCACTGCACATGCAAATCAGCTGTCCACAGATGAAAACAAGATGGGGTATGCACCCCCACAGCACCTCGGCCTGGTAGGGGGAACTGACCATGTCCACCCCCACAGCACCTTGGCCTGGTAGGGGGTACTGATCGTGTGTGTTACTGGCACAGAGTAGCTACACACCGTCACATTGTGCAGGTACTGTGCTTACCCTGAATGTGCGGTGGGGCGCCCAGCACCAGGTCCACAGCACCGTCCATGGCAGAAATAGGCCATGCTGCAGGTCCTCAGCAGTGACTAATGTGTGAGATAGATAGTTTCTACAGAAACACCTTGGATATATCTGTCTCAGTCAGGGGTAGCCTCTATGGACCCCTAGGAGGATTATGCACCATCACTCTCCTCCTCCAGGGCTGAGGGTGGCAAACAGGGTCTCCCATCAACAAATGCACATTCTACCTCCCTTCAATGGTGGCAGTAGAGGGGACCATCAACCCCAGTCCTGATGGGGAACAGTCAATGCAGCTCTGTACACATCCATAACACAAAAGCAGACAGACATTAGGCCTGTAACACTAAGCTGCACCCCACCACTATCTGATATTCTCCTGCAGCAAGCCTTTAGCCACTGCACCCTACAAGGCAATCCATCAAGACACATACCAGCTGCAAAGTCTGCTAGCTAGTCCATAGTGCATGTTCCTGGTGGAAACACATGCACCACAGAACTGGGATGTCAGCATACACAAGCAGATAAGTCAGTGACTGAGCTCCAAAAGAAAAACCATAAATATCACATGAAAGAAAAACTATAGAGCACTATGGGGGTGCCTAGCCATGCTGTGGTCACTGCAAAGTCAGGGTGAGAGTGATCTCCCAGCAGGACATGCTGAGGCCACCCTGTCTTTGTAGGTGGTGGCCAGGCACTAAAATGTCCCAGCCAGTGCCCTATGCCCTGTGCAGATGCATCCTGGCCAGGCCACCCTGTCCGGGCTATACCCATGGTACCTTGCTCCTCATTATGCACATTGGCAGGCCAATACTGGCAACAGTGCTGACAGTGTGGGCTGTGGAGGGTGTTTGCAGCCACCACACACTGGATAGACAGACAGACACCCCCACACCTATGCCAGCATTGTGCTACTATGGAGGAGTTTAGCAGCCCTGGCCACCACACCAGTCCTGGGCATAGTACAGGCATGGATATGGTACGCAATACTGTTGGGGGTCACTCCCCAGGGTGGTAAACACTGTCAGAGACCAGACCTGAAGCACACACCACAGACATCAGAAAGGTTGTTGTGATGGAGCTCAATCAGCAAACTGTGCTTAACTTAGGAATTGCTATCTGCCAGTAATCATAGCAAACGTTTGATAGCTGTGTACCGTATACCCTGGTGTAGGGTGGTATTGCTAAGGTATGCAAGTGCTAGTATTGGGAGATGCACGCAGGGCCCAATGTCCTGCCTCTCCAGGAGGCATTGCCCAATGGGGCCTGTGGGTGTGGGTGTGGGTGTGTCTGCCCCTGTTGGCTGCTGCTTTACGGCAGAGGTTCCCAACTCCAGTCCTGGTGTGCAAAACACTGTTCGGGTTTTCATGCTGTCCCTCATGAATATGCATTAGATACATCTGCATACCATGGGGGTGGTGCATAGATATGCAGCACAGGCATCTTTATTAGAGGCAGCATGGAACCTGAATGGTGTTTGGCCCTCCAGGACTGCATTTGGGAGACTCTGCTCTAGGTAATGCGCCTGTTTATGGTGTCTGTGCTCGGTGGGGTAAAATATAGGCATATTAACCATGCGTATGTTCTCTGAAATAAAGGTTTGTCCTTACTATCACGGTTTAGTTGTGGGAAAAATATGTGGACTGGATTGGAAGTAGCTCCAGCTGGGCTTTGAACCTGTGACCCTTTGTTCTTGCACACACTGTTTGTGTGTACTGCACCACCGTGTTGCCACAGATATGTTGCATTCTCTGGGGAGTCCATGAGTGTACATCCGACAGGGCCTGTTTGTTGCAGTGCACGGCACCCACCTGGACAGGGCTAGGCCATGGTCTGCTGTGGGCACCAGCCGCTGCCACCTCCACCATCAGTACCGCTCCATCCTTAGATTGAAGACAGCATAAACCCTGATGGATTTGTGGCCCGCCAGGACTGCATTTGGGGGATTCTGCCATAGGTAATGCACATTTCTATGGTGTTTGTGCTGTGTAGGGTAAAATAGAGGTTTTTGACCCATGCTTATGTTCTCAGCAATAATGGTTCAGTCTTTACTACCATGTTTTCTTCATGGGTAAAATAAGGGGACTGCGTTGGCAGGAGCCCCAGCTGGGATTTGAACCTGTGACCTTCTGGTCCTAAAGGCACTGGTGGTGTCCGCTGCACCACCGTCTTAGCACAAAAACAGTGCATTCCCTGGGTAGTCTATGGCTGTTTGTCAGACAGGGCCTGTCTGTTGGAGGGCACTGCACCCACGTGAAGGGGGCTAGGCCACCGTCTGATGTGGGCAGCAGCCACTGCCCCCTCCACCAACGGTACCCCTCCGCCACCATGCTGACATGGCCTTATATTGGAGACAGCATCACAGCTGAATGATATGTGGCCCTCCAGGACTGCATTGAGGGGACTGTGGTCTAGGTAATGCGCATGTTTCTGGTGTCTGTGCTCTGTAGGGTAAAATAGAGGTGTTTGGACCATGCTTATGTTATCTGCAAAAAAGGTTGGTCTTTACTATCATGGTTTAGTGGTGGGTAAAATATGGGGATTGGGCTTGCAGGAGCCCCAGCTAGGACTTGAACTGGTGATCTTTGTCTCCTGAACATACTGTCTGTGTTTACTGCACCACACTGTGGCCACAGAGACAAGGCAGTCCCTGGAGATAGGAAACCTGGCCAAAGGAGTCAGAAACCCTGCTCTGCACAATTTCACTGTGGGATCATTCACCTTGTATGGGGACGGAGTGTAGACCCTTCTAAAATTCATATTTCTTTTTTGGAGCTTTTTTGGGAGTGTTTTTTGATGTTTCCCATTACTATCACTATTGCCCAGCTTGATTATAATTTTTTAAAATTTTGTTGGGGTCCTTTTCAATGTTTATTTGTATTTTTGTACCGTGCACATGTATCACACTTATCACTGTTTTGTAGGTTTCCCTGGTTTTGCTGTACATTGCTGACATAAATGGTTTCTCTTCCCTTTAAATCGGCTCTACCGTGAGGTTTTCACTCGCGGTATTTTTTTGCTTGAATTTCAGCCCCGCTCGTGTGTGGGGAGCCTCTCCCCTCCCACTCTCCACCCATTGACCCCTTCCCTCGGCCCCTGGGGAGCCTTCCTCCGCCCTCCCGGAGCCTTTCCACACCTCTATCGCACAGTAGCGCAACGTGCATATGAGCGGGCCCGTTAGTGTGGCGCGCACGTGTGCGGGGCATAAAAACGCATCATTAGCGTGCTCTATGGTACCTTAGCACACGCTATTGTGCGCCGTGCACTTGAGCGCAGTTTAGTAAACATACCCCATAGTATCATACCAGTTTACTGGCTGAACATTGACAATAAATTTGAATAAAATGAAAATATATTTATGAATGTTCCAAAACAGTTTAATTTTATTTAATTATGGGCTTATATTCTACCTTTTAAATTTGATGGAATATACAAGTGAATTACACAGTTATACAAAATAACATAAAAAGAATCAATGCAAAATTAAATGCATACACCTAATCCATACGAAAGCATATTCCAGAAAGGATGCGGATAAAGTAATTGATACATCCATGTTAGGACATAGAGTTCTTCGTAAACAAGCAGGAAATAAGTCCTCACGTATGAGTGATGTCACTGATGGAGCTCCAAACGAAAACGCCTCAGCTTCCAAAGGAAGCTTTTGGGAGCTACACCACACATATGTGCCTGCCACCCCTCCTGCCATGGAGACATACTCTTCAATCTTCATTTTTACGTGGAGCCCCTAGGATTTGCTCCTGCAGTCTAGAAAAAAGTTTTTCTACCTGGGTTTTTTTTTTATTCTTTTCTGCCTGTCATTGGTTAGCCGTTTTTCCCCTTTTAGGATTTTTTCTTTTTTTTTTTTTGCTTTTTTTTTCAGTGCTTTTATGTGATTTCTTTCCCCCTTCGGGGTAGTTTCCCATCAATGGCAGTTTTTCAGCTTGATTTTGCCAAGGTAGTATTTTTTTGGTATGTCTAAGCCAGCTAGTGGCTTTAAGAAATGCACCAAATGTGGCAAGACCATTTCTGCCACCAACCGTCATAATTGGTGCTTGCAATGCCTTGGGCCCAACCACGAGCCTGCATCCTGTGAGCTCTGCTTGCAGATGATGTGCCGAGGGCTGAAAGCTCAGGAAAAGCAGAAGGAGTCCCTCTTTGGCTAATCTGATTCAGCATCCTCAGCCCGACCCCCTCGTCTATGTCTGCAAAATGTCCTGAGGTGACCAAGGGGAAGAAGCAGTGTGCTCATTTGGAGCAGAGAGGCCCAAGTAGCGAGGGGAGACTACAGGGAGAAACCCCATTGACACTGAAGGGGAAGCACCAGGAGAAGTTCCAGGTATAGCATCACTGCAGCCCTTCTTGACATGATGCGGAGAGTGATGGCCAGGAACAGCCAGCCAAACGTCCCCAGTGGGAGGGCCCAAACTAAGCAGCGGAGTCCACTCCTAGTGTCCAGAGGGCAATTGGATGTCTCCCAATGCACCTATCATCATGGAGTTCTCACTCGAGGTGTCAACTCTGACGTCTGCAGTTGCGGCCTCTGCCCCCTCGCAGGTGACAGTTCTGGAGGAATGCTTTTGAGCCCTAGAAGTTCACTTGGAGGTGGTGGAAGCCTTGCAGAATGCAGGCTTCGCAGCACAGAATGTATCATCACCACACTCCTTTCAGCCTATCCTGGAGAATCTTGCCCTGTCTGTAGAGGACGGGGCATCGGGTAGGAGAACAATATGAACTCCAGTTTCCGGAGCCATCTCCTTCTCCAGTATATCAGAATCTGAGGCCCAGGCGTACTACCATCAGCATGCCAGGTGACAGGAGGGCCATCGGTATTCTCCCTCCCCCAAGCCATGGCGTCAGTGGGAGGAGGAGACTCAGCACTATTTCAACTTCCTCTTGGAATCAGAATCAGAAACCAAGGAAAAATCGATGGCATTGGATCTTCAGTCCCTGAACCTCCCATCTGACCCATCGCCTCCACTCGAGCAGCATAAGTCGCCCCCAGAGGACATGTCCTTCCAAGACTTCATTAGGAACATGGCCAAGGCCATTCCCTTTTCTCTGGAGTCAAAGGAGAAACTGTGGGCAAGAGAACTGCAACCACTCTAGTACCCCTCAGCTCCACAGGAGGCAATGATGGTTCCCATCCACCATGTCCTGCAGCAGCTGCTGCTGTGACTGTAAGAGACACTGTTCACGCTTCCAGTCATCAGCCACCAGCTCAATTCCTTATTCTGGGTCCAGAAGGCCCCGGGGTTTGAGAATCCACAGTTGCCCCACAATTCCATCATGGTGGAGTCAGCTTTGAAGTACACTAAGGGGTATGTTTACTAAACTGCGTTAGTGCAATTCATGTTAGGAGCCGCGTTAGTGGAAGGAAAGCCAAAAAAGGACATGGGCGGTACATTGTAACTGATAACGCACAGTTGCGCGCGGTATTGCGCACCGTGCAGCAACGATCGCTACAGCGCACGCGCTACTGCGCGCAAGCTTAAGACAGCGCGCAGACACCCAAACACAGAAACAGAGCTGTAGCACAAGGGTTACTACACAAACTGATGGTACAAGGGTCATGGGTTCGATTCCCCAGTGTGCCTAATGAATAAGGCTGGCTGAGGCATCATGTGTAACCCTTTGAAGGCCTACTATAATATTTTAATCAACATTCTGCAGCAGGGTTAATGTTTGCACATATCAGGAAAATTGTACCCGTCGTGCCCAATATGTTCCAATGGTGACGTTCCCTCTGGCATGGTCATGTACTATATACCATTTGATAGGAATATATAGGCAGAAGATGAGATCCCGAAAGTACTGGGCTTGGCCTGGAAAGGGTTAAGTAGTGGGCTGTGAGGAAGTTTAGCTGTACCTGAATAGTGCTGCCAGCAAACACACCCTCACAGTGGCGTAACCTAAGGTGCCACATAAGGCATCCTAGAGGGCACTTCATAGGGCACATTATAAAGTGTGCTGTCTGCCAAGGCACCCTATAATGTCCCCTATAGGGACACCATATAAGGCACCTTATAAGGTGCTTTATAGGGCGCCGTATAAAGCGTCCTATAGGGCGCCCTATGAGCCACCCTAAGGGGACAGTACCCTGAGGGTGGTCCTGCTGGCAGAACTAATATACAATAAAAATAGACAATGCCTAAGACAGCCCTATTGATGAACCCCACTGTGGGTTCTGAACCCATGTCCTCCAGCTCCACAGGAAGTGAAGTAACCAGTGGGCTAGAGCTGCTAACAAACAACTGGCTGGATACAGGAGGACTGCACGGCACCACACCCACATTCTGCTGTGGTTACCAGGATAGGGGTAACCCACCTGTACCCATGATGCACTGCACATGCAAATCAGCAGTCGAGAGATGGGCACAAGATCGGGTATGCACCCCCACAGCACCTCGGCCTTGTAGGGGGAACAGACCGTGTGTAGCACTGCCACAGAGTAGCCACAGACAGTCACATTGTGTGGGTACAGTGCCCACCCTGAGGTTGAGGTGGGGCGCCCGGCACTAGGTCCACAGCACCTTTCATGGCTGAAATACGCCATGCTGCAGGACCCCATCAGTGTGTGATAGGTAGGTCCATTAGACACACCTAGGATACAGCTGTGTCCTGCTGTATGTCCCAGTCATGTCTAGCCCCTATGGGCGCTGTTGCACCCAGACCAGTGCATATCCTGTGTTGGTGCCATTATTACCTGCTGTGGGGGAAGAGGGTGTGGTGTATGGACCCATAGGCAGATTATGTACCACCACACAACCCACCCTCTGGGGCTCAGGGGGAAATAGGATCACCCACCAATAGATCTACAGTCTACCTCCCTGCAATGGCAGCAGTAGAAGAGACCAGCAACAGCAGTCCTGCTGGGGAACAGATAGAGCGGCACACATCCATAACGCAATAGCGGACAGACAGTAGGCCTGGTAATGCTCAGCTGCCCCCCACCATAATCTGACATTCTCCAGCAGCAAGCCTCCAGCCGCTGCACCCTGCAAGGTGTTCCAGCAAGACAGCATACTAGCTGCAGACAGTCCGCCAGCTAGTCCATAGTGCATGGTCCTGGAGGAGATGCATGTACCTGGAACAGGGATGTCAGCATACACACCAAGCAGATAAGTCAGTGATTGGGCCCCAAAAGGAAACCCATATATATCACATGAGAGAAATGCTATATAGCACTATGGGGGAACATAGCCATGCCGTGGTCACTGCTCAGTCAGGGTGAGAGTGACCTCCCAGCAGGACATGCTGTGGCCACTCTGTCCATGCAGGTGGTACCAGGCACTACAATGTCCGAGCTATTGCCCTATGCCCTGCGCAGATGCGGCAAGGCCAGGCCACCCTATCCAGGCTATTCCCACGGTACTTTGCTCCTCATTATGCACATTGGCAGGCCAATACTGGGAACAGTGCTAGCAGTGTGGGCTGTGGAGGGTGTTGGAAGCCATCACACACTGGATAGACAGACACACACTCCCCACACCTATGCCAGCATTGTGCAACTATAGAGGTGTTGGGCAGCCCAGGCCACCACACCAGTCCTGGGCACAGTGCAGGCATGGCTATGGTACGCAATACTGTAGGAGTCACTCCCCAGGTTGGTAAACACTGTCAGACACAGGACCTGTAGCACACTCCACAGACATCAGAGAGGCTGCTATGATGCAGCTCACTCAGGAACTTGCACTTAACCTAGGAATTGCTATCTGCCAGTAATCATAGCAACCTTTTGATAGATGTGTACCATATTCCCAGGTTTAGGGTGGCATTACTATGGTATGCATGTGCTAGTATTGGGAGATGCACGCAGAGCCCAAAGTCCTGCCTCTCCAGGAGGCTGTGGATAATGGGGCCTGTGGGTGCGGGTGTGTCTGCCCCTGTTGGCTGCTGCTTTACGGCAGAGGTTCCCAACTCCATTCCTGCGGTGCCAAACACTGTTCGGGTTTTCATGCTGTCCCTAATGAATATGCATGAGATACATCTGCATACCATGGGGGTGGCGCATAGAAATGCAGCAGAGGCATCTTCATCAGAGGCAGCATGGAACCGGAATGGTGTTTGGCCCTCCAGGACTGCATTTGGGAGGCTGTGCTCTAGGTAATGTGCATGTTTATGGTGTCTGTGCTCTGTAGGGTAAAATGTGGGTGTTTTGGGCATGTTTACGTCATCTGCAAGAACGGTTCTGTCTGTATTAGCATGTTATAGTAGTGGGTAAAATATGAGGACTGGATTGGTGGAAACCATAGCTGGGACTTGAACCTGTGACCTTCTGCTTCTGAATACATTGGTTCTGTGCACTGCACCACCATGTTATCACAGAGATGGTGCATTCCCTGATGCTACCATGACTGTTGGTCAGACAGGGCCTGTCTGCTGCAGTTCACCGGCACCCACCTACACAGGGCTAGGCCACGGTCTGCTGTGGGCAGCTGCCACTGCCCCCTCCACCACCAGTATCCCTCAGCCACCATGCTGACATGCCCTTCTGCTGGTGGAGCTGGTGATGCGCAGTCCCAGGCCATCCAGTGTGCAGCTAGGGGCTGCCTATGGTGCGGGTTCTAGGGTAGGGGTGCCTGCATAGCTGTCCACGCTTTCCCCCAGCACCACTTGCCAATGTTCTGTGCCATTGGGGGTACCTACTGGGTACTATTCCCTGTGACACTGTGTGAAGCACACTCTTGCCCATGTTGGGCCCTCAGCAGTTGCTGTCTGGCTGCTCTACTGTTTCAGCATTCCTATGGGCCAGCTAGGCATCACCCTAGTCCCCACTGTGGCCCAGCTGCACCACAGCATGTGCCGCCTGCAGCCCTCTGTATCCCCTTTTCCAGCATCTGCCCGGTTGCCCATTCCGACATGCCCGCCCTGATGTTGCGGGACATGTGCACACCATAGGAACCCTGTCCGATGGTGGGGAAATCCCTGAGCAGCGCTATTTCACTGTGGGCCCATGCACCTTGTATGGGGACGGAGTATGGACCCTTCCACGAATTATATCTGTTCTATGGAGCTTACTCGGGGGGGGGGGGGGGTTTATGTTTCTCATTGCTACCACTATTGGCCAACTTGGTTGTTGTTTTTCCAGTTTATTGGGGTCATTTTCAGTGTTTCTGTGCCCTTTTGTTCTGTGCACATGTATCACACTTATCACCTTTTTTTGGTTTCCCTGCCTAGGCTATACATTGCTGACACGTAAATGGTTTCTCTCCCCTTTAAAGTGCTTTTACCGGTAGGTTTTCATTCGCGTTGGACTTCAGCTCTGAAATTCAGCGCGTTAGTGTGAAGGGAGCCTCTCCCCACCCACTCTCCGCCCATTGACCCCTTCTCTCCGCCCTCTCTCCACCTTCTGCGGTGTTTTACCGCACCGCGGAGCATTACGCTCGTTAGCGCGTGATATAGCACGTTTACGATCGTTAATGCGCTATAGCGCGCTAATGATCATTAACGTCATACAACGCGCATTATTCACGTTTACCGCAGTTTAGTAAACATACCCCAAAGAGTGCTAAGACGTACTCCTCAGTTCCGCTGAGTTGCAAGGAGCAGACCCTGGACTCCTTAGGGAGAAAGTGCTTCCAGGGTTCCATGCTGATCACCAGGATTCTGACTTACCAGACTTATATGAGCATGTTCCTTACGGATCTCATGTTGGACTTGGAGGACTTTGCTGCACTTGTTCCCGAGGATCATCGCAAGTCATCTCGGGACTTAGTAGCTCATGGCAAGGACTGCTCAAAGTTCATGGTGTGGGGCACCTATGATGCCTTTGAATCCACTGGCAGAGTGGCGGCTGTGGGCATTGCTGCCCACTGAATGGCACAACTACAGTCTTCGGAACTGGAGCAGTGGGTCCAGGACAAAATCGCTAATGTCCCCTGCTGGGGCAAAACCTCTTCAGCAAGCCCATGAAGGAGAAAGCTGAGGAGCTGGAGAAGGAGCAGATGACTCTCACCAGGCTCTCCAGAAAAACCATAGACCCAGCACAGAAAAAACAACACACCAAGAATTCCTTCTATCCGCACTCGCATTGGAATTTACCAGCCCAACTGCAGTTGCAGCCTAAGGTGCAGACTCCACACCATTGTGAGGTTTTGATGGGTTCCTCAGAAGCAAGTCAGCCAACCATTGCCCATCAAGGTACATCCACAGGATGGGATGCGGCTCGTCCACTTGTCCACCGGTGGCCCCTTATCACCTTGGAAACCTGAGTGCTACAGATTGTCCAAAGCAGATATCAGCTGCACTTCACCCAGCTGCCATCTCAGTACAACCCTGGGGAATACCCCATGGACCTCGCACACAGGAGCTTACTGCAGATCAAGATCGAAGCCCTGCTGTCTGACCTCACCATCATGCCAGTCTCCCGGGCTCAGATCAGGCAGAGTTTCTACTCCAGGTACCTCCTACTTCCCAAAAAGACCAGCAGGTTCCATACAGTTCTGGATCTGTGAACCTCAACTAGTCCCTGGTGCATGAAAAGTTCAAAATGGTTTCATTAAGGACATGAAAAGTTCAAAATGGTTTCATTAAGGTTCCCATATCTCAAACAGGATGATTGACTATGCTCCTTGGATCTGAAAGATGAGTAAATGCATATTCCGATCCATCCGCATCACAGGTAATAACTTTTATTCATGTTCGGCGGCCAGAACTACCAGAATTGTGGGCTTCCCTTTGGGCTGGCCATGGCCCCCCAAGTCTTCATGAAGTATCTGACAGTCATGGCTGCCTTCCTCTGGATCTGGGGTGTCTTTGTTTTCACGTATCTGAATCAAGGCTACCACACTGGCTGGCATTTGGCAGTCTGCCATGCTCATGATTCACATACTCAAAGGTCTCGGCTTCATGGTCAACTACCCAATGCAGCAGCTGGAATTCATCAGATCCCTCCTCGATACCACTCAAGTGCAGGTCTTTCTGCCACGGGCTGCCTGCAGCACCTCATCAAGGTGGTGGGCGCACTGCAGCACCAGTGCTCTACCACAACTCATGGGCTGTTGAGAGCCCTTGGACACATGGCTGCAACAGTGCATGTTACTCTTCAGGCCCATTTCTCCATGCAGCAGGCCCAGTGGGCACTGTCTATGCAATGGAGGCAGGCATTAGGCTGTTTTCAGGACAAAATAGTGGTCGCCGTACCACTGGTGAGGTCCCTGGCTTGGTGGTTCAAGACAGACATCTGCCATGGGACCTCCCATTCCAGCCGGCGGCCCCCTACAAGACGCTCACAATGGACATATCCAAGCTCAGCTGAGATGCACACCTGGATGGTCTCAGCACCCAGAGGCTGTGGTCTGAGCAGGAGAGTCTCCATCAAATCAATTTCCGTGAATTTCAGGCCATAGCGATTGTCCTCCACACCTTTTGTGTGCACCTGGCGAATCAGGTGGTCCTGATTCAAATGGACAATCTGCTGCATGTCTACTCCCCGATGTCACTTGTGGCAAAAACCCTCCTGAAGCTCCAAGCCAAGAGGGGCTCCATGATTCTTGTCACCTTGTACTGGTCTCAGCAACTGTGGTTCCCTCTGCTGCTGCAGCTCTTGCTGAGGGAGCCTCTTCACCTAGACTCTGATCCTGACCTCATCTCACAGGAGGGAAACTCCCTGCTGTACCCCAGCATCTGCTCCCTGGTGCTCATGGCATGGATGCCGAGAAGGTAGTCCTTGTGGAGCTTGATCTTCCTGAGGGCATTACCAACATTCTGCTGGCATCCTGCAAGGACTTGACATGTAAAGCCTACATGCTCAAGTGGCAGCAGTTTGCCATCTGGTGCATGGGTAGGGCTCTGGACTCATTCTCCTGCCCGGTGGAATGGCTGCTTGAGTCCTCTTGCAACTCTCCAACTCCAGGCTGAAGTCTAACTTGGTGCAATTTCACCTCAGCGCGATTGGGGCTTACCATCATAGCTGTGGGGGGAAGCCCATTTTGACCCAGCCTCTGGTGAACCGGTTCATGAGGGGCCTGCTCCCCTCGAAGTTTCTGCTCAAGCCCCCTATGGTCACGTAGGACATCAATGTGGTCCTTGGCCAGCTGATATGGGCTCTCTTAAAGCCACTGGACTCTTGACGGCAGAAAAAAAACACATGTCTATCTAGTTTGCCCTTCCATATCAACCACTACAACAGTCCCCTTTTTCCCTTTAGAGATCCTCTGTGTTTGTCCCATGCTTTTTTGAATTCAGATACTATTGTCATCTCTACCACCTCCATTGGGAGACTATTCCACGCATCTGCCACTCTTTCCGTAAAGAAATATTTCTGTATAATATTCCTGAGTCTATCCCATTTCATCCTCATTCTATTTCTCCTCGTAGCAGAGATTGTTTTCAATCGAAAGAAGTTCTTCTCCTGTGCATTTATGCCATAGAGGTATTTAAATGCCTCAATCATATCACCTCTATCCCACCTTTCCTCTAAAGTATACATATTAAGATCCTTAAGTCTGTCCTCATATGCTTTATAATGAAGACCACTAGCCATTTTAGTAGCCACCCTTTGTACTGACTCCATCCTGTTTATTTCCTTTTGAAGGTGCGGTCTCCAGAATTTCATACAATACTCTAAATGAGGTTGCACCAAAGACCTATACAGAGGCATTAACACCTCCTTTCTTCTGCTGGCCATTCCTCTCCCTATGCACCGTCGCCTTTTCTACCTGTTTAGCTACTTTAAGAGCATCTGACACAATCATGCCTAGGTCCCATTCTTCTTTTGTGGACAGAAGTACTTCTCCCCCTATACTATATCACTCCCTTGGATTGCTGAAGCCCAAATGCATGACCTGCATTTTTAAACTTTAAATCTCAGTTGCCAAATCCTAGACCATTCTTCAAGCTTACAGAAACTAGGCCCTCCTCGTATTATCTACACCTTCCTGAGTGTATACTCTATTGCAGATTTTGGTATCATCCGCAAAGAGGCAAACCTTACCCAACAGCTCTTCCACAATATCACTAACAAAGATGTTAAAAGAATCGGAGCAAGGACAGATCCCTGGGGCACACCACTGGTATCCTCCCTCTCCTCAAAGTGAGCTCCGTTTAACTGTACCCTTTGTTGCCTCCCACTCAACCAGTTTCTAACTCAAGCAGTAACTCTCTGGTCTTCCTGACTTCTCCAGTTCTCATTGCCCAGTTGGACTGCTTATCTCCTCGGGTTCTGGTAGCTTTTAGCTTGGGAGTCCCATATGTGTGGATTTATTTCTTGCTTGCTCACAAAGAAAGAGTAGTTACTCACCTGTGGCAGGTGTTCTCCACGAACAGCAGGAATAAGTTCTCATGACCTTCCCACCTCCCCAGAGTGTTGCCTTTTTGGCTCCTGTTATGTTATTGTACTGGAGAGTATGACGCTGCAGGGGGCAAGAAGGCAGGCGTGTATGCATGGTGTACCTCCCAAATTCTTCCTTTGGAAGCTGGGGAGCATTCCGTGCAGGGCTCCATTGGTGATGTCACCCATACATGAGGACTTAGTCCTGCTGTTCATGGAGAGCACCTGCTACAGGTGAATAACTATGCTTTATGATAGTATTTTGCAAAAGGTTCTGTTAGTTGTATAGCCCTTTGTAAACTAGGTGCAGGACTGCAAGGGTATGCCTCTCCATGTCTGGCAGAAGCAGTAGCGTACTAAGGATGGGGTGGTGGGAGTTGACCACTCATGGTGTCAGCCAGGAAGGAATCCACCGGGCCCACAAGGCAGAGCCAGCGCAAAAAGCTTCAAGCCTTGGGTGGCACTCTGCCTCCTCTCCAGGCCTGGCAACGCTTCTCTCCCGGCCAAAGTCTTGTGAATCCCATGGCTTCAAGGTAATTTTGCCATGCCTGCTCTGCCATGTAAGCCTGGTGGAGGGGGTGTACTGTGCCACATGGGAGAGAACCCGCCCAAAGGGCTTGGAACCCGCTGGACAGGAGAAGTGATTTTAAAAAGTTGCATTGGGGATAAAAGCCAAGCCCCCCCCCCCCCCACACACACATATGTATGTATGTGCAGTCTCATAAAATCACTGCTTCCACAATGAAGGCATACCTAGTCCAGCAGCACAGGATGGGCCCCATGCTCCAATCACTGCCCTGACTTTGGATAGCACCCCTACACAATGATTCCAAGTTCCATCTTTCCTCCCCCTAGCAAGAGGATTCAGTCATGCAGTGCTCTTTACATGCTCCTGCTTGCTCCTCTCCTGGTTTCCTTCTGAAGTCACACTTTATGGTTGTGACTTCAGAAGGAAGCCAGAAGACTATCAAGCAGCTTGTTGACTCCCTCTACTAGTAGAAGGCTATACAGCAGAGGATACAAGACAAAACAAGAGAGAGCAAGACTGCCATTTCAAGTGATTGTAATCATCCATTGTCTTTTCTCTTCAAAGGGTCAAAAATTCATAGCACACTAGGAAGTTATTGGAAATGGAAATGAATTGGAAGCATCACTCTTGACTATTGTTGTTTTTAGACATTTAATACTGCAAGGTATGAGAGCAAAAATAGTAATATGCAAGGAAGTAATTGGGCCATATGTGCCATCCAAATAAACTTGACAGATTTTTGATGATCATGATAAGCCCTATTTTGTAATGGTCCCCCCCCCCCCCCCGCCCTCATCCTGGGAATTATATAGTGAAGGCACAGGACATTAATATCATTGAGATCCTAGGAGACCTAAGAGGGCAATTTTAAAATCAGCACTAACCACACTGGTATCACTTCAGCAACAGAAATTCCCTCTACTTCCAGGAACTCTCTAGTGTGACATAAAGTCCTGCGAATAACTTTATTTAGATCAATAAAGTAAACCTATAATACCAAAGCAGCACCAACTCCCAGAACTCACATAGCAAGGACCTTTCCTATGAAAAGATAACAATGTAAATATTCCAAAGGGGCCTTGGAAAAATATTACACCTCTTACTGTGACAAAGAGCAAGCTGGATTAGTGCAGATCTCCATCCGCAAACTATGCACTTGCAGAAATGACAAAGGCTGATGCAAAATGTCTCAGTCAAACATGCAGAATAAGAACATAAGATATGCCATACAGGGTCAGACCAAGGTCCATCAAGTCCAGTATCCTGTTTCCAACAGTGGCCAATCTAGGTCACAAGTACCTAGCAGTTTCCCTAAAAGACACAGGTTCCACAATGCTCATCCTGGGGTAAGCAGTGGATTTCCCGGGACCCCTTTAAATGGTTTATGGACCTTTCCTCCAGAAACTTGTCCAAACCATTTTTAAACCCAGCTACACTAACAGCTTTCACTACATCCACTGTAATAAATTCCAGAGTTTGAATACGCGTTGAGTGAAAAATATTTTCTCTTATTAGTCTTAAATAGAACATAAGATCATAAGACATGCCATACAGGGTCAGACCAAGGCCCATCAAGCCCAGTATCCTGTTTCCAACAGTGGCCAATCTAGGTCACTAGTACCTAGCAGTTTCCCCAAAAAACACAGGTTCCACAATGGTTCTATTGGGACAAGCAGTGAATATCCTGGGTCCCCTTTAATAATGGTTTATGGAGCTTCCCTCCAGGAACTTCCCAAACCTCTTTCCAGGTTGAAAAGTCCTGATCTTTTAAGCCTGTCTTCATAGGGATATCCTTCCATCCCCTTTACCATTTTGGTGACTCTTCTCGGTACCTTTTCTAATAACGCTTTGCCCTTTTTAAGATATGGCGACCAGAATTGCACACAATATTCATGGTGCATTCACACCATGGAACGATACAGAGGCATTATAATATCCTTTGTTTTATTCTCCATTCCTTTCCTTATGATACTTAGCATTCTATTTGCTCTCTCGCCACCGCTGGCATACTGGGCGGAGGTTTTCAACATATTATCCATGATGACACCTACTGTAAATCTTTTTCCTGGGTGGTGGTTCCTAATGTGGAACCTTGCATCGTGTAACCATAGTTTGGGTTGTTCTTTCCTAGGTGCATAACTTTGTATTGTCCACATTCAATTTCATCTGCCATTTGTATGCCCAGTCTTCCAGTTTATCAAGGTCCTCTTGCAATTTTTTACAACCCTCATGAGTTTTAACAACTTCTCCATTGGGAAAATTGACCATTTAGCCCTACCCTCTGCTTTCTATCTTTTAACCAGTTCCTAATCCACAATATTACACTGCCTCCTATCCCATCACTTTTTAATTTTGCCTCTCATGAGGGACCTTGTCAAAGCCTTTCTGAAAATCCAGGTACACTATATCAACCGACTCGCCTTTGTCTATCTGTTTATTTAAACCTTCAATAAAAAAACATAATAGATTAGTAAGGAAAGACCTTCCTTGGCTAAAGCCATGTTGGCTGTCTCCCATTAAGCCATGGCTATCTTCTTGTTCAGTAATTTTGTTTTTTATAATGGTTTCTACCATTTTTCCTGGTACTGACATCAGGCTCACTGGTCTGTAGTTTCCTGGATCACCCCTGGAACACTTTTTAAAAATTGGCATTACATTGGCCATCCTCCAATCTTCAGGTATTACAGATGATATTAATGATAGTTCACATATTACTAATAGTAAGTCTGCAAACTCATATTTCAGTTCTTTCAACACTCTTGGATCACTGGTCCAGGTGATTTGCTCCTCTTTAGTTTATCAAATAGTTGAAATATATCTTCCTGGTGTATCGATATTTCTTTATTCTGTGGCATTACCTTTAAATACCATTTTCACTCATGGGTAACATCCCTACATCTTTCTCAGTAATGACTGAATCAAAGAATTCATTCAGTCTTTCTGCTATGGCCTCAGCAAATGCAAAGTAAAGGGCATGTTTGCTAAATTGCAATTAATAGTTAATGCACACTACCTGTTAGTGTGGGCCTTGGGTAATGGTGACCTTGTGCTAAAAGCAGCTAGTGCAGTAAAACCTCTACACTAACTGTAGCATGTGATGGGGTGGAGACTGAACGTGGAGAGTGGATTGCGGTTAGCACAGGGGAAATTACCATGCACTAATTGTCAATGATGCAGTTAATTCAGGTACACTTAATGCCAAATCAGTGGGTGGTGTTAAGGACATTCATATTGACTGTGAAGGATATTACTGTGCAGTAAATGCAGGGAACATGCTGGACATGACCCCAACAGTGTACAACCTTTGCATTTACTGCAAAAATTTAGCATAGGAGGTGGCGTAGACCCATGCTACTTCATGGCATGTCCCCCTGCTGTTACTGCAGAGAGATGTACCTCACTGGCTAGTACATCTAACTTGGGTGCCCTTATCACCACCTATTGAGGAGCCAGTAAGTATATCCATGCTAACAACAGCAATCATGGCTAGCATGTGCCAGTGATAGTCATGTTAGCCATGATGTGTCATCATTGCCTATATTCCACCCCTAACCTACCCAGTCCCCAGTCCATCCCGCACTAAGCAGTTAGCATGGGACTTTTACCATGCTGCTCCTGCTAACAGTCAGCACGGTATGCTTAGGTCACAGTAAACCCCACACTGACCATTAGTGCATATTAGTACATATTCCCCAGTAAGTGCAAAAAAGCTGATTATACCTAGTAAACATGCCCTAAGTGACCACAGATTAGAAACAGAAATATGTAGAAAATTGCTAAATTCAAAACCCTAGGATGTCAATACTGGAGAAACTCAAGCAGAAATGTATTTACACTTGTACTGAGAAATGTGCAAAGACATAAGAGATGCACATTCCCAAAGCTGACATTCCAGTTGTTAAATTGAAAATAAATAAGCCGGTATTACCAAAGGAATTATGTTTACCACCGCAGATACACATAAAACGTCTCAAGCTGCCAATATTCAAAGGCGATATTGGGATGATTTTATAAAACAAAAAGGATGTCCTAAATCAGTTAGCATAACTATACCTTGGCATAAAGGGGTGTACTTTGCTGGTAGGTGTAGCTGAGGGCAGATTTTGGGTAGACCAGGGGCAGAGTTGGCATGTATGTACATAGATTATAAAATAACTTAATTTGCTTGGGAGCAGGTGTATTTGTATTGTATTGAGCTCATGTCTTTCCAGATGAGCTACATTCAGGCATTTCCCAGTCTCTGGAAGACTTACAGTCTAAGGGACCCTTTTACTAAAGTGTGTTAGGTTATTGCATGCATGCATTTAATACTAAAACCAACCCGCATTAATGCTGCCACAGTAACTATCGGAGGTGAGGTCAGCATGTTCCTGGCAGTTAATGTATGGAGGCGTACCCTAACATATGGTGCAATTACCGTAGATGCACCTAACTGCAACTATTAAGGTGGCATAGGTGTATCTGTGCTAACTGTGATATTGATAATGCGTGATATATTCCCCCATGCTAACTGCAAAGTGGTAGATTCTGAGGCCCAAATAGCGGGGTTGTACATCCGGCTTGGAAATACAACTTGTGAAGAGGACCGGGACACTATTCCAGTCCCAGCGCTCCCCACACATATAAAGGGTTTGTGCGGGGAGCGCTGGATGAGGGCAGGAGGGGGTGGGATTGAGACGGAGTAGGGGCAGAGCGGGGGCGGGCTGCAGCACCCAGATATAAAGATGCCATTCAGGTCTGGTTTCTGTATGTCTGACGGCATCCACTTGGACGCCCAGCTTATCCCACCACTTCAAAGGTGAAATAAGTGTTGGGCATCCTGGTGATGGCGGCCTGCAGTCCTCCAGTACCATTGCACTGCTGCCGGACAGCGTCAGCCACCCGATCGCAGCCATGTGGCCCACAGCGGGGTGACAGGGCCGCTCAGGGTCCTGAAATTCTGTGCCTCCGGCTGGACGTGTGGGTGCCATGATGATGGCACATCAGCCAGAGCATTGGCTGGGCTGGCTGGTCAAATCCCCGGACATCTCCACTGTCAGACTAGGTGGCACACCAGGACATCAAATTGCCCTGATTCTGCAATCGCAGGAACGTATAGCTCCCGTGGTTGCAGAATCAGGTACAAATGTGCCCCATCCATTTTCTGGATATCCAGAGTTCTGAATTAGCCTCCACATGCTCTCCAGTCCCGTTCTCTTCTCCTAATCCATGCATTCCCCACCCCCTCATGCATCCCACAGTGGCTGAATATTGATCAGACTGTTTGGAAAGCAAGAGAGGCCAAAGAGTTAAACTGAGTCATGTTTCCTGCCATACGATAATACCCTGGGATGTGTTTGTGCTATTGGCAGTTTTGCTTTTGTGTTTTAACATTCACGGTCAATGCTTAGGGTCTAACAGCTGGGATGTAAAATGTGTAGCAAAAGAGGAAGGATGGCTGAAAAGAACTCACCATCTGCTGTATGTGCATTCTTAGCTGACAAAAATTAATCACAAATACATTTGCTCCTAACCAGAAAACATTTTGTAAACAAGTTTTCTGAAAATCAGGTATAATTTTCTTTATAGTGTTTGCAATTGCCTAATGTTTTTCTAACAGTTGAATTAAAATAAGCTCATGAATACTGGGATTGGCCTCAGATCAATGCAGCAGTTTAGCATACAGTATCCAGGTTTAAAAAGGAATATTTTATATTCTCCAGGGAAGAACCCTGGAACGTCACAGAGGTGAGATATTTGAACTCTGGATAGGAGAGGAATACCGATTATTATTACTAGGTAGGCATGTGACAGTTCTTAAAACTTGTATTCTGCATCATAATTTTCTAGCAACACATTGACGGTGATAGAGTGGAATGCTTTGAGCAAACACATGTGCTAAAGAAAAGCTGCAGTTTATAAGTTTTCTAAATTCTTAAGATAATTACTGTGAAAATACCTCTTATATTAAGAGCAGAAAATTTCTAGCTTTTCACAAAGTCTTGAACAGGTACTGGGAAACAAATTTTCATTAATGATAGCAGATTGATCTTTCATGCATTAAGATGGGAGTGCTGTGCCAAACTGAGGGAGCTATGCCCAGTGTGGATTTGCTATTCTAAGTGGACTTTGGAAGCTGTTGATTTTATGTACACCTGTTTAAAAAGACTACAAAATATTAGTGAAGTGGTTTGTGGGACTGATGAGTGACATTGTAGATCTGGTGCAACCAAAAGAGAGCTGGCTTTGATAGCCTTGGTCTGACAGTCCCCTTTCCACGTGCATTTATAAAGAATAATAGTGTGATATAGAATTTGTTATTGGTTTATTAGATCAATGGAACATTTTTACTAAAGGGCAGTAAAGTTTTGTACTTACAGCATATTAAAAGTAAACATTAATGTGCAGTAAATGCGAAGACTGTGTGCTAAATGTCAGGGGTGTGACCAGCATGTCACCTACAGTTACTGCACCGAAAAGTCCCTTACTACACAATAGGTTCATTCGCAATCAACGTGGGCGTACCTAACACCTTCTCTTGAGATTGCATTAAGTGCACTTGCATTAAATGCAATACTGACAATGTATGATAACTACAAGCATGCTAACCACAATGTGCAGTCCTCACCTATGCTCCGCTCATAACCCACCCAGTCTCTCCCCAGGGACAGTGCAAGGAGATGAGGCACCCTAGGCGAACCTTGTCCCTTGCAACACCACTGCATAGCACCCTCCCATCTGCCGAGCCCATTGCCACTGCTACCATCCCTCTCTGGGACCGACATCAGCGGCAATAGCCACAAACAGCCCCACGGAGCTTTCCTTCAAGCTTCGGTGCCGTAGGGCTGTTTGCTAGCAGCGCTCTCCGATGTCCTATGCCAACGTCCAGTGCAAACAGGAAGTCGGCATTGAGAGTTGGAGAGGGGTGGAAACAAACATCCCTGAGATGCTGAAGCTTGAACGTAAGCTCCATGGGGTTGTTTGCAGCTACTGCCATTGCTGTCAGTCCCAGAGATGGGTGACAGCGATGGCAATTGGGTGCCCCCAGAGTGTCAACACTCTAGGCAACTGCCTAGTTCACCTAGTGGTAGCACTAGCCCTGTGTCTGCCCCATTGTGCCCCAGATCCTAACAGTCCTCAGAGGATCACAAAACTATATGAGAAATATTAACAATACACTATAGAGCAAAACTATTACCTGTACTGAAATCAGTGGGCCCCAAGAACTGTTTGAAGCATTTTCAACTCTTGATATCAAAAAAGCCAAAATAAACGTTAAATAACAACTTAGGGTTTGCTTTGGTAAAAGCATTGCTAAAACTTCACTTCTGATTGAGTGGACTGTATATCCTTTTTTCAAGCTCATCTGTCTTATCTGAGCAAGATTTTGAAACAGACACCAACACAAATTTAATTATTACATATATAAGTCTAGTTCCCTTTATACAATCTGTCTGTTGATACGCTAACAGAGTATAATACTTACCTTAACGGCAATTATTCTACTTTTTGATACTGTGGTTATCAGATTCATCACATGTCAAGATTTATGTGACTCAGCTAGCCAATGCAATAAAACAATTAGGAAAGCTAATGGTATGCTTGATTGCAGAAGCAGAAGCAGCAATGAAAGGTTAGTAAATTGACTTCATGTAGGTCAGTATGGAAAGATGTGTATGTCTTAGCATTCATTTGGTTCAATGGTGCACCTTCAAATATTTAGTGAGCGCAAAATCAATCAAATGCATGTTAACCTATGAACTAACACACATAACAGCTCTGATCCATTTCAGCAGCAGACAGCGGGAATGAGCCATCCTCCCGCTCCCCATTGCAGAAGCCAATCAGGGCCCACCACAACAAAGAGCAGGACTTGCCTCCTCCATTTAACAGCAGTGAGCACATTTGGACCTAGCACAAAACAACAGCGTGAAGGGCCATTTTTGTAAGTAACCTGATCTTTAACAACACTCCATTGCCTCTGAACACCTGATATTTGCACCGATTGCAGGAACAGCACCAATCCACACCAAACAGGAAGCTTTGCAGCCAAACCAATATCAAGGCCCCAAGGGGGGGACCTTCGCTTCTCCTTCTGCACTCTAATCTTGGACCCTAGTAAAGATAGAAACGCCTCCAACATGTATGCTCACTATAGTATACTCGCATCCTACCTCCTACGGACACTAAGTCTGGTGCATTTGACAAATTGCACAGTTCTCAGAATGAATACAGCTCCAGCTCCCCACTACCAATAACACCCATCCTGCCAACTGCTACTCTGATTCATCAGTGCCCAAGGCACAACACACTCAGGGGGCACAACCTAATACAAGTATCACATAAATACCACACACATACTGCACATTCCAACCCCATCATTTCCACTCCAGTCAAATTCACCCTTATAAATGCACGATCAATCAGAAACAAACCAAACACTATCTATAACTACATCCAAACGCAGAAGCTGGACATTGCATGCATCATCGAAACCTGGCTGACAGACACGGACCAGATCATTCTAAACCAAATTACTCTGCCAGAATACGCAAAATTCAACTGCTCTAGAACACACAAGAGAGGAGGGGGAGTGCTCATACTGGCTAGAATCCACTTCCGATTCAAAACCACCTCATCCACCAGTACAACGGAGATTGACACAATCACCATCTCAAGCAAATATATTAGTTTATGCCTCACATACTGTCCACCAAATACCAAATCCAAAGAATTATCCACAATACTTGAGACAATCTGCGCGCAAAACTCCCAACATAAACCACTCATGCCCTTGGAGACTACAACCTTTGCTCCACACCCAACAAGGACACCAGAACATTCCTCAAAGTGATGGAGTCCCTACAGTACACTCAACTAGCAAACACCCCCATGCATCAACATGGAACAAACCCAGATCTCGCATTCATACCAAAGCAACTAAAGGAACAGGACCAGACAACAGCCGCTACAATCACACCTTTACCCTGGTCGAACCACCATGCAATAACATTTTCAAGTCATCTTAAGAGTCCTCCTAGATGCCAAGAAGAAGGATGCATCAACAGAAAATTCAGAACCTTTCAAAAGGATGAATTCCTACAGGAGATAATTCCAAAACTCCAACTTGACAGCCATAACCTGGACAGAATCATTGAAAATTGGAATGGCACCATTTCTACAGCAGCTTCAACAACCTCCCAAAACCAAAACACGTGTCCGCAAGAGACTCAATGCAGCTGGGTACTCAGATTCAATCAGAGAAGCAAAGTGTACACTCAGGAAGCTCGAGCGAAAATGGCAGAGAAATAAAACACAGGACACCATGCTCCAATACAGATCCAGACAACTGGAACAACAATAACCTAATCAATGAATGCAAACAACAATACCATACCAACACCATTATGAAGTCAGCAAACAGACCAAGAGAGCTCTTTTCCATCGTATAAAAGCTCATCGGGAATACAACCCAGTATGATGCCCAGAACATAGATCCTCAAACATTTGTAAATATATAACCAGCAAACACGGAAATCCTGCTAACCCTTCCCACACAATGACCAACCTAACCACCTCTAATCAAACCTGGAATAACTTCTCAATTCCATCAGTGCTCTAGATTAAACAAATTTTGGACACCTTGAACACAACTACCTCATTAGCCGAACTATGCCTGGTCACATAGATCAAAGCCTCAAAGGAACATTTGAGCCAGCACCTACAGAAGATAGTAGAGCTATCCCTACAACAAGGCTACATGCTGCCTTCCCTCAAGCAAGCCATGATAAGTCCAGTCCTCAAAAACACCATCCTAAACTCAGCAGACCCAAAATCCTACCGGCCAATCTCTAGCCTACCATTTATCATGAAAATCGTGGAAAAATCCGTCCAAAAAGCAGCTACAAGACCATCTTGACCTGAACCTCATCAACATGGGTTCAGGTCACAGCACAATGTGGAAAACTCTGCTAACTTACCTATTTGACAGCCTCATAAGGGGCATTGACAATGTCAGAAAAAGATTCCTGTTAATCTTTATGGATATTTCAGCTGCCTTTGATATGATTTCCCACAATATAATGCTACAACAGCTGTGAGAAATTGGGCTGTACAACAACACTATAAAGTGTTTTGAATCATACCTTAACAATCGAATGCAGCAAGTCAAATGTGGTGAAAACAAATCAACCACTGTTCACAACACCACAAGTATCCGCTCTCTCTTCCATCCTCTTTAACATATACATTTGTAATATCATTAAGCAACACAATATGCATTACCACATATACACACAGACAAACATCATGGTCTACACTCCGATTTACATGACCTGACCTGTCACCCATAACCAAATGCCTGGAAGACATGACCACATGGCTTACCACCAACAATCTGTCAGTGAATTACGACAAAACAGAAGCATTGTTCATCTCCAGAAACACTACCTTTATCCCACCACATACAATCAACATCCAAGATAAGGATATATCAGTCAGAGGAAGTAAAATACCTGCGCATTACTCTTGACAAAAATCTGAATCTTCAGACTCACATCAGTAAAACAGCTGCCAAGGGCATACCATAAATTGAAGCTCATCAGGAGACTCAAACCAATTCTAAACCATGAGCACTTTTGATCTGTATGTCAATCAATAATTATACCCATACTACATTATGGTAACTCACTTTACAGGGTTCTACCCAACCAATCCATCCATCCTCTGCAACTGGTGCAAAATACGGTGGCCCGATTATTACAAATACAGCCAGAATTGAATACATCACCCCTATACTTCAACAACTACACTGGCTGCCCATCCACGCATGTTTAAGATATAAAAGCCATCCTAAATATCTTCAAAATCTTTCATGACATATAAGCTGAGGCCCTTCGCAAAATAATAACCAAGGACCCTAGCACAAGACTCAGGCAGAGCAACATGAAAAATAAACTTATCACATCCATGGAATTTCAAAGAGCCAACCAAGCAATGTCCAGAAGAGCGCTGTCACTCTCTGCACCTGCACTTTGGAACTCACTTCCTGATGTAATGAGAGTACTTCCGAAAGATGGTCAAGACCATACTATTCATGGACATTATGGACAATCCCAGAGCTCGCCACAATGACCAAGAACCACACTAGAATATAACCCGCTCATGATACACTTGTAAATAATTGTTCATTTGCGTTACCCCACCACCCCCTCTTTCCTCCCCCCTACCCCTTTAAATGTGCCCCTTCCAAGTTTACACTGTAAACCACTTTGATTAAAGGATAAGGTGGTAGATAACAACAGGTTAAATAAAATATATAAATGAATAACAACATAAGAACATAACAACATATCGTAAGGTATGCCATACTGGGTCATACCAAGTCCATCAAACCCAGTATCCTCTTTCCAACAGTGGTCAATCCAGGTCACAAGTACCTAGCAGGTTCCCAAAAAGGCACACAGGTTCCACAATGCTTGAATTGGGGCAAGCAGTGGATTTCCCAGGCCCTCTTTAATAAGAGCTTATGGACCTTTCCTGAAGGAACTTGTCCAAACCTTTTTTAAACCCAGCTACACTAACAGCTTTTACTACATCCTCCGGAAACAAATTCCGGAGTTTGATTACGCGTTGGGTGAAAAAATATTTTCTCTTATTTTTTTTTTTTTTTTTTTTTTTTTAATAAATTTTTCAACCGACTTACAAAAGCAAATTACAAGCAACTTGAAGTGGCATTATACAAGTAAAAAAAACATTACAATACATTTCCATTAAAGGAAATCCATACTAACTAACATCACTTATTTCTAGCCCTCTATACTGGGGAGATACAAAGAATATAAGAAATAAAAATAAGGAAAAAACATTAAGAGTTGAGTCACTCTAGTTATTAAACAGCAATTAAACAATCACTCCAAAACCTTCCCTACCCTTTACTCTGACTCTCCTTACCAACCAAAAATAATTCCAATTGTAAAGGTTCCATAAAAGTAAATTTAGAACCCTGCAAAGTGATTAAACATTTGCAGGATAACGAAGAAAAAAAGAAGCAGTAAGGGCTAACACTCTAGGTTTCAATGCCAAAAAGGCCTGTCTCCTAACCTGTGTAGTCCTACATACATCTGGAAATATCTGTATTTTTTCACCACAAAATAAAGAAGACATTTTCTTAAAATAACTACGTAGTACCAAAACCTTATCCTTATCAGAAATAAGGTCACTATCAGAGTAGCTCGTGATGTTATAGTATCCTGAGAGTCTTCAAGAAATTTGGTGAGCTCAAGCTCAGGACGGGCCTGAACCACATCAAATTTCTCCCGAAGAGTTAGGTACAACCCCACGCCCCGTCAGGTAATATAATTTAGAGATAGCAATTGAATCAGCAGTAGCTAATCCCAACACTTCTCTAAAATACTTCAAAAGAAGAATTTCAGGAGAGAGTAAATGGCAAACAGGAAAATTTAAAAGACGAATATTCTTAGACCTCAATAAATTTTCATAGCTTGGTAATTTGTGGTGGATATTTAAACTATCCTTAATAGTAGAGGAATGCACCACTTTTAAGGAGAGACATTGATTTTCACATACTGATATTCGAGAAGAAATGTTTCCCACATACCCTTCTACCTCACTAATCTTACTAGAAATCTCAGAGGAAAACTCACACAACGATTTAACAGTTGGAACAAGGACATTCTCAATCCGGTTAACAGCTTTCCAGATGTCTGCAAGGGTAACCCGATCATCAGGTATATCCCCTGCAGCACCTGTTATAGCTGACCATGTAACAGGTTTCAGCTTGTCCCCCAGAGACACTGGGGTACTCTGCTGAAACTGACCCTCCAGAGGAGACAAGGGTACAGGGGAGATTATACATGGCGGAGAAGGAGGAGTGCGATCGGGGGAACTAAGGGATGCAGCAGACGACCCCAAAGTCAGAAAGTCAGGGCCCAAGGGCACATCAACAGTAGACAGTACCTTAAGATGTTTGTCCATAGGACCCACTGTCGCAAGAGCCGCAGCCGTAGCAGCAGGCGCAATCTTTTTCTTCCTCTTGCCCATCTAAATGTTGTGTAGCCTCGGGTCCCGACAACACTTCTCCTGCGGTTCTCCAAGGGGCTCCCAAGGGGCCTGTCACGCCCCTTGTATCTAGCCCCTTAGATCGCTGCCCCAGACTCTCGCGCCTCCGGCTGCTCCGGCAAGATGTGCCTTTAACAAGGCCCCCTGATGACGTCGGGGCCAACCGGAGCAGGAGCCTGTTCCCTCTCAATCGGGCACTGTTTTCCACTGGCTCTCCCAACGGCGCACCGCCCCTCCCAGGCTTTAACGAGGCCCCCTGATGACGTCGGGGCCAACCGGAGCAGGAGCCTGTTCCCTCTCAATCGGGCGCTGTTTCCACTGGCTCTCCCAACTGCTCACCGCACCTCCCAGGCTTTAACGAGGCCCCCTGATGACGTCGGGGCCAACCGGAGCAGGAGCCTGTTCCCTCTCAATCGGGCGCTGTTTCCACTGGCTCTCCCAACTGCTCACCGCACCTCCCAGGCTTTAACGAGGCCCCCTGATGACGTCGGGGCCAACCGGAGCAGGAGCCTGTTCCCTCTCAATCGGGCGCTGTTTCCACTGGCTCTCCCAACTGCTCACCGCACCTCCCAGGCTTTAACGAGGCCCCCTGATGACGTCGGGGCCAACCGGAGCAGGAGCCTGTTCCCTCTCAATCGGGCGCTGTTTCCACTGGCTCTCCCCAATATTTTCTCTTATTAATCTTAAATGGGGTACATTGTAGCTTCATTTTATGCCCCCTAGCCTTTCAACCTTTTAATGGTGCAAACAATTGTTTTATGTTTACCCATTACACTCCATTCATTAATTTACAGACCTCCATCATATCTCCCTTCAGCCGTCTCTTTTCCAGGTTGAAGAGTCCTAATCTTTTAAGCCTCTCATAGGGATATCCTTCTATCCCCTTTACCATTTTGGTGGCTCTTCTCTGTACCTTTTCTAATTCTGCTATATCCTTTTTAATATATGGTGACCAGAATTGCACAAAATATTAAAGGTATGGCACCATGGAACAATACAGGGTATTATAATATCCGTTGCTTTATTCTCCATTCTTTTCCTTATGACTCTTAGCATTTTATTTGCTTTATTGGTAATTGCTGCACACTGGCCGGAGGATTCCAATGTGCTATCCACGATGACTCCTAAATCATTTTCCTGGGTTGTGGTTCCTAATGTGGAATCTTGCATTGTGTAACCATGGAGCCCGATTCAGGAAGGAGACATCTGGGCCATCCGGATGTCCACATGGAAGACGGGCACATTTGGACCCGATTCTGGACTGTGGGAACAAACAAAGCAGTGCACAGAATCGGTCCCATGGATAGACTGCCATGCCCCTACCACCTGCAGGGAAGTTCTCCTCGCAGGTGTCCCCAACTCCCGTGGCTTCGTTCCCCCTTTTCCCCACCACCCAACCCACAGCTGGCCTGCCAGGGCCTGGATCAGGTGGTGGAAACCTCTCCGCACCCAGACCCGGCCCCTGGATTTCTGCTGATTATTCCACCTTTGAGCACATCCCCTTTGATCCGGCAGGACATACTGGGCCAATGCATGAATCAGCCCTGTACGACTTACTGGGCTGGCTCACCCCCACTCCGCCCAGACCTGGCCCCCTCCCACCAGCTCTCCCCACACCGATGCTCAGGACGTATCGGGAAAGCCAGAGGGGGAAGAGGGGCCAGATGGCTTGTGCGCTGCATATCCCACCATAACCCATGTCCCAGAATCGTGCCCATACTTTGGGTTGTTCTTTCCTAGGTGCATAATTTTGCGTTTGTCCACATTGAATTTCATCTGCCATTTGAATGTCCAGTCTTCCAATTTATCAAGGTTCTCTTGCAATTTTTCACAGTCCTCTTGGGTTTTAACAACTTTGAATAATTTTTTGGCATCTGCAAATTTGATGACCACACTCATTATTCCCATTTCTAGATCATTTATGAATATGTTAAAAAACAGCAGATGCAGCACAGATCCCTGGGGTACTCTATTATTCACCTTTCTCCATTGGGAATATTGGCCATTTAGTCCTACCCTCTGCTTTCTAACTTTTAGATGGTTCCTGATCCATTAGAATGCTGCCTCTATCCTATGACTTTTTTTTATTTCACCAAGAGTTTCTCATGAGGGGCCTTGTAAAAGGCTTTCTGAAAATCCAGGAACACTATATCAACCGGTTCACCTTTGTCTATCTGTTTATTCACACCTTCAAAAAAATATAACTGATTAGCAAGACAATACTTCCTTGTCTAAAGTCATATTTGCTTTCTCCAATTAAACCATGACTATCTACTTGTTCAGTAATTTTGTTTTTTATAATGGTTTCTACCATTTTGCCTGGTACCTATGTCAGGCTTACCGGTCTGTAGTTTCCTGGATCACCCAGGAACCCTTTTTTAAAATTTGGCATTACGTTGGCTGTTGCAAATCTTCAGGTATTACAGATGATTTTAATGATAGTTCACAGATTACTAATAGTAGGTCTGCAATCTCATATTTCTGTTCTTTCAACACCCTTGGATGTATACCATCCACTCCAGGTGATTTGCTGCTCTTTAGTTTATCAAATAGTTGTAATCCATTTTCCAGGTTTATTGATATTTCTTTCAATTCTTCCGATATATCATCTTTAAATACCAGCCTCTTCAGAAAAGAATTCATTCAGTCTCTCTGCTATAGCCTTGTCCCCTCTTAGTGCCCCTTTTACCCCTCTATCATCTAATGGGGCAACTGACTCACAGGTTTTTTGCTACAAATGTACTTGAAAGTTTTTATTATGTGTTTCTGCTTTCATGGCAAGTTTCTTTTCACATTCTGTCTTTGCCTGCCTTATCAATACTTTGCATCTACCTTGTGAGTGCTTATGTTGTTTTCGTCATTTAACTCCTTTTTCCATTTCCTGAAAGCTACTTTTTTGGCTACAACAGTCTCTCTGACCTCATCTTTAAACCATACTGGCAGTTTTTTTGGACTTCCTTCCACTTTCTTAAAGTATGGAATACAGCGGATCTGGGCTTCCAAGATAGTATTTTTAAACAATACCCATGCTTGATGTAAACTTTTAACCTTTGCAGCTGCTCCTTTTAGTTTTTCTTAACTATTTTCCTTATTTTATCATAGTCTCCCTTTTGAAAGTTAAAAGTTTTCTTGCTGTCCTTCCTCCATTTATTAAATCAAACATGATCATACTATTATCACTATTGCCAAGTGGCCTCAACACCCTTATCTCTTGTACCAGATCTTGTGTTCCACTAAGAACTAGGTTCAAAATGGCTTCCCCTTTTGTCAGTTCATGAACCAGCTTCTCCAAGAAGCAGGCTTCACAGGAAAAGTCCCACAGGTCCCTGCAGTAAAACTAAGGGAAGGGATGGTAACAATCAGGTGCCCTGAATGCTACTGTGTTCCCCTCAAATGCATCGATGGGCCTCCCCCCTCAACATATTGTCAGTGCTGTGATATTGTGATCCGTGGCACCGACATTATAACTAGAAAAAGTGCTGGCTCCCTGCAGCACCAGTCTCCCCTGGAAAGCTCCCAATCCCCATCCGCAGTGGATGGGAAGCCCCCTCCCTTCCCACCCTCCTGATCTTCTTCAAATTGTCCCAGCTAGCCAGTTGATAGCCCCCATCCCTCCCTTTACTGCCACCTCCCTCCTCCATTTTAATAAGACTATCTCAACTAGTCAGACGGCAAAGAGGAGAGCCCTCGTGACCTCATCACACCCACCCTGTAACCCCCCCCCCCCCCCTTTCTTATCCTGGTGGCCTAGTTGGTCTATGAAGCAGAAGTGATTCTCTCCACTCCTGCCCCATAGACCCACTAAACCTCCAGGATAAGATATGGTAGGCCTTTGGAGGGGGTTCAGGGGGTAGGAGGGTCATGGGGGCTCTACCTTTGCTTACTAGCTGGTTGGGATATTATTGTTAAAATGAAGTGGGGAGGGGAGGAAAGGTGGGCTACCAGCTGGCTAGCCAGGACAATTTAAAGAGGATCAGAAGGGTTGGGAGGGAGGGAGCTTGTCCCAACTGGCTAGCAGGAATGTTTGATTGCCCGGGGGTGCACCAATCCCCCCTGGGAAATTCACGATGGGGATCAGGAGCTGTCCAGGGGGGATTGGAGCTGTGGGTGGGCAGAAGTTTTTATACTTATATTGTTGGTGCTGCAGATCACAACACCAAAGCACCGACAAGATTGTGGAGGGGAGAGGCCAGATGGCGGGTATTGGAGGACTGATTGCCTCCAGGGCAGACAGCCATTGCCAACTGGTAGCAGCCACACTGCTGCATTATCGGCCTCTAGGCAAATAAAGCCACCTCTTGAGGTAGTATTATCTGCTGCTGTGATCAGGCCAGATTTTGGCAGCCACCGCACAAAAACATCCATCACCACTCCTACTCCCCACACAAACCTGCCCCAATCCCACCCCTGTAGCCCTACACTGTGCAAAAACCAGGTATTGCTGAAAAGTGCCTGTGATGTCTGATTTTTTTCATGGGTTAGCTGCTACCACAGGGTGTTAAATCTGTATTAGCACTGTGGTAGCAACTAAAATCTTTTAGTAGACGTACCCCAAAGACATACTCATCCCAGTTGATTTCATTTCATTTATATCAGCTTGTATATCAATTTCACAGACTGCTCAGAACAGTTCAGATAACATTAAAATATCTCTACAAAACAATTACAAAAAGAACATCAAATGAAAAATAAAACAAATGGGAAAAGAATACAGAGCATGGCTGATAGAATTCTTTCCCTCTATGTGTGTATGTTCATGCACACATCCGTCTGCTTGTACCTGCATTGCCTGTGTGTGCACACTTGTCTATGTGCTTTGTCTGCATATGTGTGTATATGCATCTCTGTTTTGTATTTTTATTTGTTTCATGTATATGTGTATCTCTGCTATGCATGTGCGTGTATTTTTGTGGGCTGGTATATGTATGCATGTTTGTATATATGTTGATGTGATTATGTGTCACACGTGTGCTTGTGTGGGTGTGTCTGTGCATGCTAGCATTTCTGTGCATGAATGCTTACATGTATACATCTGTCCATGTATGTACATGTTAGTTATGTGCATGTGGGAGTGTGTCTTTGATCAGGACAGGAGATGAGAGCAAGGGCTGTTTGGCACATGTGATTCTGAAATCACTGTGTTACTGTGAATCAGTGTTTGTATGATGCAGCTGTTGGAACACATTTTCCTACAGAAATGCTTTGAGGCATTTTTTTTTTTTTTTTTTGGGACGGGAGCTCCATTTCTCTTCCATCTCCCATCACAAGAACGTCCCCCAGCTCACCTCCTCCCTTCCTGTGGTTAGAGCAGCATTCCAGTGCTTCACCACCACAGCCTTTCCATTGGCTAGATCCTACCCACAGTGTCTGCTGCTAGTTGCATTTGGAGCAGGAAGGGCAGGCTCACTTATATAGCAAGGAGGATTAGAGAACTGTAGATAGAAGTTTTAAATCCTGAAAAATGTCCAGATATTAGCCATCCTTCTAGCTTCCAGACATTAATTTAAAAAGAAGTAGAATCCTGAAAACAGCAAGGTAGCTGTAAATCCTAACCTCCTCAGTATGGAACATATCTAACAGGGCCTCCTTAAATGTTGGACCCTAAGTATGTTCCTAGTTTGCTAGTTCCTTAATTTAATCCTCCTGCCCATGACAACAGAATTATTTGACAGTACACAAAGCAACCAATAAGAAAGCAGTAAAATTCAGTTAGTAGCTTTCACGGTAGAAATAACAGCAATGAAAATGAAATAAATATGTGTGCAGTACATCACAGCTAGGGAATTATTAGTAATCATTCTGTGTGTTTGGATGTCTGTTGTGTGTTCTGTGTGTGCTATGCATGTGATGTTTCTGTGGGCAGAGTAGCTGGGAGTGGTAGAGCATTTCTGAGTTCTGTAGTTTTTGAGGGTAGAATAAAATACAGGGAGATACCTTTAGGGGTGGAGTAGTTAGCAAGGTGGGGGGTAGTTATGGGGGGTATATTTTGGGGCAGTTATGGGGGTATATTTTGGGGGCAGTTGGCAGGGTGGACAATTGTGTGATGGTAGATTTCTGGGTGGGGCAGTTTGCAGGATTGTGGAACAAATTCAGCGTCAGATGGCAAGGTTGAAGGACAGATGGGGCAGTTTTGAGGAGTAGGGCGGTGTGCAGTGTGGGGCAGTTGTGTGAAGTATTTTCTTTGGGTGGTGCACTTTGTGAGATAGTAGATCAGTTGTGAGGGAGTACATTTTAGCAGTAGGGCATTGTTCAGGGTGCTGGGGCAGTTGCATTGGGGTAGTTTTAGGGACAGTGGGGCAATTGTGACTAGGTGATTTTGCGGGTGGAACAGTTTACGGAGTCGTAGGGAAGTTGAAGGGGCAACCTTTGGGGTGGGGCAGTTAACAGGGTGATAGGGCAGTTGGAGGAACATAAGAACATAAAAAATGCTATACTGGGTCAGACCAAGGTCCATCAAGCCCAGTGTCCTATTTCCAACAGTGACCACTCCAAGTCACAAGTACCTGTCAGGTTCCCATAAAGACATACAGACTCCACAATGCTTATCCTGGGGATTTCCCTGGCCCTCTTTAATAAAGGTTTATGGACTTTGTCCTCCAGGAAATTGTTTAAAACTTTTTAAAACCCAGATACACTAAGGGGCATGTTTACTAAACCGTCTTAGCATAGCAGCTGTAACGTTACCGCATGATACGTAATATTATCGCACAATAACATCACGTATCATACGATAACGTCACGTGTCGCGTGATAACGTCTCCGTGACGGTGAGGTGCACAGCGAGAGGAGCAAGGCACCCCAGAGGGTGGAGTAAGGCTCCCCAGGGGCGGAGAGAAGGGGTCAATGGACGGAGAGTGGGCGAAGAGTGGGCGGGGAGTGGATCCATGCACACTAACGCCGTGAAATAAAGCTCTGAAAATTAGCACCAGTGAAAACCTTGCGCTAGGCACATTTGAAGGACAGAGAAAGCATTTCAGTCAGCAATGTACACCAAAGGCAGGGAAACCCAGAAAACTGATAGTAGTGATACATGTGCAGGAACCAAAAAGGCAAATAAACATAAAATGACCAGAACCACATCTGAAATCTCAATAACCAAGCTGGTCAATAGTGATATTAATGATAAACATAAAGCAACACTACTGACAAAGCGTAAAAAGGAAGATATCATGTTTGGAAGGGTCTATGCTCTGTCCCCCTACAAAGTGAATGATCCCACATTGAAATAGCAGTGATCAGGGTTTGTTGTCGTTTATATTGGGCAGTTTTGTTATGGCGTGCACATGTACAGCAACAGCAGAGTGGGCACGTAGGAAACAGCAACTGTACTGATGCTGTGAATGGGATACAGGGAGTTGCAGGCGGCACATGATGTGGTCCAGCTGGGGCACAGTGAGGACTAGGCAGATGCCTAGGTGGCACATAGGAATGCCGAAACTGTAAAGCAGCAAGACAGCAACTGACCAGGGTCCAACATGGGCATGAGTGTGTGTCCCACAGTGTCACAGGGGATATTACCCAGCAGGTACCCCCAAGGGCACATAACATTGGCAGGCGGTGCCGGGGTGAAGTGCGCATGTCCATGTAGGCACCCCTACCCGAGAACCCACACCAGAGGCAGCTGCCTAGCGGCACACTGGATGGCCTGGGACTGCGCACCTCCAACACCACTGGCATAAGGGCATGTCAGCATGGTGGCGGAGGGGTGCTGGTGGCGGAGCGGGCAGTGGCATCTGCCCACACCAGACCACAGCCAAGCCCTGTTTAGGTGGGTGCCGTGCACTGCAACAGACAAGGTCTGCCTGAAGAACAGTCATGGAATCCCCAGGGAATGACCTGCCCCTGTGGCAACAGTTTGGTGCAGTACACACAGCCAGTGTGTTCAGGGGCAGAAGGTCACAGGTTCAAGTCCTATCTGTGGCTTCTCACAGGCCGTGTTTCGGAAATCCCTTCTTCAGGGCTAAAATGGCTAAAACAAATCATAAATAAATCAAGCAACAAAATAAATTAAAAACAATTAAAACAAACTGGCTCCAAACGCGGACATATTGAATGTATAATATAAAAAAATGTTATGTCTATATATGAGTCACCATTTCAAGGTGATGGAACGAATAAGTACGGCTAACAAAGAAATGTAATAAATAAATAAATATTGCATAAATATACATTAAAAACATGTAAAAATAAAAAAATTAAAATTAAAAATAAATTAAAATAAATATAAAAAAACATAATAAAAGAATCAATTAAACTAATAAATAAGACAATAAATAATATCTCCAAAAAAACATATGGATTACACATACCTGAGTCAACAAATTGTGTAACCTAACAGGAATGTAACAATGTGTGTCTTCAAAAATATGCTAAAAAACAAACAATAAAAGGCTAAACATAAATATAAGGAGATTCTTTGAAAGTTAACAAAAATGAAATTTACAAAAATATATATGCACATATGTATAAACTAAATACATTATAAAAAACATGACAAATAAACAATTATTATTCTTAAATTGTAATATGAATTAATTAAAAATATAAATGATAATACTTAAATTTATGAATCTTTCAGAATGTAAGAGAGATGAAGATAACTCATGTACATATAATTATAAATTAAAAGTATAAAATATGTGAGAGAATAAAGACAAAATATAGAAAAAATATGAAATAAAGTAAAACTATTACCTGACCACGGCTATTCTTCCTAATTGTATGATTATGTAATCTAAGGGACATAAATGAATTGATGAACTATAGGTATAAAACAAGATGACTAAACAGTGTAATACTTAAAAGAACCCAGGTGAAAAGGAAAAAACTCACGTCAGGAGTACAATTCCAAAATGAATGTATAAATTTGTTATTGTGAAATCCTTTAAAAGATTGAACAAAGTATTATTGTGTGAACAAACCACTAAGAAGGTGAAAAACATAAAATGTATATAAACAATTGCCAACAAGATGAAAAACGGGTGTGAAACACATTATATAACCATGTGTCATGGCATACCTGCTTGGTGTGTGTGCTCACATCCCATTTTTGGGTGCACACAGGTCTTCCCGGAACATGCACTATGTACTAGCTAGCAGACTGTCTGCAGTTAGCATATGTATGGCTGGAACACCGTGCAGTGGGTGAAGACTGACTGTGCTCTCTGATGGTGAATGTCAGATTGTGGTGGGGGGCAGCTGAGCTTCTCCAGCGTTCTGCCTGTCTGCCATTGCCTTATGCGATGCATTGACTGTCCTGTAGCATGCCTGTTCCCCAGCAGGACTGGAGTTGAGGGTTCTCTCTCCTGCCACCATTGCAGAGATGTACAATGTGGACCAGTTGGTGGGGGATCCTGTCCCCCCCCCCCCGAGCCACAGAGAGCGGGTTGGGTGGTGCTACATAATCCACTTTTGGGTCCAAACACCCCCTTTCACCTATAACATGTGACCATGGCACTCAAACAGGATATGCACTATTCTGAGTGCATCATAGTCCACAAGGGCTAGACGTGACTGGGAAATACAGATGGACACAGGTGTATCCTAGGCATGTCTGCAAGGGCTACTTATTATACACTAGCACTGATAGGGACCTGCAGCACAGCCTATCTCAGCCAAGCCAGGTGCTGCGGACCTGGCGCGGGTGCCCCACCTCACCCTCAGGGTGAGCACAGAACCCGCACAATGTGACGGTCTGTAGCTACTCTGTGCCAGTAACATACACGGTCGGTTCCCCCTACCAGGCCTAGGTGCTGTGGGGGTGCATACCCCATTATGTGATCAGCTGTAGACTGCAGATCTGCATGTGCAGTGCATCATGGGTACGGGTGGGTTTACCCTATCCTGGTAGCCACAGCAAACAGTTTGTGTGGTGACCTGCAGTCTTTCTGTAGCCAGCCAGCAGTGTGGCAATAGCTATAGAGATGGAGCCTGTGGAGGCAGAGGTCATGGGTTCAATCCCACAGTGGTGTAATCTAAAAAGGCTGTCTGAGGCATTTTCTTTTAATTTAAATCAGTGCGGCCAACAGAAACACCCTCACAGTGCTGTAGCCTAAGGTGCCTCATAGGCGCCCTGTAAAGCGTCCTATAAGGCGCCCTATACAGCGCCCTATAGGGCACATTATAGGGTGCCTTGGCAGACAGGGCACTTTATAATGTGACCTATGGGGCGCCTTATAGGGCACCTTATGAGGCACCTTAGGTTACGGCACTGTGAGGGTGTTTTTGCTGGCAGCACTGATTTAAATTAAAAGAAAATGCCTCAGACAGCCTTTTTGGATTACACCACTGCAGTATTGAACCCATGACCTCTGCCACATTGACCCAGTCGATCACAGGGTAGTTGAAATCACCCTGTGTGGTAATTTTCTTAGCTTCCCTGATTTCTTTAAGCATTTCATCATCCATCTGTTCATTTTGGTCAGGTGGACAGTAGTACACCCCCACTGCCTTTGCCTTCCCCTTTTTACATGGAATTTCTATCCATAGAGATTCTACAGTGTATTTCCACCAGGTCTCTGAGATGCCAATTATATCTAACCTTTCATTGATTGCTATATATTCTAACTCTCACATCATATTTTATAGATATCTAATATTTGCATACAGGCATTTTAGAGGTTGCATTTTGTTCATGTTAAAAAGACAGTTATTAGTTGTTATTGGAATCGTTCAGCTCCATCCACCCTATGCTCAAAGGCATCTGGGTTACTTTAATCTTTATTGGAACCTTTCTATAGGGATGTCCTCTTTTGCTAGTATCCATCAAGGATATATCCTTCTGAACCATGTGATCTTGGGCGATGGTCATCTTTCCCCAATAATCTAGTTTAAAAGCTGTTCTATCTCCTTTTTTAAAGGTTAATGCCAGTAGTCTGGTTCCACTCTGGTTAAGATGAGCCTATACTTTTGGAAAAGCCCCCCTCCCCTTCCCCAGAATGTTGCCCAGTTCCTAACATATCGAAAACCCTCTTCTTTGCACCATCATCTCATCCACACATTGAGACTCTGGAGCTCTGCCTGCCTTTTGGGTCCTGCACATGGAACAGGAAGTATTTCAGAAAATGCTACCCTGGAAGTTCTGGAATTCAACTTCCTACCCAAAGCCTAAATTTGGCTTCCAGAAGCTCCCACCCATACTTTCCTATGTCATTGGTACCAGTATGTAGTAAGACATCAGGTTCCTCCCCAGCACTATCTAAAACCTTGTCTAGGTGGCACTTGAGGTCTGCTACCTTCATACCAGGTAGACATGTTATCAGGTGACCCTCATGTCCACCAGCCACCCAGCTATCTACATGCCTAATGATCAAATTACCAACTATAACATCCATCCTAACCATTCCCTTATGGGCACATGGCCCTGGAGAAACCTCCTTGCTGCAAGAAGTTTTACATCACCTGGAGGCAGGTTCTAGCTACAGGATCACTTAATGCCACACCAAGGTGATGCTCTCTTTTCATATGACCTCTCTCCTCCATGGCAACAGAGAGGCTTCCAGACTGGAGGTAGGACTTTAGTACTATGTCACAGTAGGTCTCATCTGTATGCCTCTCTGTCTTCCTTAGCCCTACAAGTCTGCTACTCTAGCCTTCAGAGATTGGACTCGTTCCCTGAGAGCAAAAAGCTCCTCGAACGTAGTGCACATGTAAGACCTCTCACCAACTGGGAGAAATTGTACATATGACATTCAGTGCAGCTGCTGGACTGATATCTGCATCTTTGTTTTAAGGATTTGTTTTGATACTTAAAGTTGCTAGGGATACTTGTACCAATACAACTATATCTAATATATTTAAGGGACTTTGTTCACCTCAAGATTAATTTCAGGACCTTAATTAATTATTCTATTCCTGATGAGGATAACTACTAAAACCTGAAAGTCAATTTGACTGCCTCTTTCCCTTTAATCGGTTTAAGAGCCTATAAATCTAAGATTATGCCTGGGGTGGGTGGGAGGGAAAGAAACACAATAAAAGCTGGCTTGCTACACAGTGCCCTGACTTATTTTTACAGTTTGTTTGAGGTATAAGCTGGATTGCTACACAGTGCCATCACTGACTTATAAAACACAGAACTGCACAATAGACAGAGATTTTATCAGTTTAAGCCCCAAAAATTACCCTTAACCCGAGTCTGAGAAATTGCCAGTAAGTACATACTTACAAATGCAGAATCCTTCCCAACAAGAGCATCTTCTCTCAGTAGTCCTTCACTAGAGTTAGGTTTTACTAATGAAACAGTTTGCATGGTGGTGGGGCAGTTTTGGGGGTAAGACAGTCTGCAACATAGTAGGGCCCTAGTCACATGTAGACACTAGGCAGTGCATGATGAGGGATCAACACACATCAGTCATGAATTGTCCCCAAAAACATATCCGTCTGCTAATACAAGTGGCAAAAGCCTGAAAAAGTATAAGTAGCAACATGTAAGCAAGTGTACACACAGATATAGATATATATTTCACAGCTGCCCTAGAATGCATGATATAGCAATGAAAGTGTCAACAATGGAACCCAAAACAAAGGCCAAATGCAAAATGAGGATAAGGTAACAGATACAAGAGGCACATGATCCCAGAGAAGACCAAAAAAGGAACCTCACAGACATGCAGAGATATCACCATGCAGCAGGTCCCCTGCAATGGGTGGTGTGGATACATGAACCGTACACATAGATCACGGTACATGGAATGCACAAATGAAGGACGAAAATGGACAATCACACTGCCATACTGCAAATGTCATGGACGAAGGTGAGTGGCAGAACGTCAGGGGACAAAGAGGACTGTGCAGACATGCAATGCTATGTTTGTAAATCAATGTACAGTAGCCAAACACAATGACCTGTATATGGAGTGTTAAAGAAAGGTCAAACATGGGCCAGTACCCCACACAGAAGCCACATTGCCACATGCCCTTGTGTACCAACATATGCAGTCACATGCACATGCACCGTGTAGGGTGAACCATGACACAGTAATGCCCCACATGCACTGTAACTCCCTTGGTGAGGGCAAACATTAATCCAAAATGTTGGCGGCCATTAAACTGGTGTGGTGGTAACAACTGTGTCATGTCCAAGTGCAGGGTAGGCCGACATATACAAGAGTATGTATACAATGTTGCCCCTGTGCAACACGCATGGCTGTATGCCCCCGTGACCTCAACAGATGAGGATATCTTGCGGTGCATGTTACACACATGGCCAAAACACACTAAGAAAACGTCAGATGGATGTAGAACATACAGCGACTATTCCAGTCCGTGATGCACACATACGGACCAGTACACAGTGTCCACAGTGCAAAGGGTGTCTGGAACCCCACATGTCCCGTTAAGACTGTCCATGAATCACTGGGCATGCATAGTCAAGTGTGATATCTCAATGTGCCACAGTACTCGAATGGTCATGTGTGTCTTGCGCAATCAACAGGACCACAGTAGCAACAGTGTGTTGGACAGGCCTGTTATATGGAAAGTAGCAGTCCAACAGTAATGTTCATCATAGGCATGTGTCCCACTCGCAGAGGTCAAACATCCTATAGCACCATCTCCCATGGATATTTGAATGGTATTGTTGTGTCCTGCAACAGGTGGGTGATGTCACCCGCAGATGCACGTAAGTAGATGTGCTTTGTGTGTCCGCTGCCCTGTATCAGAATAAGGACAAACACTGTCATGGTATGCTGGACGCAACAGCAGGGCACATTGTAGCCAGTCAAACATCAGTACCAACATAATTAAAAGGCACACACAGGCAAACATAACATGATCACAACACAGAACATTGTGCATGTTGTGGACATTTGGAAATGCAAACCACAGACGAGCGTGTCCCATGGATATGGTCATGTCCATGCCCAAGTAACACAGGCGTATCACAGCTGCATCCCATGTCCATTAGCGCTGGTGCACAGAGACCCAACAGGAAAGGTCCATGAAACAAAGAGCAAAAAACAAACATATTAAGGCTGATGTTACACCCAAATGAGCCAAGGTACTACCTACTGTGTGTCTGCAGCAAATGACTGCTTGGGATCCTCACAAGCAGGCAAAGTCAACAACACATCTCAATAAAGGCAGAAGATGTCATCAACATGTGTCAAATAACCATGTCCCCATGTCCAGCCGCCGTTGCCGCATGTCCAAATTATGGTGATATCTTGGATACATAAATGCTGTTGTGCAGTGGTCTGTCAATACACATGAGATAGGTCAACCCACAACACACGCGCACACTGTGCACAAGGTTAACACCAGAAAGGTAGAGATAGCACACTCACCACTGTTCCACATGTGTGCAGACCCCCCCACCACATGATAATGCAAACTGCATGCACACTGTATCATAATAGAGCCACCCACAAACACACACACACACACAGTATGAGAAGGTGAGCGTGCCAACCGTAACATACGGCCTGTATGTGCACAATTGGCGAATAGTGGAGATAAAGGCCTTGCAAATACGATGATACACTGCTATTGGCCAATGCTACAATGTCAGAGAAGGGTGGAAGTGTGACCCACCACCAGAACACCTAGAACCTGTAGACACATGCAGCCCTGTTGGATGTGTCCCAGAGACAGTGCTGGAGAAGACAAACTGAGCACGAACACATGTGGATATGTGTGGCCAGCATCAACATACGGGGTACGTGGGAGCATGCTCAATAGGTCACTCACAATATATGTGCATCAGACAGACAACCTGTGACATGCACTGCTCCTGACTGTCCACACAAAGTACCTGTATGTCCACCTACCCCAGTGTCCTGCACGTTGAATGAAGTACACACAGCTGCCACCGCACTACACCACCAGGGACGTGACCAAGCATGTCCTGTGGAATGAGAAACACAAGGGAAACATACATATGTCATGTTGGAGCTGTGCCACAAACACACCAGCTTCATGTCCTCATCTCTCATAACCCCCTAGATCTGTCACAGTCTGGCAGTTTGTCATGACACTATACCTAATTGTCCCCACCCCAATCCGCCACTGAGGTGTTTCTGGCCATGTCCACGGGCCTGTAGCCTGTCCATCCCCATTGTGACCTCTCTGCTGCCCTTGAGACCATTGACCACAACTGTCACCATGCTACCCTGTACGTGCTCGACCCAAAGGTCCAGGTACAACCCTGCCTTACCCATATGTCTCCCATAGCACCCTCAGTGTGTATTTCCTGTGGGTCCACCTCCCCTGCTAACCCGCTCCCAGGTGCTATACGAAAGGAATATATACAGGGGCTGCTACATTCCCCTGGCCCCATACCCAGTTCCCTGGTGCAGCAGGCACATCCCCTGGCTATCAGTAGCAGCTGTACGCTGATGTGTCCGAAAAATATCTCACCATGCATGAACTGTTTGGCAAACCACACCCTGACCTCAGCTTGCTCCCTGACATTTCTGGCTGCAGGTATCCCTGCTGCATGAAATGAGCATGGTCAAGACCAGACATCTGGGCATCATCACCCCAAAACCCTCTCCAACCCTTACAGTGTCTGTGTATAGGTTGAATACACCTTCTGTCAACATGGCCGTCATGGTAGCAGGTCTCTATCACCCCTCGCACCCCTTCCCCACACATACCCATCATGCAGCTAAGGCCTGCGGTGTCCCCCTAGATAACATCAGCAAGATCCCTGCCATCAACCCAGAACACACAAATAAAGCCCTAATGCCCCCTTCATCACCCGCCATCCTGCTCACTGTAACCTACACCTTGCTGGTCTGCCTCTAAATCATCTCTGTCCACCGCAATGTATGCAACACTGTGCTGCATGGCTAATCTACTGACAGCCTCAGTATGACAATAACACCCCACCTGTCACGACACCTCACAGGCCCCAGCCGAGGTCAAGACGCACCTGCTGATCTATAAATGCAGTTACACTGTGGCTGCCCTGTACCTTGACGCGCATAACCCAAGTACAACAAATACTACTACTACTACTGAGCATGTAAACAGTGCTAACACCTATATGCATTGCCATTCTGAAACATGTTAAACACAGTCCCTGCTCATCAGAGCATACAATCCAATCAATCCCCTCATATCCTCAAACCACAGGACTTCAGGACAGTAATGCAAGCCCTGACACTCCCTCATCTGGACTACTGCAACATAATCTACCATGGCCTACCTGCCACACAAACCAATCCCCTCTGAACTGCCCTAAACACCACGGCAAGAATAATTCACAATTCAAAGAAACGGGACCAAATCACCCCAATTCTGAGAGACCTTCATATTCTCCCCATCGAAGCAAGAATCAAGTACAAAGCTCTTCTACTCACCCACAAAACCATCCACCAAACACAAGGCACCCCACTCCGCACCCTACTGCCTCGCCCAACCCACAGCAGAACAACCAGACAATCCTCCAACAGCTCCATTGCTGTCCCCCACAAAAGAACCAAGGCAACACAACGGACCTGCAACAGAGCCTTTGAACTCTATGCCCCATCCCTCTGGAACTCTCTATCAAACCACATCAGGAACAACGGTGATCTCCCATCATTCAAAAAGCAGCTAAAAACCGTCCTATTCCAAGAACATCTCTGAATAGGAATCCCCCCTATTTCTCTTCAAGAACTCCAGACCAGTAACTCTGCTATCCTGTCAGTCTCTATGTTCATCCCAAAATCATCAATGTTGAGCCCCCGGTGATGGGCCCCCCCCCCCCACTATTGATCCCCCCCTTGTTATATGTCCCACCGCTTTGACCCGGTGAAAAGCGGGATATAAATACAGTTAAATAAATAAATAAATATCCCCCAAATGTCATCCCCACATGCCAAGCCAACTGGGCCTATCAATGGGCTGCCCCCCCCCCCACAGTGTTAATCATGATCATACAACCTTATGTAGCAATATTTGTAAATAGTTTACAAGCTTATGTAGCAAGTTTTTGTAAATAGTTTACCCCTGTTATCTAAGTTACTTGCCCTGTTATCTGTAAACTCATACATGTTAACTGTACTGAGCGTTTCTGTTCCATGTAAACCGCGCTGATGCTGAATAGTGCGGTATATAAGAGAATGTAAATAAATAAATAAATAAATAAATACGGGACCAAACATGTCATCCCTGACTACACGCCCTAAATACCCTAGATTATTTACACAAACATTTACATACATTTAGCCATCCTTGCCCAATGTAAATATCCCACACCTCATTTACACCCCCCTTACTATTTTGTATATAGTGTACATAGTTTACCTGTTCACCATGTTAATTTCCCTGTTCTTTGTAAGTTTAATGTTAGGCTGTTCTACATTGTTCAAATTTTGTTGCTTGTAAACCGCGCTGATGATAAATAGTGCGGTATAGAAAAACCATTAAATAAATAAATTAAATAAATTAAATAAAACACCTGTCACCTAGCAGCACCCAACGCCTGGAACTAACTACCCTGCAGCCACCCTCACCAACCCTCTCAAAACCCTGTGTGACAGCCTACCACATCACCTAAGCCTAATAATCCTGACTACATTAATCACCTCCACCCACTGTTGTCCCCTGCCCACACCTTCTGTGTTAGCGGTTGGACCACATTGTAAGCTCAGATGGCCAGGCATTGTGTCAGCAATGTCAGTGCAGTGCTGCGTATGACTGGTAATGCGATACCAACGCTCAGTAGTAGTAGTAGTAGTACATATATCTATCCAGATGTTTTTTCCAAAACATCCAGTCCTCACATGAAAATAGCTCCTCAATCAGCTGGCGCCTGAGTGCTGCGCCCTCACGTGTGTCACCACGGACATGTATAGGAGGGCACGTTGGATCGTCCTCCAGATCCTCATTAATTTTGACATCAAGATCTTGCCTGAGAGCAATGTTGTACAGGATGCAACAGGCAATAATGATCTCTGCCACTGTCACGGGTTGGTTTTGTAAGGCCCTGCCGGTCCTATCCAGACACCTGAAGTGACTTTTCAAAACGCCAAAGGTGCGCTCAATGACGGAGCGACTGGAGGCATGGGCCTCATTGTACCTCATCTCTGCACGTGTCCATGGTAGACGCACAGGTGTTAGCAACCAGGGCCGACACCCATATCCTGCATCACCTGCAGAAAGAAATGTTAAACGTTAAACCAGTAGCTAATGTCCACACACATGCACCCACAAAGCCATCCATCAAACACAGAACACCCAGCTTCACACCCTACTGTCTCGCCCAGCCCACGGCAGAACTACCAGACAAGCCACCAGCAATTCCCTTACAGTCCCCCACAAAAGAACTAAATGCTCACAACGGACCTGCAACCGAGCCTTTGAACTTTATGCTCCATCCTTAGGGAATTCCCTACCAAGCTGCCTCAGAAACAATGCCGACCTACTATCCTTCAGAAAACAGCTAAAAACCATCCTTTTCCAGGAATACTTCATCACAACTCCCACCAAAAAGCGCACTAACCACTGATCTCGCCCACCATGAACCTCTGAATCAAAGCTATCTATCCTGTCTATGTACAAAGTCTGTCCCATGTCCAAAGTCTGTCCTATGTCAAAATCATCAATGTTGCCCCCTCGGTGATGGCCCCACCCTATATTTAATTTCCCCACCCCTCTACGTAACGCCGCTTTGACCCGGTGAAAAGCGGGATATAAATACAGCTAAATAAATAAATAAATGCACACATTAATGTACGTGCAAACCCACAGCACCTACAGGTAAGACAGAAACAGGGGAACACATGATGGGACACAACAACTATGCGCCAGTGTCTGGAGGTGTGAGATACAGAGCACGGGGGAGGTAGAAGGAGTGCACACAACATTATCCTGAACCACAGCAGACACATGGGCAGACACCAGATGCCAAAAGGTAGTAGCACCAGCCACAAAAACCTCAGACACACATGCAATGCACCTTGGACAAGGGCAGAGATGCACACATGTGCAAGCATGTGATGGTCATGCTATACACCACACACAGATGGTGTGACAGGAACAGTTACCCCACCGTGGCAGGCTGGATAGCACAGACAATACCACATTGTTGATAAACATGAAGCATACATGTGTGTCGTACCGTGCCAACCTAAACACACAATTTCAAATGCCGTGAAACATCAAATGTCAATGTGCCACCAACACACAGCACCGCAGCACAGAGGACCTGAAGTCATCCTCCCCACCCCTCCCCCCCACACTTCAGCTCCCACACACACAAATGACACACACACACAATTTGGGACACACGTCAAAGACAGACATGTGTTCAGATGGATAGCAGGGGTATACGATGTGCATGTCAGAGATGACAAATACCCACCCAGCAGTTTACAGTCCTCAAATTGACCGGCCTCAAATTGTCTGTACAGTGCTGAGTGACGCAGGATATAGGAGTCATGGGTGGACCCTGCAAACCGTGGGACCACATTCAGAAGACACATACCTGCATCACATACAACCTGAACATTCAGGGAGTGGTAGTGTTTGTGGTTGCGGAACACTGCCTCCTTGTCTCTGGGCAGGACCAGGCCAACATGTGTGCAATCAATAGCTCCCATCACGTGTGGTAACCCGGCAATTGACGCAAAGGCCTGGTTCAGGGTCCCCCACTATTGCCTAGTGTTGGGAAATGCAATGTAATTCCCAACCCGGCTGATCATGGCACGCAGTACTTGGTGGAGACAGCATGAGAAGGTGGGGCGTCTCATGCCACCCACTGCAGCCACAGATGATTGGAAACAGCCAGAGGCAAAGAAATATAGGGCACCAAGGAGCTTGACCAAACCCGGTATGGCATGTGACCGACCAGTCAGGGGTTCGAGGTCAGGTCTTAGATCCTCATAGAGCTCCCTAATAGCCCCTGTGCTCAGGCGGTAGAGGGAGATGACCTGGTCCTCACGCATGTCCTGGAGCCAGGCCCTGGGCCTGTAGAGGCGAGGCTGGCTAGCCTGCAACTCAGCATGCCTCTTGTGCCGTGCCGGCACAGTCCCTGCCTGGCCTGCCCCCACAGCTGCAGGTCGGTGTTGTAGCGGGCCTGCACCTCCACCCTGTGCCCCAGACCCATGGACACCATCTCCCTCGTCAGGCAACCGCAAGCCCTGCACATCCCTCAGTGTACATGAGGCAACTACAAAGGCCGCCATAGCGGACACTATTAACCCAACCATCCTCACCTCCCCACCTCATGCTAACCCTGCCAATCACCTCCCCCACCACTCATCAACCCAGCCACACACCACACCCACCACCCACCAACCCTGTCACACACCACACACCAATCGTGCCAGCCACCTCCCCCACCACACACCAACCCTGCTGCCTACCTCACCCACCACCCACCAACCTTGTCACCTACCTCCCACAGCACTCACCAACCCAGCCACACACCTCCACCAGCACTCACCAACCCAGCCACACACCTCCAACAGCACTCACTAAGGCCACCACTCGTCTCTCCCACCACTCACCAACCCAGCTACCTTCCTCCCCCACCGTGCACCAAACCTGCCACTCTCCATGCCTAACCTGCCTCTGACCCTCCGTTCGCTTCACCACCAATAACGCCCGCCATCAACCTCACTCGCCTGCACTAACCTCTCAACGTGTACCAGGTGTGCACGTTAATATATGGATCTTTGGACGTCTGCGCATGTGTGCATGCATTGCACATGTGCATAGGTGATGCGTAGGGTGTGTATGCAGAACCATGCACCGCACATGCACAAGACGTGTACGTGTCTTTGCATGTGTGGCAGATGGTTCTGCACCCGTCCCATAGGCGCCAGGGGTCAGCGGAACCATGCGCCGCACATGAGCAAGATGAGTACTTGTCTGCACATGTGCGGTGGCTTTTCTGCTGACCTCTGTTGCCTGTGGGATGGCCGTGGTACCGTGCGCCAAACATGCGCATGTAGACTACTTATTTGCATGGGGGCATACACATATGCTGCGTCAGCTCACACCATACCGTCCGTTATGGCTTTTTTATGGCTGAATAGGACAATGGCAGTGAGCCCGAGCCAGAAGAGGTCAACGAGGCGCCGCATGCAGAGGCAGCCATCAGCGATGCCCCAGACACCCCATGGGCCGATGTGCTGCCTGAGGAGGTGGCCAACCAGGAGGACGATGGGTCACCCCAATGGAGTGGGTACACAGGCACCACAGTGGCTGGCGAGGGGCCCGAGGATGTGGGGGTGAGCCCCACATTGCCACCGCCAAGGCCATCCACTGCAACAACGGACACAATGCATGTTGTCCTCCAGCAGCTGTGGGCACATACGGCATCAGCACGCAGGGATGCCACAGGTAGGCAACTGGTAGGATGGTTGCATGTGCTGATGTGGCACACCAACCCCAAGACACAGGGGTGGGGCCACACACACGCATGATGACAGTAGGCCTCCACACATACATATACCCCCCTGGCCATGTCTGGGGTGGTTGATGTGACTCAGTGGGGAATGGGCAGGTCATACATGTTGGGGTCTAGGCAACAGGTGTCTCACAGGTAACCTTGTTCCCCTCCCACAGGCACTCACCAGGCGCTGATTGCTATACGGGCCGAGATGCGTGGCCAGTAGCAGGTCCAGCGTGCCCAATGCCAGGCGTTGTGGGCTCTCATGTGGGCGGTGTGTGGGCTCTGCAGGGACATCAGGAAGCACAGCCTGGAGACACGGCAGCTGCGAGGGACTGCCGTGGATATCGCAGCTGGCATAAGCCGGGTGGCGGATGCACTCAAGGCTAGGGTGGGACATATCCTGCGGCCTTCAGCGGTGCCAGAGGTGGCAGAATGATCAGCATCAGCAGCAAGGGGAATGGGGGATCATGGGAGGGTGTGGGGGTGGGGGTGTGGTCAGTCACACAGGCCGTAGGTGTGTGACTGTAAGTTGGACTGACCTCCACATTAAATGATGCATTACCTTTGTTCACCAATGTGCATGTGTCCTTTTTTCTTTGTCGGGGGTTCCCTGAGTGGGCTGTCCCAATTGGGGTTACCATGGTCACATGTGCCCTACAGCACCGTGCCATGTCTTAACGGCCATACATATGCCTGGGGTTACACCCTCCCTCCACCTGCCACCTGCTATATATGTCTGCTGGTTCACCAACATTGTGGGGCATATCTCCCCTCTATCCCTGCATATCATCCACATCAGGCCATCTACATGGGTGACTCGTCTGTCAAACACACACCAGGGTCACCGTGGCATACTAACCGCACATGCTTGGTGGACAGATACGACGTACAGATATACCTAGCTGCTGTCAGAGGTTTACCTCCTCCGGCACTTGTAGTGCACCACTGTTGCTTCAACCCACTAGACCCCATCATGGTGAAACCCACCGACTGATGCATTGTCGGACACATGGATCCCTGCATACATCACAACTATGCTGCATCATGTGTACCACATCCGCAACTCCTCACCATCCTATCATGTGCTGCATCCCTGCTATAGACTGACTATCCGTAACAACGTGCATGTGACAATGTCTGTTGGACGGTGCAACACATGGTTACATCACAATGTCATCAAGGGATACATCCGGCAGCTCACATTGCACTCCACACAGCCTGTTGTGGGGCAGGGGTAATATATGTTGCACAAATACACACTGGGACATGCACACAGGTGTCTCACTCACCGCTACAGCATGTATGTACAAAGGACACATGACCATTGCAAGATTTGGCTGCCTACACAATGTTTTAATCCAAATATGTGCTGGTAGGTGCCATACAAATATTAAAATGTTTAACACAACAACACTCTCCCACAGGTGGGTCAACAGTAAAACTGGTTCACAATTTTGCGTTAGCACAGCATGGACATCGGTCTCACAGGTTAGTGGGGATACATTTGGCTGTTAGGGTTGCCACCTTTGCCATCTGTGCATCCGCTGCACTACCTTGCAGATACTGGGAGATGGCCACAGCTATATATGTGGATCACACACCCGGGGGCCTGCCATGGGGGTATGGCTGGGGATGTGCCGTGAACATGCCATGATAATGCTGGCGACGCATCACCTCAGTCATACCCTCAACAGCAGCTGTCAGCTGCCTGATGGTGTGGCCATGGTCGGTCAGGGTCCGCATAATGGTGCCCATCGCTACACACAGGAGACCCACACATTGGTCTGGGTGGTGGCATCTGCATGGGCCTTGTGTGTGGCAATGTGTGGGGGTCCCATACCTGGCCTGACACCTTGGCCATGCACATGGGGCAGGTGGCAGGGGTCCCCAGTGCCCTGTGGTAACCTGTGTCCACCCTCATGCAAGGCTCCCCTCCCCACCCTCCCCACCATCCATGTCCCCCCCCCCCACCCTCCCCGACCTGGCTGGTCCCCTCACTCTCCCAGCTACCCTCCCCCTCCCCCTCCCCCTCCTCCCCCTCCTACTCCACGTCCCCAGCACCCTCTGCTACCCCCTCCTCCCACCCCTCCCCACCCTCCATGTATTCCTCCCCCACAGCCATGGCGTCCTCCGATGCTGCAGCTGCGTCCTACACCTCGGTGCCTCCAGTGGTCACGGGGGTGGCTGCCACCAGGTGGTGTGGGCATAGAGGTCCCTTCCCCAGCATATGCAGCCTCTGTGGAGAAGGCAGAAATAAACAGGGCATCATGCGTTTGTTATGGCACAGACACATTGTATGTGTCATCACAGGCTGACGTGCCACTGGGACATGGTATGGTGCACTAAATAGGCTGGGACACTCACCGTCACCCCCGGCCATTACCTCCCGCTGCATGCGGCAGAGGTATCCAGAGCAGTGTAGCTGCATCTCTCTGCCCTTCTTCTGTAGGTCCTCTACCTGGGGGGATAAGCAATGTTTGCAACCATTAGGGCCCTGTATACCTGCCCATTGTGAGCCACATGGCACACATGTTTGCTTGCAATGTGGGCCGCTCCTGCTCTGGGCAGAGGGTCCCATACTAGCTGTTGGCAGCACCGCCTGCATGTGTGGGCATGAGACTGGGCATGTGTGGTGTGACACCTATGTGCCCCATGTGCCACCTCACAGCAACCCCATGCCATGTACCTGCCATCTCCTGGCATGACATGAGAGTAACATGGCATGTGGGGCATTTCATTTCAGGTCTACAGGGGGTGTGTCTCCATACCCTCAGTGCAGTCCAGCACTCACCTCGGTGTTGGGCAGCCTGTCCCACATCAACAGAAGCCATCACCATGACGCCAAGACGCTGATGCATCCTCTGTGGTGCGGCCTCAGACACCTGTGGGTGTGCAGGAGCTGGGTATCTGCAACAACAGTAACTACCATACCACCAGGATGTAGAATAGACCTGTGTAGTCTGGTCTGATGCCTCCTGGGGTTAGGGAAGAGCTAGAAACCTGCAACAACAGCAAACACCATAGCACCAGGATGTAGAATAGACCTGTGCAATCTGGTCTGATGCCTCCTGGGGTTAGGGCAGAGCTGGAAACCTGCAACAACAGCAACCACCATAACATAACACCAGGATGTAGAATAGACCTGTGTCAGCTGGTCTTGGGCCTACTGGGGTTAGGGCAGAGCTGGGATCCTGCAACAACAGCAACCACCATAACACCAGGATGTAGAATAGACCTGTGTCAGCTGATCTGGGGCCTCTTGGGGTTAGGTCAGAGTTGGGAACCTGCAACAACAGCAACCACCCTGACACCAGGATGTTTGATACATCTCTGTGCGCAGTTCTGGGAGCCTTTGGGGCCAAGGGTGATGTTCCACACATACACAGCACCAACTAATACACCAGCAGGATGACTGCTGGACCTCTGTCATCTGATATGGTGCCTCCTGAGGATGGGGCAGGGCTTTGGTACTCCAACTGCAGCATCTACCAGTGCACCATGGTGACTACTTGACCTCTGTGATCAGGTCCAATGTCTCCCGGGGATTGGCCAGAGCTGGTAATGTTTCATAGCAGCAGCCACCATGGCACACAGATGCCTAATATAGCTCTGTCATGGGGGCTGCAACTCATGTGGGTTGGGTAGAGGTGTGCACTGTAACAGGAGCAGCTTACATCACACCACGCTGACCTCTGCACCTCTGATTTCATGTCTGTGGCTCCTGGGGATTGGCATACGTGCACACAGCAACATACATAGATATCTTGATCACAGGTTTGCCCACATACATGTGTTTTACAGATGTGGTGCATATCTTATGTGTTTTGCTTGCTGGATATTGTGTTGCACACCTTCCATTTAGTGATCTGTCCCCATACACTTACCTCATGTGGGTAGTCTGCTACACGGTTGAAGTGGCTTGTGATGCGCACCCACGCCCTCCTGACGCGTTCCAAGTCCTGTCATTTTGAGGCGCCTGGGAAGAGGCGTGGCTGCCTGGTGCAAATTAAGGCTGCCAGCTGTCATAGGTTGCGGTGGCTAAAAGCTGGCTTGTGGGATCACACCGCCATTTTGGGGATGCCCATGTGTTGGTGATGCACGCACACACACCACGCATGTGCTGTGTCGTGCATATGCTGTGCTGCACTATGCCACGCACACAATGTGCGCATGTCACGGACGCCACACGGTAAACTATCTCTGCGGCTGCATGACTACACGTCGGATACGGAGATTGGTGGCCACGGTGGCCGGCTTTAGTTTACAGCATCGCATGACTTATGCTGTTTGGCCTGGACTGCATCTGGTGCGCCTCAGCTTTAGATGCCTTATAACATGCTTTCAGTGATGCACTGGAATTCCTCTCCGTAGAGACATGGGACAAAGGTTATAGTGTATTAGGCTTGTGTCAATGATTGTAGAGATTTGTCTATTACTAACACTCATCTTGCTGTTGGTGCAATGGGGATTCGAACCCATAAGCAGTGATTCTGGGGGCATTGTATTAACCAGTATGCTATGCCTTTTCTCATAGCATGGGCTGACTACACAGCAACTGCAGGTCAACCCAGTAAATGTCAGCTGTGCTTACCGGGATCTGGTAGACCCACAGCTAAGGCATTTTACAGGGTACCTTAGGTTTTCCAGCTGAAGTGATGGGGTTTTTTTTGTGTACACACTGATACTTGTGATGGGGTATGTGTATACCATCCTACTGTTACCGGAAAAACTCCCGGCGATAACGTGAGCAATTCCATATAGGGAGGTGGGCGTGCCGGCGTCCACGTAGCATGCACTGTGTACCGCCCAATAGGGGGCGCATTGGCTGTTTACGCGCGGTAACCTTAACTTCATGGCAGCGCTGTGAAAAGGTGTATGGCGCTGTAGCCCACTAGTTAATACAATGACCAACAAGCCAGAGATCATGGGTTCAATCCCTCAGGGTTCTCAACTGATATGGCTGTCTATGGCAAGCTCTTTTGCTGCATGTAACAGTCTGACACATCTGTACAATATGTGCTGCCAGCAGAAACACCCTCACTTCATTGCCATCACCTACTGTGCCCTATAGAGCAGGAGGGGTGTCTGGACCCACATGCGGATCAGGGGGCAGCACTTACCGACCCGCCCTCTCAGGGCCAGGGTGGGGGGACAGGATCTGCCACCAACAGACCCACACTCTACATCTTTGCAATGGCAGCAGTGGAGGGACATGATGAAGGGCTGCAGGACCAGCTACCCCAGTCCTACAGGGGAAAGGCCACCTTCCAGGGCAGTGAATGCAGATCTGTTTGTATCACACAGGGCACTGGCAGACAGGCAGTAGGCATGCATATGCTCACATGCCCCCCACCACCATCTGACATTCACCAGCAGTGGGTACTGTCAGTGTTCACCCTGTAAGGTGCTCCAGCCATACACACGCTAACTGCAGACGGTCTGCTAGCTAGTACATAGTGCATGTTCCTGGAGAAACTGCACACTCAGAGGTGGTATGTCAGTGATTGTGCCCCAACCAGGGAAACTCCCAGAAATCACTGAGAGAAACACTGCATGGCACTATGTGGGGACCCAGCCATGCCATGGTCACTGCTCAATTACAAAGACAAAACCCGATGTTAACAAGCCAGTTTTCCCAAAATCATTCTATGTAACATTTTTTGTCAGAAAGGCCAACCAAGCCAAGAGGAGTGTACCTCTCACCATTGTGGCCCGTCCATTTTATTAAATAAGAAACAATCTTATTCCCTTTTTAGAGACAGCTTCTATAGTGTTACTTAGCTGAATCACAATCTTGAAAAGGCTGCACAGTAACGCCACAGTCAGCAGTAATACGACGTGTCACGTTTCGGGGTGTTCAAGATAATCCCCCTGCTTCAGGTCAAAGCCGCTGTGTAGTAAGCTCTCAGCCATCAAACAGCCATCTGCTGACTGTGGCGTTACTGTGCAGCCTTTTCAAGTTTGCGATTCAGCTAAGTAACACAATAGAAGCTGTCTCTAAAAAGGGAATAAGATTGTTTCTTATTTAATAAAATGGACGGGCCACAACGGTGAGAGGTACACTCCTCTTGGCTTGCGACAAAAAAAGTACAGTCAAACCTCGGTTTTAATGATTAATCCGTTCTAAGCAGTCTGACTAAAACCGAAACGTACGAAAACCGAAGCAATATTTCCCATAGGAAATAATGTAAATTCAATGTAATCCGTTCCAGACACCCAGCTCCTGTCACTTCTCTCACCTGCCCGATCGTCCACAGGACAGCAAACACACAGATATTGTACTGTACGGCACTGTAATCTGATCACTGACTCCGTCTCAACAGCAATTTGCAAGCGTACCCTGCAAGATAAAGAACTGCCTCCCACATTCATGCAACATCTCCTGCTTACATTGACAGCTACCCTGCTACCTCCGAGCCTGAGGGGGCGCTCCAGAGAACAGGCAGGCGGTGGAGAGATCGGGGCCTTCCTCTCTGTGCAATCCTTGCATCTCTGGCTCGAGGATGTTGCTCAGCTGACTTTGGCTTCTCAACACGCGATCGGGTGAGTCCGGGGGGGGGGGGGGTCGTGCTCGGGACTGGGCGGGCAGACCAGCGCGAGGGTGTAGGTTTTCAGATCTGGCAGCACTGGTTCCTGACGAAAACCGAGGCGATAAACGATAACCGAGACAAGATCTCAGTCAGAAAAGACGTCGAACACCGAAACAAACGAAAACCGGGGCACACGAAAACCAAGGTTTGACTGTAGTTACATAGAATGATTTGGGGAAAACTGGTTTACTAACATCGGGTTTTGTCTTTGTAATTGTAAATTTTGACCTGGTCATGGGTGTTTTGGTTTTTTGTTTGAGATGGTCACTGCTCAGTCAGGGTGTGAGTGACCCCCCAGCAAGACATGCTGTGGTCACCATGTCCCTGCAGGTGGTGGTCGGCCAATATATTGTCCCAGTATGGTGGTCGGCCAATACATTGCCATATGCCCTGTGCAGATGCATCCTGCCCAGGCTTCCCTGTCCGGCCCATACCCACAGTACCTTGCTCCTCATTATGCACATAGGCAGGCTAACACTGGAAACAGTGCAAGCATTGTGGGCTCCTCAAGGTGTGGCCAGCCACAAAACACTTGATAGACATACATACACTCCCACACCTACTTCACCATTGTGCATATATAGAGGTGGTTGGCAGCCCTGGCCGCCACACCAGTTCTGGGCAAAGCGCAGGCATTGCTATGGTACTCAATACTTTTGGGGTCACTCTCCGGGGTGGTAAACACTGTCAGAGACATAAACCGTGACACACTCCACAGATATCAGACAGTTTGCTCTGATGGATCTCTGTTAACACATTGTGTCTCATTTTGGGCTTGTTATCTGACATTAATCATAGCAACCGCTTGATATATGTGGAACGTGCTTCAAGGCTTATGACGGCATTGCTAAGGTATGCGGGTTCTAGTATTGGTAGATGCTGCTCCGCACAGGGCCGAACAGCCTGACCCTCCATGAGGCTTTGGATAGTGGAGCTGGCCAATGCTCTGGGGCAGAGGTTCCCAACTCCGGTCCTGGTGGGCCCAACACGATTTAGGTTTTCATGCTGTCCCTAATATATATGCAGAGGATACATTTGCATACAATGGGGGCGGTACATACAAATGCATCTCAAGCATATGTCTTATGGACAGCATTACACCTGAATGGTGTTTGGCCCTCCGGGACTGCAGTTGGGAGCCTCTGCTCTAGGGACTGCACATGTCTATGGTGAATGTGCTTTGTAGGGTCGACTATAGGCATTTATGGCGTGTTTATTTTATCTGCACAAAAAGTTCATTCTTTATTACCACGGTTTAGTACTGGGTAATATATGGGACATGGTCTGCAGGAGCCACAGCTGGGACTTGAATCTGTGACCTTCTGCCCCTGGACGCACTGGCTGGATGTACTGCACCAAACTGTTCCACAGAGGCAGGTCATTCCCTGGGTATACCATTACTGTTCGCCAGATGGTCAGATGTGTTTTGCAGTGCACGACACCCACCTAGACAGGGCTTGGCCTTGGTCTGCAGTGGGCAGATGCCACTGCCCCCCAACACTGCCACCCCTCTGCCACCATGCTGACATGCCCTTCTGCCGGTGGTGCTGGTGGTGCGCAGTCCCAGGCCATCCAGTGTGCCGGTAGGTGGCTGCCTATCGTGTGTAATCTGGGGTAGGGGTGCCTGCATGGACATCCATGCTTCCCCCTGGAACCGCCTGCCAATGTTATGTTCCATTTGGGGTATTTGCTAGGTACTGTCCCCTGGGACACTGTGGGACACAGACACTCATGGGCATGTTTGATCTTGATCAGTTGCTGATATTGCACTCCTGTTTCTCTATGTGTCACCTGGGCATCTGCCTAGCCTGCCCTATACCCCAGCTGCCCCAGATGCCCCACTGCATGTCACGCCTGCAGTCCCCTGTATCGCATGTGCAGCCACACCATAGTGCCCTTTCGTACTTGGGCACTATCTGGTGGTACAGCACATGTATCACTACTATCACTGTTCTTTGTCTCCCTGCCTTTGCTGCATATTGCTGACTGAAATGGTTTCTCTCTCCTTCACTTTTGCCTCTAACGCCAGGTTTTCACTCGCGCTATTTTTCGGACCTTCATTTCACGGCGATAGTGTGCCTGGTGCCTCTCCCCGCCCACTCTCTGCCCATTGACCCCTTCTCTCTGCCCCCGGGGAGCCTTACTCCACCCTCCGTGCACCTTACCGCCGCAGCAGACGTTATCGCACGATACGTGACGTTATCGCACAGTAATGCACCATTATCGCGCGATAACATCACGTATCACGAGATAACATCGCAGCTGCAACGTTAGCGCCATTTAGTAAACATACCCCTTAGTTCACAAGCAATGCTGAAAATACAAAACTATATAAAATCTAACCACAGATATCACTGTTCTACAAATTTTCAAAAATTGTTTGCTTCAGAAATTAAATTTGCTATTTCTTAATGAATTTGATACGCTAAATTCAAATATGATAGTGAAATTGGCCAATTAGCTCCTGTTTCTATGATATGTTGAAGAATGTACATTTTACCACTATGTATGGTGAAAATCGAGACTAAATCCTTAGATGTAAATCAAAATCTTATTACAAATGAAACTTTGCACAGTAACTAGCATGTTTTTATAAAATAAAGTTCATAAACGTACTTAGAAGAAACAGAGGAGTAATTATGTCTGCAATTTATCTTTCATTAAGAACATTTGTAAGTACATTCTAGCAAGTTTTGTTCTCATTCAGTGGCTTCACGACTCTTCCTGATCTGTTTCTTGTACTGAAGCAATGGAATATCCCTTGTCACTGTCCAGCAGCAGTCTGCAAGCATTGATGGACTCCATTTACCCTGATATCTCTTTTCCATGGCTGCAATGTCTTGGTGAAATCGTTCTCCATGTTCATCACTTACTGCTCCACAATTTTGTGGGAAAAAAATCTAGATTAGAGTGTAGAAAATGAATCTTTAAGGACATGTTGCAACCAAGGTTTTTGTATGCCTTGAGAAGATCTTGAACAATCTCTTGGTAATTATTTGCTTTGTTGTTTCCAAGAAAACTTTGTGTCACTGATTCAAATACTATCCATGCAGCCTTTTCCTTTCCACGCAATAAACAAAGAAATTTGTCATCTTGAAGAAGTGCACGAATCTGAGGGCCAACAAAAACTCCTGCCTTAACTTTGGCATCACTCAGTCTAGGAAATTTACCACTAAGATACCTGAAAGCAGGTTTAGTTTTATCCATCACCTTGACAAAGTTTTTCATTAGTCCCAACTTGATGTGCAAGGAAGGCATCAAAATCTTGTTGATGTCTACAAGTGCTGGAAACAGAACATTTTTGCTTCCAGGATCCAGTGACTGACGGAGTGGCCAGTCCCTTTTGACGAAATGACAGTCTCTAGCACGACTATCCCATTCACACAAAAAGCAGCAGTACTTGGTGCATCCACTCTGAAGACCAAGCAAGAGGGCGACCACTTTGAAGTCACCACAGATTGACCATAGATGTTGATCATAGTTTATACATTTCAAAAGTTGTTTCATATTGTCATAAGTCTCTTTCATTAAAGCTGCATGGCCAATAGGAATTGATGGTAGCAAGTTGCCATTATGCAGCAATACAGCTTTAAGACTTGCTTTGGATGAATCAATGAAGAGCCTCCAATCATCTGCATTGTAATTGATATTGAGAGCTGCCATTAAACCTTTTATGTTGGTGCATGCAGCAAGATCACCTTCTTTGAAAAAGAATGACACCAAGGGGTAAGTTTACTAAACTGCGGTAACGTTACATAATGTTATATAACGTTACATAACGCTAACGATCGTTAAGTAACATTAACGCATGTTATGAGATGTTAACGATCTTTAACATCTCATAACGCGCATTAACGTAACTTAACGATCGTAAAGATCCGCAGCGCGGTAAAACACCGCAGAAGGTGGAGAGAGGGCGGAGAGAAGGGTTCAATGGGCGGAGTGTGGGCAGGGAGAGGCCCCTTTCACACCAACGCGCTGATCTGAAGAGCTGAATCCTAACGCAATTGAAAACCTGCCTGTAGATGCACATTTGCAGGGGAGAGAAACCATTTAAGTGTCAGCAATGTACAGTATAGGCAGGGAAACCTACAAAAAGTGATAGGTGTGATACATGTGCACAGAACAAAAGGGCAGATAAACATTGAAAATGACCTCAACAAACTGGAAAAAAACCTAAACAAGCTGGCCAATAGTGATAATATTGGGGAAACAGCAAAAAACACTACCAAGAAAGCTCCCAAAAAAAGATATTAATTGTGGAAGGGTCTATGCTCTGTCCCCCGAAAAGGTGAATAATCCCACAGTGAAATAGCGCTGATCAGGGCTGTCCCTTGTTATTGGACAGGTGTCCTATGGCGTGCACATGTTGCGCACAGTATGGTGGGCATGTTGGAACGGACAACTGGACATATGCTGCAAAAGGGGATACAGAGGGCCGCAGGCGGCACATGCTGTGGTGTAGCTGGGCCACAGTGCAGACTAGGGCGATGCCTAGGTGGCCCATATGAATGCTGAAACAGCAGAGCAGCCAGACAGCAACTGATGAAGGCCCAACATGGGCACGACTGTGTTTTCCACAGTGTCACAGGGGATAGTACCCAGCAGCTACCCCCAAGAGCACAGAACAGTGGCAGGCGGTGCTGGGGGGGGAAGTGTGGATGTCTATGCAGGCACCCCTACCCCAGAACCCGCACCATAGGCAGCCGCCTACCCACACACTGGATGGCCTGAGACTGCGCACCACCAGCACCACCAGCAGAAGGGCATGGCAGCATGGTGGCGGAGGGATGCTGGTGGCGGAGGGGGCAGTGGCAGCTGGCCGCAGCAGACTATGGCCTAGCCCCGTTTAGGAGGGTGCCGTGCACTGCAACAGACAGGCTCCATCTGACAAACAGTCATGGTATCTCCAGGAAATAGACCTGCCCTTGTGGCAACACAGTGGTGCAGTACACACAGCCAGTGTGCTCAGGAGCAGAAGGTCACAGGTTCAAGTCCCACCTGTGGTACCTGCCAACCCTGTCCTCATATTTTACCCAGTAATAAACTGTGGTAAGAAAGACAGAACCTTTATTGTAGATAACAGAAACATGCCTGGGATACCTACATTTTACCCTACAGAGCACAGACACCCTAAACAGGTGCAGTACCTACAGCAGAGTCTCCCAAATGCAGTCCTGGAGGGTCAAACACCATTCAGGTACCATGCTGTCACTAATAAAGATGCCTGTGCTGCATTTCTATGCGCCGCCCCCATGGTATGCAGATATCTGCCATGCATATTCATGAGGGACAGCATGAAAACTCAAACAGTGTGTGGCCCACCAGGACCAGAGTTGGGAACCCCTGCCCTAGAGCAGCGGCCAACAGGGCCAGAAACACCCGCACCCACAGGCCCCATTAACCGAAGCCTCCAGGAGAGGCAGGATGTTGGGCCCTGCGTGCATCTCCCAATACTAGCACGTGCATATCTTAGGAATGCCACCCTAAACCTGGGAATACGGTACACAGCTATCAAAAGGTTGCTATGATTACTGGCAGATAGCAATTCCAAAGTTAAGTACAAATTTCTGAGTGAGCTGCATCATAGCAACCTTTCTGATGTCTCTGGTGTGTGCTACAGGTCTTGTGTCTGACAGTGTTTACCACCCTGGGGAGTGACCCCAACAGTATTGCGTACCATAGCCATGCCTGCACTGTGCCCAGGACTGGTGCGGTGGCCAGGGCTGCCAAACACCCCTATAGTTGCACAATGCTGGCATAGGTGTGGGGAGTATGTGTCTGTCTATCCAGTGTGGTGGCTGCAAACACCCTCCACAGCCCACACTGCTAGCACTGTTGCCTGTATTGGCCTGCCAATGTGCATAATGAGAAGCAAGGTACCATGGGAATAGCCTGGATAGGGTGGCCTGGCCTGGATTCACCTGTACAGAGCATAGGGCAATGGCTGGGACATTGTCGTGCCCGGCCACCACCTGCACGGACAGGGTGGCCACAGCATGTCCTGCTGGGAGGTCACTCTCACCCTGACTGTGCAGTGCCCACGGCATGGCTGGGTTCCCCTATAGTGCTATACAGTGTTTCTTGTAAGTGATTTATATGGGTTTTGTTATCTGGGGCTCAATCACTGACCCATCTGCTTGGTGGTTGTGCGCACATCTCCTCCAGGAACATGCACTATGGACTAGCTAGCAGACTGTCGGCAGTTAGTATGTGTGTGTCTGGAACACCTTGCAGGGTGCAGCGGCTGGTGACTCACTGTGCTTGCTGCTGGAGAATGTCAGATGGTGATGGGGCAACTGTGCATTTCCAGGGTGACTGTCTGTCTGCCTGCCATTGCCCTATTTATGGATGTGTACAGATGTGCATTGACTGCCCTGTAAGGTGTCCTACCACCAGCTGGACTGTAGTTGATGGCCCCCCTCTACTGTCACCATTGCAGGGGGGTACATTGTGGATCTGTTGGTGGGAGATCCTGTCCCCAACCCTGAGCCACAGAGGGTGGGTTGGGGGGGGGGTGAAGGAATCTGCTTGTGGGTCCAACCACCCCCTTCACCTAAATCATGTGACCATGGAACCCACACAGGGTATGCACTATTCTGGGTGCATCATAGTCCACAAGGGCTAGATGTGATATACAGATGGACACAGGCATATCCTAGGTGTGTCTGCAAGGACTACCTATCACACACTGGCACTGATGGAGACCTGCAGCATAGCCTATCCCAACAAAGCCAGGTGCTGTGGAAATGGTGATGGGCACCCTACCTCACCCTCAGGGTGAGCTCAGGACCCACACACTGTGACGGTCTGTAGCTACTCTGTGCCAGTAACACACACAGTCAGTACACCCTACCAGGCTGAGGTGCTCTGGGGGTGCACATGGTTAGTACCCCCTACCAGGCCGAGGTGCTTGGGGGGGTGTATTCCGTATCTTGTGATCATCTGTAGACTGCTGATCTGCATGTGCAGTGCATCATGGGTATGGGTGGTTTAACCCTATCCTGGTAACCACAGCAGATGGTTTGTGTGGTGACGTGCAGTCCCTCTGTAGCCAGTCAGGCATGTAGTAGCAGCTATAGAGCTGTAGCCCACTGGTAACCTCACTGCCTGTGGAGCCAGAAGTTATGTGTTTGATCCCATTGTGGTGTCATTTTGTAGGGCTGTCTGAAGCATTACCTTTTATAATTTAAAGTAATGCTGCCAGCAAAAACACCCTCACAGTGCTGTCTCCTTACGGTGCCTCATCAGGCGCCCTATAAAGTGCCCTATGAGGCACCCTATAAAGCGCCCTATCAGGCGCCCCATAGGGGACATTATAGGGTGCCTTGGCGGACAGTGCACATTATAATGTGCCCTCTGGAGTGCCTTATAGGGCGCCTTATGCGGCACCTTAGGTTATGGCCCTGTGAGGGTGTGTTTGCTGGCAGCACTAATTAAAATTACAAAACAAAATGCCTCCAACAGCACTGATTTAAAGGAAAGGGTAACATCTCAGCAAGCTTTACTCATTAGACCCACAGGAGGATTAAACTCATGAACCCTGCACCATGAGTTAGTGTATTAACCATTGTGTTACAGCTCTGGATGCCTTACTGGGTACCGTTTCATGCGCCTTATAGGGCACCCTGTTGGGCTACTGTCTGTAGCTACTCTGTGCCAGTAACGCACACGGTCAGTTCCCCCTACCAGGCCGAGGTGCTGTGGGGGTGCATACCCCATTTTGTGGTCATCTATAGACTGCTGATCTGCATGTGCAGTGCACCATGGGTATGGGTGGGTTAACCCACATCCTGGTATCCACAGCAAACAGTTTGTGTAGTGACCTGACGTCCTTCAGTAGCCAGGGAGGGGCTTGTTAGTAGCACTGGCGATGTAACCCACTAGTTACTTCACTGCCTGTGGGGCCAGAGATCATGGGTTTGATCCCACAGTGGGGTTATTTGGTAGGGCTGTCTGTGGCATTTTCTTTTTTTAATTTAAATTGGTTCTGCCAGCACAGACACCTCACAGTGCTGTCTTCTTACGGTGCCTCATCAGGTGCCCTATAAAGCGCCCTCTAGGGCACCCTGTAAAGCTCTCTATAAGGCATCTTATGGGGTGCCCCATAGGGAACATTATAGGTTGTCTTGGTGGACAGCGCACTTAATAATGTGCCCTCTGGAGTACCTTATAGGGCACCTTATGCGGCACCTTAGGTTATGGCCCTGTGAGGGTGTGTTTGCTGGCAGCACTAATTAAATTCACAAAACAATATGCTTCAGACAGCACTGATTTGAAGTAAAAGCTAATGTCTCAGCTAGCTTTACTCATTGGACCCACAGGGGGATTGAACTCACATCCCCTGCACCATCAGTCAGTGTATTAACCATTGTGCTACAGCTCTGGATGACTTGCTGGATACCTTATCAATGCCTTATGGGCGCCGTACAGGGCGCCTTGCGTGGCGCTTTACACGGCACTTTGTAACGCTTGTTAATGTATGGCACTTTGTAACGCGCATTATCGATACCGAAAACGCGTGTTATCCGTAATGATGTACCGTCCATGTCCTTATTTGGGATTTCTGCCTCTACCGCGGATCCTAATGCGATTCACATTACCACAGTTTAGTAAACATATCCCCAAGTCTTTCTGACGGTCCCGGAAAAAAGAAATTAGAATGCCACCAGCCAGAAGATTCCACTGCTGTAGTCTGGAACCCAAAAGTTCAGATTTATTCTTCGGGAGATCCAAATCCCTGACAAGGTCATTTAATTCACCTTGCGTTATGAGGTGTGGCTCATTAGCAGTGGCCAGAAGAAACTCTGGGTCACGTGAGGTTGACGGTTCATGACTACAAACTTCTTCCTCTTCCTCACTTGATTTTAATGATAATGATTCTGACATTTTGGGAATCGGCAACCCTTCTCCATGAGGCACTGGGCGTATTGCAGATGGAACATTTGGATATTGCACGGTCCACTTACTCTTTCTGGATATGCCTTTCTGAATTGGAGGAACCATGCAGAAGTAGCAATTGCTGACGTGATCCGTGAGCTCTCTCCAGATCATTGGAAATGCAAAAGGTATTGATTGCCTTTTCCCATTCATCCATTGCCTGAGATTTGTTGCACATGTATTACAGCATATGTGTGGCGCTCAGCTCTTATCCTGATCTATTCTGCAGCCATAATATAAGTTGTAGGCTTTCTTAACCGCCACAGTCATATTCTGTTTTTGTGATGTAAAAGTCACTTCACCACAAATATAGCAGAAATTATCTGCATTATTAACACAAGTATGATGCATCGCCGAATACGCTGTGATTGACCTATTGGCATAAAATAATGCAAAATAATTAATTTTTAATTTTTCTTTGACTAATACACTTTAAGATTTATACTGTCAAGTGATGCATATTTAAATACTGATTGCATCATCTGTTTTGAACAGATATTTCTATTGGTTGAAAAGAAGAGATTATACAATCTCACGCAAATGTTACATAATACAATAGCATATATCTTAGCAACTAGACCTAATCAGCCATTTTCATTATGAAATCTGTGTTCAGCAGCCTTAAATTAGTTTAGAACAGCTGCTTTTGTGTCCGAAGCATTTTGGCTATTGAACAGTATTCAGTGGGACAATTTTTAGACTTATTGCAAACCTTGCAAGAACATCTTCCAAATCAAATTGTGTTCAAGGTTTCTCTTTGAAATTCCAGTTGTCTATGCTTCCTCACTGCAGAGCTTTCTTCCAATTGAAAGAGGCTCTCGTCCTGTGCATTTATGTACCCAGAGCTGTAGAAATAAACATAAGAGAGAATTCCTTTCCTACAGGGCTAGTAGTCTAGTAAAGACAAACATAAAAAGCAAGAAAGAGAATTTGAGATTCATTTATTAAGAAAATGGTTAAGCCAACATAGCTATGATCAGAAGAACCAGAGGTTAAGAATTAAAAGCATCCTCAAGAAAGTGTGCTATAGTTTACATTTGAATAAGGGCAAACTATATAAAGTTAGGGCAGGACAATGTGTTTGTGCTCTCCGGTTAGCGGCTGAATATCACCACTAGCTGGAGAGTCACCGTGGTCAGAGGCAAAACCGGATATTATCGCTAACTAGATAGTCACTGGGACCATTCCAGTTCCACTCTAGGGGGTATGTTTACTAAAACCCCGGTAAAGTGCGGGCCGCGGTAGTGTGCGGGTGCCATATAAGGAGTGGGCGTTCCAACCTGAAAAAGAAAAATCAGAATTTAAAATGCGTAAAGGTGCGCGGCGCACCTGTATGCCTCGCACGTTAGCGCATCAGATGGCTGCGCGGGAGGCATGTGTGTTACGCCTATGGACAAGTAGAACAGCAGAGCCACAGCACAATGGGTAAGACACTGACTGACCAACGGTGCAGAGATCATGGTTGTGATTCGCCACAGTGCGCACTGAAGATGGCTGGCTGAGTCGGTGGTTTTTGAGTAGCTGAAATACTTTGTGGAGCGCTGATGGTTCTGGCGACATATGAATACAGTGCGGCCTAAGTCAGGGCGTTGCTGTTAATTTTGGTGGCATAGGAATACTGTACGTCCTAAGGCAGAGCGGTCTATTTTTTGGCGGCATATGAATAGTGTGCGTGCCAAGGCGATGCGCTGATGCTTTATGCGGCAAAGTAATGCTGGGCGTTCTAAGATGGGGCGCAGATGTCCATGGAGGCAGTAGAATAAGGAGTTATAAGTGGCGTGTTGATATGTTCAAAGAAGAGCCTAGCCACAGTACAATGGGGAAGACAATGACCAACAGTGTAGAGATCATGGGTTCAATTCCCAACAGTGCTCAATGAAGACAGCTGGCTGAGTCAGGTTATTTTTTGGAGTAGCAGAAATACTGTGTGAAGCGCACATGGTTTTGGCGGCATATGAATACAGTGCGGCCTAAAGCGGGGCGCTGATGTCATTGTATCCGGCATCTGAATACTGTGCGTTCAAAGGCAGCGCATCATATTTAGTGGCGGCATATGAATAGTGTGCGTACCAAGGCGGTGCGCTGATGCTTTTTGCGGCATAGTAATGCTGGGCGTCACAAGGTGGGGCGCAGATGTCCATGGAGGCAGTAGAATAAGGAGTTATAAGTGGCGTGTTGATATGTTCAAAGAAGAGCCTTGCCACAGTACAATGGGGAAGACAATGACCAACAGTGTAGAGATCATGGGTTCAATTCCCAACAGTGCTCAATGAAGACAGCTGGCTGAGTCAGGTTGTTTTTCAGAGTAGCAGAAATACTGTGTGAAGCGCACATGGTTTTGGCGGCATATGAACACAGTGCGGCCTAAAGCGGGGCGCTGATGTCATTGTATCCGGCATATGAATAGTGTGCGTTCAAAGGCAGCGCGGTATATTTATTGGAGGCATATGAATACTGTGCGTGCGTGCTAAGGCGTTGAGCTGATGCTTTTTGCGGCATAATAATGCTCGGCGTCCTAAGGTGGGGTGCAGATGTGCATGGAGGCAGTAGAATACTGAGAGATATAAGTGGCGTGTTGATATGTACGAGGAAGAGCCGAGCCACAGTACAATGCTCCAGACATTGAGCAATGGTGCAGGGATCAGGGTTTCAGTCTCCCGCTGTGGGCCATGAATAAGGGTGCCCGACTGATCACCTTTGTTCTGTTAAATCACTCTTGGAGGCCACTCGTCCTTCTAATCAAAGATAAGAGTTATAGTAAATGCACTCTCCAAGCACAGTAATAGAAGGTGTTGCATAAGGTCCCCCAGAGGCAACCTCTTTTAAGTGCACTGTACACCAAGGCATCACACAATGTCACTGGTAGGGTGCTGTACAGGGGGTTGCATGAGGCTGGGCAAGGTTGGAGCACTGTGTCTGCTGTTAGCAATGGCCATAGTAATGTATGGATCTGTAATGTAGTGGTGCAGACATGCACGAAGGGACAGCAGTGTAGGACAATGGTGAAAACATTGACTGACGGTGCAGGGGTCATGGGTCCAAACCACCAGTGAATAAGGCAGGCATAGGTATGTCTGATTTATGCATGCAACTGTACACCAATCTGTGCTGGCATATAACATCAACCACACCCCCGTGTCCTAAATGGAAGCACCTTTTAGGGTGCACAAGAACAGACATTCCAAACAACCATGTCATTCAAGGGGACGTATAATGTTATCCAGAGGAAATATGTAAAGGTTGGCAACTTCCAGGGCCCCATAGTACTTAGTCCATAAGCATCCTGATTCGAAGGTGTGACATAAGATGGCTTAAGGATGTGCATATCTAAGCAAAACTGTTGTTTAAGAGCTCCAAAACTCTATAATCTAAAGGGTAATAGAGGTATGTGCCAAACATATATCTAATCCAAACAAAGCACAGAGTGTAAAGGAAACAAAATGCATAAGTAGAAGGATGTACATTACAGCTGCTGGATTACACAAATCAGGGCTATGGCCATGTGGCAGCTACAGAAATGTAGAAAAATGTTGGGGTCAGCTGTAGCTATGCTCACAGTGATGGCAATGTAACATGACACAATGTTAGTGTGTGACAGAGGATGTGAAGATGTGTGCAGCAGAGGAGTCTGAAATGGCAGGATAGGTGACATGTCAGGATGACAGTGGAGTTGCAGTACTATGCAGAACACACTCAAGAGAGGTAACCATGGAGAGATGAAATGCTGGAATGTGCAGGACTGCAGGACGTGGTGTAGCAGCATGCACATCATGGTAGGATGGCACTTGAGCTGTCAGACCGTAGATGGACTGAAGTGTGGTCATAACTCACATTAGGCTATAATGTGCGTCCAGCTTTAATCTGCCCACATATGACTGTCATACAACTTGATACCACCTCTGCAGGACATGCATACACACCCAAGAGAACAGAGAGGAATCACACCTACGAGAACTTACACAAGTGCAAATGCACTAACCAGTAGGCCACACCACCAATGTGTGCCCATTAGCAAAGGCTTGATACCAAAAATAGGGCAGGCCATCACACAAGACGCATGCTGTTTGTAAGGACAGGCAAACCTACCACAGTCATCATGAAGAAATGCACATGCAGTTCTGCTGTGCACACATCGGATCCCAGCCTATATTTGGTACCATGGACACATGCATGCACACACACACGATGAAATGTTAGGCAGTGGATGCAGCATGCAAAAGAGGAAAGACAAGGAACCCAAAGGGCAGCAGAGGATGTGTGGGGGAGTTGGTTACCAATATAGCAGAGGCCAGGAGGGAAATTAACATTAAAACAGGTGTATCACACACCAACGGAGTCACAGCACCATCCAAACCCCAGGTGCACTGCCCTGTAAACAGCATGAAGAAACAGACCTATGTAACAGATAATATCTGATGCCTAGGCAACTCTGAGTGCACACCTTGCTCTACACTGAACAGAGGCAAGGGTGTGTGTAGAGGTGCTGAATCTGCTGCGAAGTAATGGTAAACTTTCCACAACACAAAAACATCTCAAACAACACATGTGGGGATCCAACCGTCAAACCTATGACGTAGAACACATGTCTACAACCACGTCCACAAACAGCACACTGACCACAACGCACAACTACTAGTCCAAAGGGTGTGTCTGCATGGGAATCTGTAATACCCAGTGATGTGCCAAATGTCTGACACATACACAGTTGCCATCATACATGGATGTGAGCACAGGTGGGCCATGGACATGAGCAGCAAATCATTACACACATGTACCTTACTTCAAAGAGTGGAGGAGTAAACTAGTGGACAGAAAACTGTATTGGACAACAATCAACGGGGGACCAGTTCACACCAGGACTCAATGTGGCCTTGGTCAAGACACCCCAGTGACATTGACACACAATTCCAGGGGTGTCTGGTTTCCCTGGATTGCGGAATCATTTAAAGGCACACATAGCATGCCATGTATCAAAACATGCTGAAGCAGCAAATGACACAAATGTCTGTCAAAAATATATATTTATTGTGATTAACCCTCACAGATACTGTAGACAGTGCAACCCAAATTTCAAGGTGAGTGCATCCCTCGTGAAAGGAGGGACCACATTTATCAGGGCAGAAACCAACATGCTACAGAAAGGTCACTGCCAACAGCACAAACAAAGGGCATGAGATATAATGTTCAGCAGGTGCATGTTGTGCACTGGCCAGTAGGTCCCGAAACCTCCACCTGCTGCTGCATGTCTCAAATGTGTGACACACATATGAGGTCATGTAGAACGGTGGCATTGAATCCTAAGGACCCAAACCACCTCACCTGTTCCCCCAAACATAGCCATCAAGCAACAAACTACGCACACACATTCAAATAAGATATGTTGTGGCAATGTTGTAATGTTAACAATATTTTCAGGAACGACTGATACACCAAACACCTAATCCAAATTTGTTAAATGGGGAATGCTACAATGTCTAAACTAAACATACAGCACAATTACAAGGAGAATATTCTGACAGGCAGGATAGACACATGAGCACAGACACACTAAAAAGGAAACAAGTTGCAGAGATTACACCATGCATGATGTCCCCTTGCAGTGGTTGTTGTTTTGACATTATTTCAACATATATAGCACGTTACATGGGATACAGAAGTGAAGGAGGACAATGGACACCCACAGTGACACATACCAAATATAAGGTGCCAATGAGAGTGTCCATAATGCAAGTGTTAAAACCGGACCATGCAGGACTGCAATGCAAGGTGTGCACATACATGCATAGTGTCATGTCTGTACATCCAACAAACACAATAGTCTCATGTAAGTATGAAAATGATGGGCAAACATCTTACAGTGACCCACACAGACACCATAGATCTACATGCTGTGGCTCAGAAACATAGTAAGTCATAAGCACAAACAACACCCGCACAGCAAGATGATACCGGGAGGCCGCAACAATTTCATGTAAACACCCTTGTCCATTGCAAACATCTTTCACGGATGGTGGCGGCCAGGAAAACGTTGTTGTTGCAAAATCCGTATCATGTGTAGGTGGAGGGCAGGTGTACATAGATAATAGGATCCCTCAAACCTTGCCCCTATGCCGCAAACATGCCTGTATGGTGTAGTTAAAACAAGCAGATGATCGTATCATGTGCGCCCTCAAACACACATGTCCAAAGGTGCACCACTACACAATAGGCAAGGAACGAAGAATATACATCGACAATGTGAGTCTCTGATGCACACAGCGTCCAAAGAGCAGGGTGTATGTAGAAACCAAAAGGCAACATCAAAGGCCACCATGCAACCCTGGCTATGCACAGGCAAGTGCCATACGCCAATATGCCACAGTCCGTGAAACCTAATCGGTGTCCCTGCAATTAGCATGACGTCCAGCCATAGCATGGCATACACAGTGTGTTGTACAGGTCTGTCATGGGCAAAGCAGAGGTTCCAGAGCAATACTGTCCACCACAGGCTTGTGTATCAGTCTCACAAATCAAACATCCAATGGCACAATTCCCCATAAACGATTCCAGGATTTCGGTCCCGCCACAGGTGTGTGATGCTGCAGGCAAATGTTCCTCCAAAAATGTGACGGCTATGCTTTCTACCCTGTATTAGGAAAAAATAGGTATGTTGTTGTTAGACACCTTTGTTGAACAAATATGCATAGAGTCACACATCACAGAAACAGTGCATAAATGGATTGCAAGGGCAAAGAGTACATGATGGGATCAAGAAATAAACCACAGATTGCAAATATCAGTTAAATTCCTGGAAACACGGGTGTCACATGGATTTGTTGAGGTCCATTTCCATGTCACACACACATCTCACTGATACACACTATATGCATCTGTTGGTCTGAACAGATAAGCAACATGAAATGTACATGAGTCAAACTGTAACATATCAATAGGTACAGGCGGATGGAATCACAAAATAACACAGGTCCAACATACCCTGTGTGTGTAACATGTGTACGTCAGCAATTGTTAGACACAATCCACAGCCACATTAAGTCACAGTGAGGGGAGCCAATGTCAGCCAAACATGTTGAAGCACCACGTGAAGTCACTGTTGATGCTTGTCCACATTATCTCCACATCTGAGAACAGAACATGTTGCTCAGTAATGTTTTTAAAAAATATAATACACAAATCTTCCCCCAACTCACAAACCATTTTGTCTATGTTGACAAGGTAAGTGGCACAACGTTAAAGGAGCATACTCTACACCGGCCACCAGGTACTCAGAGCCCTCACAGCACATGAAAATGCCCTATGCCGCAACACTGCATCACCAAACAGTCAACGCAGAAACATACACCCACACCGTGTTTGTGGTCAGCGGCACAGCTGTAATACATGGCCTGTATGTGCAATAGTGACAATATCGTGACATAAAGGGGCCAGTCACATGCAGTGATACCGTGTTGATGGCTGCAATTGAATTCATGGCCGATACAGCAAGTGCAGATGTACAATCCCAAAAAAAAGTACACACACATGTAGCTAGGGGGTAAATAGGCCATAAACAGTGCTGGAGAGTACAGACTGGACACAAGCACATGGGGATATGTGTGAGGACAGGGAAATATGGGTAGGAGTAGCTCATGGCAAAACAGGTGAAACACAACCTTCTCACCAATAGCAGACATCACATACAACATGTTGATCCCTTGATTGCAGGCACACATAATGTACTCGTAATTCACCTACCCCCTGACCACAACATCTGGCTGATGTACAGGCACGTGTCCTTGCTCCACACCAAAAGCATCCTCACAATGTATGCCCTGTGCATTCAAAAAAGAGAAAAGGAAACGTACTATGTCACATATACGTTGTGAAACACACTATGCACCTCTCTGTCCCCAGCTGTCTGACCCACAAGATAACCTACAGACTGACTGTTCACTCACACACTGAACCTATCTCTCACATGGGAGAGTTAGCACAGAGGTGTCATCTGCGAAATTAAGTTCCCTATTATTTCCCTGTTCACTCCCCTTTCCCCTCTGTAGTTTTCCACACTGGTCAATAGAGGTGTATGTTGGCACCATGTTGTTCACCATACCAAGGTCACACTAGTATTCTTTGTCCCCCATGTTGCAAACAATACCTCCTTGCCATGTGTAGTGCTCTCCCAATGTAGTCTCCTCCCCAACAGTACCCTACAGTACATTTCGGCAAAAACATTTAATTGAACATGTATGTCCTCCTGTTTACACTGACCCCAAACATTTTAAACAGGGCACATCTCATACCACAAATACCATTGACAAAATGTGTGCTGATGATGTGCTACAATCCGTGGCAATTTCAGTGGCACGTCTGAAAAACCAAACACCCATGTCTGTGCCTGAAATTAGCATGATCGCTGCATGTCATCCCACTGTGTGACAGTGAGATTGTTACACCATGTATAATGTATATGTGCACCTGACGCACAAAGATCACATCAAAAACTGCTTGTGCATGTGGACCAAACATCCTTGGCTCGGGTCTTCAAACTATCAGTTGTGGTTTACTGTGCTTCGCTGCCCACAGACACACACATCAGGTACCGTAGCCATGTGGCCAATGTTGGAATGGCATCACCCACATATGCCAGGTTTCTCATGTTAATCTGGAAAAAACATCCAAAGCAAACAGCGCATGCATTGTATATTTGTTCTAATCTAATGCACACTTTGCTGATCCGACAAGTGTCACCTCTGTAGGTGTCTATATATGTAACACAGCTCCAAATGGCTTTTATCGGTGTAAACATAGAGATAATGATAGGTTTCACAGGCCACACAATGCACAGGTCCCCATTCCCCACCACAGTCATGTCAGGGCTACGTGATGAGGTATACATTAGGCCAGACTGTGAGGTGAATATACACACAGCATACATCATCAATAACATAAAGAGAAAGCAGTCATGCACATGTGTAGTGTGATATGTATGACATGTGTCGCCACACCTCAGAAACGTTAACACATACGCAGATTACAGGCGCAGAATCTACATACAAGCAGCTACAAATTGCCCTATATAAACATATAACACACAGGAGAGTTATCCACAAGCATGGACCTTCCGTTCTTTGCAAATAACGCAACATATGTCTGCCATCTTGCGTGGCACACACCATCAAAACAACTACCTGTGTTGTAGCTGCAAATGCTATGACAACCGCACACCAACTGGGAATGTGCTTCAGCCAACCACCCAAGGGTGTATGATCACCCACCCTCATAACCCTACAACAGCAGTTGTACTGGCCTGGCGATATGGTTACGCACACATCCATTGCTACATCTTTAACATAGGCTTTTCAGTCTCATGCCATTGCAGTGTTTCCTTGTATGCTATCAGATATTGAATGTATAGTTGTAGAAACATCACACACACAGGACAACACATATATGTGGAGAGATATGCAATATGTACCACAGAATATCTCGTCGATCAACCTCCGCCTGACTGCTGTGCCCTCTTGTGTGTCACCACTGGCACGTACAAGGGGGCATGGGGGCTCGTCCTCAAGCTCCTCATTAATCTCTGCAGGAATACCGTGTCTGAGAGCAATGTTGTGCAGGATGCAACAGGCTATGATTATTTCTGCCACAGTCATGATGTATATTGTAAGGCCCCGCCTGTCCTATCCAGGACACCTGAAGCGACTTTTCAATACGCCAAAGGTGCGTTCTATGACAGAGCGGCGGAGGCGTGGGCCTCATTGTACCTCTGCTCTGCACATGTCCGTGGCTGACGCACAGGGGTCAGCAGCCAGGGGCCGACACCCATACCCTGCATCACCTGCATGAAAAAATGGTGAACGTGAATGTTTGAATGCATATCACCCTAAAGCCACAAACTGTCTTAAACGTCAGAAACACAGTTATAACACCTGCTGATCCAACTAAATGACATCACAAATATGTGTGTGCAAGAGAAGCCATATGGGGGGGATGAAACAAAACAAATCGCCCACGGAGTCTGTACATACATGGCAAAGAACAACACCAGTCCATTTCTAACCTGTAAACACCCTCTGTGTGTGAAACATACGTTGTATATTGCACATACTGTTATTACGTTAATCACCTGCAAAATGAAACTGTACAACCAATCCACTGATCACATCTGCCCAATATATGTGAGGAAAATACACAACACTAACATGTGCTGTGATGTGATGGTGGCTCATATAACCACATGTATGCCATGCAGGTATCCACAAGGTACAGGACAATATCACCTAGATGTCCCATGTTCCCTATGGTGCACAAACTCAACCTGTAGGGGGATGGATGCATATGCTGCATCATGCTGAACACCAATCAGTCCATTAGGCATCCTGTGCACTATTTCCGTCAGGTGCAAGCATTTGCAGGTGTGGGCCACCTATCTGCACACTGTAGGCCACTTAAGTTTGCCACAAGCACAAATACCGAGGAAACATTACCTCCCTGTGTATGGGATACCAGTTCCCCACATTATGTTTCCAAATAGGCCCCTTGCCCTTGCTGTGACCTCAGCACCAATGCTTCAGCACATGTGTGTGGCAAAACTACAATGACGCCTATGACCTCCACATCTACAGTGATTAAAGGTAATGCAAAGACATGAAGTAGTTTATGCAATGTCCTAAGGTAGCTGAAATGCATGATCAGACATATAGTAACATGTGTTGGCATTTGTTAATTTCACCACACATGCAACATACATATGTACACAGTCCCTCATGAAATCCATTACATCCACTCCGTAAACATCAGTACCGAATGAGTGTGTCAACCTTACACACACCTAACAAGGTATCACTGTATGGGCGATCAAATACAACACTGTAACAGACTTAACGCACCAAACAGAAATCAAAACACCCATCACAGGTGAGTCTGCCGGGCGCAGCCCCCAACACCCCCCATGTGTGCACATCAAACACACACACGCACACACCCACACACGCACACACACACACACACACCCTATAACTCTTCCAAAACCTAGACACAGATTTTCACACATGCAAAGTTATTTGAGCACCATCAGCAAGCTTTCTCTGATAATGTTACAAAATGGATGTCACATTTGAACGCTTCTGGTGTGGCACACAGCGTTAAGACTCTGTTACCAATGGAAACTGAAAAAGGTCACCATCTTTGTTTTAAGGTAGGGAAAGGTTATAGGGGCCACAGAGTAAATAGTGCACTATCTAAGAGATGTTACGTAAACACATAAATACCTGCTGTCGTAAATAAGTATTCATAACATACTCACCCAGCAAAACACAGTTCCCATACTGGCCCGCCTCAAATTCTCTGAATAGTGCTGAGCGATGCAGGATATAGGAGTCGTGGGTGGACCCTGCAAACCTAGGGACCACATTCAGAATATGCAGATTAGCATCACATACAACCTGAACATTCAGGGAATGGTAGTGTTTGCGGTTGCGGAACACCACCTCCCTGTCACTAGGCGGGCCCAGGGCAAACATGTGTGCAATCAATATCTACCATCACATGTTGTATCCCGGCTATCGCCTCAAAGGCTGGTGCAGGGTCCCCCATTGTTGCCTATTGTGAGGAAGGCATATGTAATTCCCTACACGGCTGACCATGGCACGCAGTACTTGGTGGAGACATCGTGAGAAGGTGGGGCGGCTCATGCCACCCACTGCTGCCACAGATGACTGGAAACAGCCAGAGGCAAAGAAATGTAAGGCAGCAAGGAGCTTGACTAAACCCGGTATGGCATGGGCCCGAGCAGTCAGGGGCTCGAGGTCAGGTCTCAGATCCTCATAGAGCTCCCTAATAGCCCTGGTGCTCAGTCGGTACAGGGAGATGACCTGGTCCTCACGCATGCCCTCGAGCTGGGTCCTGGGCCTGTAGAGGCGAGGCTGCCGAGCCTGCACCTCAGCACGCCTTCGGCGTCCTCCACGTACACCACGTTGCCGGACTGCCCCTACAGCTGCAGGTTTGAGTGCTGCGGGACTACACCCATGCCCTGTCCCTCAGCCCGTTGGACACCATCTCCCCTGTCCTGCAACCGCAGCATCCGCCCACGTCTTAGGGCACATGCAGCTACATAAATCCCCGCCATATACACCTCTACAGTGCCTCAACACAAACACCCACACACCCACACACCCCTCCCTGGACAGTGTACAACAGACGATTAACACCACAAAATGCACACACAATACAATGCTACACACTACAAACAACAACCGCCAACTGATCTACACCACCTTCCTTGCTCTCACACACACTGTCAAACCAACCACTCCTTGCCTACTCAAAAACCAGCAATGTGTTGTAAATCTCAAGGCAGGTATATAGTGGTGTTTGGAATACCGTGAATTACGCATGCGCAGTGCAAGGGCAGAACGTGAGCGAGAGGCGCAACTTCCACAGTTTGCGCATGAGCATCCTTGTGAGTGTGGGGCGCATGTGCAAAGCATTACGCATGGGCGTGTGTGCATGTGGGACGCGCATGTAAATCCGTCAGCGCTTGTGCAAATATTTTTGCGTGCGTGCGTCGCGCATGTGTATATTGTAGCGCATGGGTGTATGCGCGGCATGTGCGTCTACATGTAGAGTTTCAAACGCACAGATCCAAAGACGTGCACATGCTCCACGCATCCACACAACGGCACCTTGATGAACGCACGGACGTACATGCGCGATGCAATTAACGCGCCGTGCACATTCCGCGCCGTCACACGAACTGCGCATGCGCAACGTCAGCGATGTAACCTATAAAACACTCCGCACACCTGGTCCACGTTGAGGGTTTGTTGAGGAGTCAGGTGAGAGTGGTGGTTGAGAAAGGTGTGTATTTTGTGTAGGGTCTTTGCAGGTGGCTTTGTAGTGTGTTGCTCTGTGCTGTATTGTCTTGTGCTCTATTGTGTCATTAGTGTGCTGTTCAGTGTGCCATATATTTGAGATTGTTGTTAGTAGTGTGTTCGAATTTGTCCTGTGTGTCTGTTGTGTTGTCTGCAGGTGAGTGAGAAAGGGTGAGGTCGGGTGTGGGGAAAAGAGAGGGGAGGACAGTATGATGGGGAGGGAGAGGGAGAGGGACAGTGATGGGGAGAGAGAGAGAGAGAGAGAGAGGGCGACAGAGAGGGAGAGTGAGGGGGAGGGGGAGGTGGGTGCACCTGCCCCTGTGGAGGCAGGGCCTGCCAGACCCCTGGAGGCTGAGGCAGCACCAGGACCATCAACACAGGGTGCTGCTGCTGTGCTCAGGCAAACTGCCAAAAGGAAGAGGGTCCCTGTGGCAGAGACACAGAGGAGGAGGGCCATCCGCTTCTCAGATGAAGAGAACCACAGCCTCCTTGCAATGGTTCTTGACAACTATGAGGTTCTTTTTGGGAGACTGAGCAGCCGCACAACTCCGTCTGCACGTAACACGGTGTGGGAACAGGTACGCACTGCAGTTGCAGACCCAGAGATATAGAAAGTCTCAAGAAGCGCTTCTCAGACATCAAAAGAGGTGTGCGCCATCACATGACTATGGAACAGGAGCATGCGAGGGGCACAGGTGGCGGGGGCCCCCTACCCCAATGCTCACACCGCTTGAACAGCAACTGGCAAATAGACTGGGCACAATCTACACATATGGTCTCCCTGCGGCCCTGGACACAGCCGATCCACATGCAGGTAAGTATGTGACGTATTTATCTAATCTCTCCAGAACGTTCTCCAATATACCTTGTTTCGACATGAAACATCAGAAAATGTTTAGCCATCCGATGCCCACAGACAACATCATGTGGCTATACAGGTGTCAGAGGTGTGTGTGATGTACCTTTCACCACCCTGTTCTGGTCATCTGCAAATAATCAACCAATCCCAACCTTCACATCAACTCAAGAACAACACATGCAAACCTCAAACACAGCAGTATTGTGTGCTTTACAACACATATTGGACCAAACAAATGCTGAATAAACGTGCGAGACAAAACTATAACACCTGCTGACAGAGTTATATGACATCACAAATATGTTTGCTGGGGAAATGCCATATGGGGTGATAGAGAAAACAGATGGCCGATGGAGCCTGTACATACATGACAGAGAACACACCAGTCCCATTTCTAACCTCTCCAAACATTCCTGTAATTGTGACTGTGTAGACATGAAACACCAGTAAATGTACAGCCATATCTTACTCAAAGGAAGGTCTGGAGAGTTCTGAGATAGGACTGGTGTGTTCACTGCCCTGTATGTACACACCCCATCGGCCATGTGTTTTGTTTATCTTCCCATATCACATTTCACCAACAAGCATATTTGTGATGTCATACACCTCTGTCAGCAGGTGTTCTACTTTCTTTTCACATGTTTACACAGCATGTGTTAGGTCCAAAATGTGATGGAAAACACACATTACTGCTGTCTTGTGGTTCTGCATGTGTTGTTAGTGACGTGATGTAAACGTGTGGTTTGTTATGTGGGTTTCAGATGACCAGACCAGGGTTATGAGAGGTACATCACACACACCTCTGACACCTGTATAGGCACATGATGTTGTTTGTGAGCATGGGATGGCTCCACATCTATGTTTAATGAGCACGGTCTATATTAGACATATCACATTCTGTGTCTTGCAGGTGGACTCATGGCCAATAGTTGGACAGAAAACCCTCACCACACCCCTGAACTTACATGTCACACCACACCTTTAGACCTCAGTTAACCATCTCTCTGAAAGGGAGGGCGGCCATACTCTATGCAGCAAATGTCAAACTGCAGGGATGTCAGTCGACGATGTAATGGACAGGTGAGCACTCATCTAATCTCGTAATACCCTGTCCTCACCCATCACAGAACAGTTACAGCTGAGGGAACGTCCATGACATGTGTCAAGATCAAAATGATTATTAACGTTGGGGGATAACACATTGCCACACAGCAAGGTTGTCATAATTGTGAGTGCAGCTATGTCTGCCATGTCACCAGTCCCCTGATGCAGCATGGTGGATGTTAGCCATCCCAGGAACACACGTATCTCATCAACATTTCACGCTGTACTGTGACATGCATGTTGCTGCCAATATCAAAACACCTGGGGTACACATTATGCACATGTGTAGGTCATCCGAACATGCCCAAGGTCACAATAGTGACATAGCTAACTTGTAAACATATGTGTTGTCCCTCTGAGGTCCACACGTACTGTTATTGCCATAACTCACCCTTATGTATGACATGTTAGTGTGACTAATCTGCATGTGCTTTGCCAAGCAACAGTGTAGACACCATTTTCCAACATGTCCACCTGCAGCTGTCCACAGACTACACCCACAGCAGTGTTTGCCATGCCGTTTTATTGAACTTGCTTGTGAGAGGGTCATGTTTATGGGATATACTATCCTCACAGTGGTGCATGTGCATGTTTATGCCACCCAGGTGATGAACATATGCAGCTTGTTGCTTATTCTGACCTTGGCAAACACATGCGGCACTGTGAGGTTAGTATCACTCAAGGACATATGGCATGCTCAATGCCATGCACACCCCATCGGTCGATTGCCAAAGATTGCCGAACATTCAGCCATATATGGACATATATGGATCACATGTGTTTTTACCTGGAATGGCGGATACATGGGTAGGATTAGCAATTAACATTTTTTGATACAAAAAAGGTGTGTAAGGGAAATAGGCACACAGATTCCCCTGGTACAGGTACATGGTGGGCACATACAGTTATGGGAGCATGTAGGGTATCCTGGCAGGAGCATAAATGCAGGGTGTACCCACCATCATGTATGTGCTGTAATCACCACACACATGTTGAACGTGTACGTGCATAAACATATGTTTGCTATGTGATTGGCCACAATGCAGGTGACTACAGTACGATGATCACCCATGCGGAGCACGGAGAGGAGGAGGAGGAGGAGGTGGAGGAGGAGGAGGAGGTGGAGGAGGGCGCTGAAGCGGCCGCATCACAAATAATGGATGAGCCAGAGCTTTTCCTGTCTGGGGCCATCATATCCTCTGACGAGGGGCCCGTGCATGCACCCATCAGGACACATAGGACAATGGGTTCGCAAACAACTGCCACAGTACAACAACCAAGGCAGCCTGAGGTTGGTGAGGATGTGCTCATGGGTGAGCTGAGAGCCCATGCAACATCTGCACATCAGGATGCAGAAGGTGGGTATTAACAATTATTACACTAAATGTGGGGTATGCTGGATATGCATAAGATAGCAGCTGTGCATTGTATGGGAGTATATCATATTTGATACACACCACACAATGTGCGGCAAACGTATAGAACCAAACAGGGGACTACAGGTCAGGTGTCATTATGTGCATCACAGTTAAGGTGCAAAAACATATCTTAACCCATGTGGGATGCTTAAATACAGAATGACATGTATCGTTAAACAGGCATCTGTTTGTGTTAATGTGGTTCACACACATATGATATGTGCACTCCGTCCTCAAGTTGATATGAAAGCAGGTCAAGGTGCGTGCACACACACATGCGAACAACTCTGAGACAACAGTTGTGAGCTTGGTCTGCCACAAAGAACACAACAACCAACAGTCCCTGTTTGGGGTGTGTGAGGTAGATGTCAAATGATCCCCCAAAGAGCTGTGACATCTCTGCCCAACGTAGACGGAAGACATATTAGGCCCAACAAGGGTGTAACGTATGTTAGCTGATGTGACTGTGACGCACAAAAGCACAGACTACGGTGCATTCATACCTAAGGATGCACACTTAAGAAAAATGGTGTTTACGCTGCAGCATGTTTTGATTAGAAACCAAATTTCAACAATTGCACTACCAACCATCATCCTCAACACTGAGGCACACGTGTGTGGCAGGGAAAGAAAAGGCCAACATCCACTAGTGCATGGATAATGTGACCTACCATACGCAAACCTATCCAGTGTCTGAAATGGTACATCACATAGTCAACATACCCTACAGTCTACGTCTCAGGTGCAAATCGTCGTAAGGTATGACAGTACCTTTACAAATGCTAATATATACCCATATTGCACAGTGCGGAATGCACAGGGTGAATGGTTATGTAGGTAAAGTTTGAGAGACATACAGGTCCTTGGAAACTCAATGTATGTAGATAACAAACGTAGGCTCCCTGACATACAGACAGGGCTATCAACATGTGGCAGTCCTGTGTATATTTGACAATAGCTGTCACAATTACAAGGGTTGTGAGGCAGCCTAATGATCACACACGTTAGCTTTCTGCCACTTTATTTCTGCCACGAATATACAACACACAGATGGCAGCCCTGCTGTCTACCTGGGTCACACATTCCCACCCCCCCCCTTGCTCTGTCACTGCTCACACATCCCTAGGGGCTATTATGTGCTGTTGTTTGCCCATCATAACCATGTTTGTGCAAGCGTGTGGTCTGTCACCCTCTGCTGCAGCATCTGCTGTTACCCATGCCATATGAAAATCCCACACATGTGTATGGTGGTCTACGTGCAGAGCTATGAGATCCGTGCTGTGTTGGCAGTAGGTGTAAGTGAACCTCTGTGTCCTGCGACACCTGACGCAGCAGTCGACAGGGCCACGTAAGGCTGCTAATGCTGCTGCTTCCACCACATCTCACAAGGTCAACCCTTAATATATTCCAGTCTGTCCATGCTGCACATATGAATCCAACTGTGGTGGAACCTGCCACAGGTGTCCCAAGCAATCTCTGCTTCATCAATGCAACTCTCTAAGTGTGGATACTGTCCTGCGCACATGCTCCACCCCACCAAACCCTGCACATGTACAGCATATCTGTCCCTGTGGCTATTTTAACAGCGGCATGACGTGGGTGTGTATGCACATCCACTGCATGTGGATGTTCTCTAAACCACATAACATAGGTGAGCCAGGTGCTGTGTGTGGCTGTGACATTAACATCTCAGATAAAGGTGTAGTGCAAATTGTGCCATGTTGTCAATCACGTGTGTCGGTAGCCAAATACAAAGATGTGCCATATCTGTGACAATGTTGTGTGTGATGTTTGTTTATTTGAGCTGTGTCTCTTGGCCACCCTTTGTTGTATCCACAGGCATACGTCACGCATGTGAGGGTATGCAGAATGCTGTGGAACGATTAGGACATGACATCAGGGGATTGCGTCAGGAGGTGAGGGACATGCCATTACATAGAATTGCTGTGGCCATGGAGGGCATGTTTGGCCTGATGCAATGATGGGTACCACCACCTCCACCACCACCAGCAGCATCACCATCGCCACCACCTCCACAAGCACAGCAGGAGCGTGGACCACCAGGGGAGGGGGGGTTCGACGTGGGAGACGTGGGAGGCCACGGCGACAATTATAAGCGTCTGAATAAATGTATATGTTACGATAGATGCAACGTGTGCATACAATCTTTGTCCCTGTGCTCCCCCATGTACTTAGTACATGCATGTGTTAGGTCAGAGAATGTGAGGTTCAAGCAGGCACGCTTCAGTAGCAGTGTTTGCACTGGCAGCTACAGGTACAAAAATTGGACACACATGTCATGTGTCACCTGCACAGAGCGTGTTTCTTGGCCTTCGGCATTCGAGACACACACGGAAATGCTTTGACTGGTGGTTAATGGTATCGTTCATATGGTGCCTGCTCACAAACACCAGTATTTGCATACCCTCACACACCAAACATTGATAGCATATGTGTGAACAGTGCCACAAGCAAAGAATCAGATGGATGCCTGCACAACCAACCCCATGGCATGCATATGGCACTTACAGACATGTGTGACATGCATACGTATGAGGCAGATGTCCAGTTACCAAGCTGTTCAACTCACGACAACCCATGTAACATGGTTGTTCATGGGAATCCTTTCAGAAACAACATATCCTACACCTAACGAGGTGTCACACTCACACACACATGGATATGACCCCATGAATGCGTGTTATTGCACCCCACATATGCCATCCATGTCTGCCTTCACAACGTATCCTTTTCACGACACATATCCCATGCTTGCATCCATAGTGAGCGTGCAGGGAAACACATGACCATGTCTTGTCAAACACAACATGTTAACATTTATTTTTTACAATATGCACATAATGGCAACATGCCATTACACAATAAAACACCACCCTGTATGGGAAACACAGCACAGCACAGGCATACTGTGGGCGTCACAGGTGACATCAATGACGTCTGTGACGCCCTTCAGCAGATGAACGCTGACATTGCAGCTGTGCAACATCGGCGTTCACCTGCTGAACAGCCCCCGTCAGACACTGCAGTGCATGAAACACGAGACGGACGTCGCGTCTCACGTCATCCACTGCCACCAGCACATCATGCATGCACCTGCCAGCACACAGACAAATGATCTCGGTGGTCTGTGTGCTGGCATGTGCATGTGATACGTTGGTGGCCGTGGATGGCGCGGTGACACAACGGCGGCCGTCCCGTGCTTCCTCCTGCAATGTTTGATGGGGGCCCACAGAGACCTGTGCTGTGCTGTGTTCCCCCAAACCCTCGGCCCTACCTGGTTCCCAACCCAAACTCCCTGCCAACACCCTTTCCGCCCATGCAATGACCCCCACACGCACCTGTCCATCCTGACCACCAACACCCGACCCCCCCACCCCCGCATCCTCCCCCCATTGCATAACATCCCCCTCCCCTATGTCCTGGTGGGCCACATCCTCCTCCACCTCAGAGTCCTGCTCCTCCACCACCAGCACGTCGTCATCGACCTCCTCCTCTTTCCTATCCTCGGACACCTCAACATCATCTGTCTCTGGCTCCTCCACCTGGTGTTCCCCCTCCTCCTCATCATCCTCCTCCGTCACCTCCACCACCTCCGAATGTTGGTCACGCCGGGTGGTGGGCCGTCGAAGGCTGTGCTCATGATCAGCCTCTTGGCCATCGTTGTCATCTCCATCTGTGGCAAACATACATACATAACGTCATGACCATGTGTGTCACAGAACACCTGTACAGATGCAGGCCACACACAGGCTGTTTGGTTAATGTGACAATTCCTAATGTGTGTTCTTTGTGGGGACACTCACCATCTGTCTGTTCTCCCGGCCCCCTGCTGAACCGTTGCAGGAATTCAGGATGGAACTTCCTCAGTTCCCGAGCCTTCTTCCTCAGGTCCTCCACCTGTGGATATGCAAACATAGGTTATGGACCACACATTCTGGGAAACACAGGTTTTTAAACGACATACCATAAGCACATTGAGAACAACATCTGTCATTTGCCTATCCCCCTGCTGTGTGTTGTGCACAGAGAGCAACGTTACACACCAGCAGCAGTTGCTGTATGGGAAATATATGATTTGCCCATCAGATCTGTGATGAGGTGGAAGCAATGGGGCGTACGTCCATTTGTGAGGGACCGCCATTCAAAGCACCTGCACACAACATTGTAGGGCATCAAACCCTTCCACACACCATATTGGTGTAATGGTAGTATAGCCAGAGACAGAGGGGTGAGGAGAGAGGGGGAGTGTGTGATAGTGTGAGTGACAGGGTGGGTGAGGGTCCACTCTGATGGGCTCTGTGTTGTCCTGGGGATAGGGGTGCTGTGTTAAACAACATTAGTAGACATTCCCAGATCTGCAGGCTGACAGAGGGCCCACTTTAAAGGGCTCTCTGTTGTCCTGGGGATAGGGGTGATGTGTTAAACCACATTAGTAGACATTCCCAGATCTGCAGGCTGACAGAGGGCCCACTTTAAAGGGCTCTCTGTTGTCCTGGGGATAGGGGTGATGTGTTAAACCACATTAGTAGACATTCCCAGATCTGCAGGCTGACAGAGGGCCCACTTTAAAGGGCTCTCTGTTGTCCTGGGGATAGGGGTGATGTGTTAAACCACATTAGTAGACATTCCCAGATCTGCAGGCTGACAGAGGGCCCACTTTAAAGGGCTCTCTGTTGTCCTGGGGATAGGGGGATGTGTTCCAACACATTAGTAGACATTCCCAGATCTGCAGGCTGACAGAGGGCCCACTTTAAAGGGCTCTCTGTTGTCTTGGGGATAGGGGGATGTGTTCCAACACATTAGTAGACATTCCCAGATCTGCAGGCTGACAGAGGGCCCACATTAAAGGGCTCTCTGTTGTCCTGGGGATAGGGGGATGTGTTAAACCACATTAGTAGACATCCCCAGATCTGCAGGCTGACAGAGGGCCCACTTTAAAGGGCTCTCTGTTGTCCTGGGGATAGGGGGATGTGTTCCAACACATTAGTAGACATTCCCAGATCTGCAGGCTGACAGAGGGCCCACTTTAAAGGGCTCTCTGTTGTCCTGGGGATAGGGGTGATGTGTTAAACCACATTAGTAGACATTCCCAGATCTGCAGGCTGACAGAGGGCCCACTTTAAAGGGCTCTCTTTTGTCCTGGGGATAGGGTGATGTGTTCTAACACATTAGTAGACATTCCCAGATCTGCAGACTGACAGAGGGCCCACTTTAAAGGGCTCTCTGTTGTCCTGGGGATAGGGGTGATGTGTTAAACCACATTAGTAGACATTCCCAGATCTGCAGGCTGACAGAGGGCCCACTTTAAAGGGCTCTCTGTTGTCCTGGGGATAGGGGGATGTGTTCCAACACATTAGTAGACATTCCCAGATCTGCAGGCTGACAGAGGGCCCACTTTAAAGGGCTCTCTGTTGTCCTGGGGATAGGGGGATGTGTTCCAACACATTAGTAGACATTCCCAGATCTGCAGGCTGACAGAGGGCCCACTTTAAAGGGCTTTCTGTTGTTCTGGGGATAGGGGGATGTGTTAAACCACATTAGTAGACATCCCCAGATCTACAGGCTGACAGAGGGCCCACTTTAAAGGGCTCTCTGTTGTCCTGGGGATAGGGGGATGTGTTCCAACACATTAGTAGACATTCCCAGATCTGCAGGCTGACAGAGGGCCCACATTAAAGGGCTCTCTGTTGTCCTGGGGATAGGGGGATGTGTTAAACCACATTAGTAGACATCCCCAGATCTGCAGGCTGACAGAGGGCCCACTTTAAAGGGCTCTCTGTTGTCCTGGGGATAGGGGGATGTGTTCCAACACACTTTTAAGTCTATCTACCCTTTTGATGTCTAGGACATCTGTACCTTGCTCACTCACAATCTTAAATGACAGAGGTGTAAGGCAGGAGTCTCCCAATACAGGACTGGAGGGCCACAAGCCAGTCAGGTTGGGAGGATATCTCTAATGCATATATATCTCATGCATATTCATTAGGGCTATCCCACAAACCTGCCAGGATTGCAGCCCTCCAGGACAGGTTTGGGGACCCCTGCTGTAGGGTGTCTGTTCCCCAGCAGGGCTGGGGTTGATGGTTCACTCTGCTGCCATCAGTGCAGGGGGGGTGGGATGGGATGGGATGGGGATCTGTTGGTGGGAAGCCGTGTTTTGTCCACCGGGGGGGGGGGGGGTCCACTAGCTGAAGGAGACAGAGATCTCCAAGATGTTCATGCAGCACCTACCTATTTCACAGGTTATTGCTGCTTTGGAGCTCTGGCATGGCTGCATTCAGCCATGGAAGGTGTTGTGGACCTGGTCCTGGGCGCAACATCACAAACTCAGGGTGAGCACAGTAACCGCACAATGTGATGGTGTTTAGCTACTCTTTGCCGTTTGTCCACCCACTCAGGACACCTACCAGGCCGAGGTGCTGTGTGGGTGCACACGGACACCTCCCCCTACCAGGCTGGGGAGCTTTAGGGGTGCAGTTCCCATCTTGTGTGCATCTGTGGACAGCTGATTTGCATGTGCAGTGCATCATGGGTACGGGTGGCCTAACCCTATCCTGTTTACACCAGCAGACTGTCTGTGATGTGACGTGCAGGCTATCTGCAGCCAGGCAGGGGCTTGCTTACAGCTATAGAGCTGTTGCCCAATGGTTACATCACTGCCTGTGCAGCCAGAGGTCATGGGTTCTAACCCACAGTGGGGTTCTGTGATAGGGTTGTCCAAAGCATTATTTTAATTTACTGTACATATGTTGATGCCTGCAATAACACCCTCAGCGTACTGTACCCATAAGGTGCCTCTGAGGGTGCTTTATGGGGTGCCCTATAGGGCACTTAATGGTTGGCATCCATATAGGGTGCACTATACATTATCCTGTGTCGCAACATACATGCTGCCCTATAGGGGACATTCTAGGGTGCCTTGGCGGACGGTGCACTGTAACATGTGCCTTATGGGCCGCCTTATGTTAACATGCTGTGAGAGTGCGTTTGCTAGTAGTTATCACAAAATAAAATTAAAAAGCCTCCTACAGCACTCCACAACATAAAACATACTGCCTCAGCTAGCCTTTTTCACTGGGCATTGTGAGGGATTGAACCCCTGGTCCCTGCACCATTGGTCAGTGTGTTAACCATTGTGCTGTGGCTGTGTTCCTTTGCTTTAGCATCAGCGCGCCGCCTTGTGCCCATCAGCGCGCCGCATCCTGCTGCCCACACTTAACAGTGCGCCGCCTTATGCCGCCCAAAATGAACAGTGCGCCGCCTTATGCCACCCAAAATGAACAGTGCGCCGCCTTCTGCCGCCCAAAATGAACAGTGCGCCGCCTTCTGCTGCCCGAAATGAACAGTGCGCCACCTTATGCCGCCCAAAATGAACAGTGCGCCGCCTTATGCCGTACAAAATTACTTTGCCTCCTGACACACTTTTCCACATTCAAGGTGGTGCCTCAGCCAGCCTTTTTGGGTTGTGCACACTGGGGGATTGAACCCGTGGCCCCTGCACCATTGGTTATTGTCTTCACCGTTGTGCTACGGCTCTGTTCCTATATGTGCCCAGCTGCGCCCCACTTAGCCTTCCCACGCGCTAATGTGGGCCCCGCACATTAACGCGACGCGCACACGTACGGTCGTTTTTTTTCCTTTTTCGGCCTGAACCGCCCACTCCTTATATGGCACAGGCACAGGCACACTACCGCGGCCCCGCACATTAGGAATGTTTAGTAAACATGCCCCATAGTCTTAAAATGGGCCTGCACCTTAATGTAAAGAAGACAAAGCTCCTGACAACTGGCAAAATCAATAAGTTCATCATTGATGGAGAAGAAATTGAAATAGTGGACAGTGAGGTCCCAGGAAGTAGAAGGCCACATGACTGGTACTCTCGAACCAAGCCTGTGAAGGAGAGGGCAAGTGCAATCGGTGGCTGTGAATTGAAAGTAGAACCCAAGGGGGGGGCATGTGGAATGAGAAGAGAGGACAGATATGCAGGAATACCAGAGTGAGGAATTTTGTGTGTGAGTGTGAGGATCTTATAATGAGTTCAGTGTGTAATAGGTGATCAGTGTGATTTAATAAGTAGCGGGGAGATGTGGTTGCATTTGAAAGCATGGTAGAGAAGGCAAACAGCTGTATTTTAAATGGATTGTAATCGTTTAAGTTGATATTGTGGCTGACTGGCATATATGACATTACAGTAATACGAGTACATACGGGAATTAATCAAAGTGAGAAGTAGGGTGATAAGTGATGAATTTGAAAGGTAAGAACGGATGGAGCATATTTAAAAAGAACATTTCACCATCATGCTGATGTGGTTGTGGAATGACAGAGACGTATCTAAAATTACTCCAAGGTAGTGCAATGAAGAGAAAGGGATATAGGAAGAGTATCAAATGATGGAGAAACTGACAGAGCGAGGGAGGACCCTGTTAACCACAAGGCAGATGTTTTGGAGGGATTCAGTTTTAAACAAATAGCATGTAGCCATGCTTCAACAAGGGAGATGCAACTGTTGAAGACTGTAAGATGGGGGGAAATGGATTCTGTGTGGAACAGCAGCAGGATGTCATCCAATATTGTGGTATCATCAGCATAGCGAAGATTGTTGATGAGTCTTTCACGAATCTTCACATCTCGGTTGTCTTCATACAGTCCTGCTTTTCTGATGATTTGTTCTGCATATAAATTAAACAGGTAGGGGGAAAGTATGCAGCCTTGTCAAACACTTTGCTGATTTTAAACCATTCTGTTTCTCCTTGTTCTATTTGAACTGTTGGTTCTTGATCAATGTAAAGAGAACTATCAGGTGTTCTGGCATACCCATGCTTCTTAATGTGGCCCAGAGTTTCTCATGGACCTACACAGTCAAAAGCCTTGCTGTAGCCAATAAAACACATATAGGGGTTAATTGTGTAAGTCCCTTTTCATATAAGGTCCCAATGGTCTTTTCTTGAGAGGTCAAGGTCCCCGTAAGCTGCTCTATCTCCCTAAAATTGGGGGTTGGGTCATCGGCATCCATGTTACCTTGCATTTTCATTCGGCAATAAGAAATGAAGTGGGGGATGTGGTGGCACCTTTTATATTCAATCAGCACCCTGTTCAGAAATGCAAGATGTTAATTCTTTTACACATTCCCAGTGGCGAAGACCTGTTTCATTGAGATTCATGGTCTAATTCTAGCATATTACTTCTCATGTCTTCTCAGATAATCAGTTTCCCACTCTAGAGTGTTAATTTCTACAAGTTGGTAATTCCACACATTTCTCCATGATGTTTTCCTTTTCCATAATTTTCTAACAGTTCTGCTGATAAGTTTGAATGGATATATTTGAGCAGATATGTGGCAGACATATAAGTAGCAGAGCCGCAGATTGAAAACCAAGGAAGCCAGGATTCAAATCCTGCTAATGCTCCTTGTGACCTTGAATGAGTCTCTCTCTCTTTACTTGCTTCTGATACAAATTTACTACTGTGCATTAATGAGTTAATGTCCATGTGCGTGAAGTGCATGGTTAATCAAGAGACCTCACTGAGAATAAGGGGGCTTGCATATTTTAGCGTATGTTAAATCCCATTACTATTCATGTGCATTAATGTACATTAACACATTATACTGCAATTTAGTGAATAAGGATCTTATATTGTAGGTCTTCTGGGAACTGGGAAACACTTTTAACACCTACGCCAAATACACTCCATCCGTTCTTACCTTCCAAATGTATCACTTCTCTAAATGTGACTCACCTCAAGCTATTGATAAAAAGGCATTAGCAAAATAAAAAGTATATTGCAGCTATGGCTTAATAGAATCATTCCTCATTTTCTGGGCAATCTTCATAGAGCCCATGGAAGGCCTGCAAGCCCATTTTCAAAGGGAAACCACCCACAGTTTTTTCCTTTGAAGATAGGGCCATCTGGGGGAATGGAGATGCTTTGTAGCAGATGTACATGTACCTACAAAATATGCATGTGAAACTCTGGGAAATCAAGCCCCATATATACTTTCTCTCCTCTGCCCTTGCCATGCCCTTTTGACTGTGGATAAACATGCCTGTATTGTGATGAATGTGGATACTTTCACTACCATTGAGTGGGGCAAGAGGAGGGGAGCTTGAACAATTTATGTCTGCGGTCCCTAAAGATTTGCACACTTTCCTTATACAGCAAAATTGCCAAAATCTTGGAGAGGCAACCATGCTGGCAGAGAGATTCTTGGAAGCCACGCAGGCTTACCATAGAATGGGTGGCCCTCTGAAGATTGGTGCTGAGGCAAGATGTGCTGTATCAGAAAAGAAAATAATTAAAAATGTTTCTGAAAATGAATGTACTGTATCAAACCAGATGACACAGTGGAATAGAAAGAAATGTTTCAAGTGTGGAAAATGGGGACATTTAGAAAAGGGATGCCAGACACACACTAGCTTAATGGGGGTGGATTTAAAACAGCCCAAAGAGGGGTTTCTTTTGATGGTTGATGTGCAAGGAATTACCACAAATGCTTTGTTAGACTCTGGGGCAGACCAGAGTATGATGTCAAAAAGGCTTTGGAAGAGAATAGAGGCCCAAGAAGGATTTGTGCCTAGAACCCCTGAAAGCCAAGTTCACATCAGATGCATTCATGGTGCTGCAACATCATATCCCACCTATAGGCTAAGGGTTAAGTGCCTGGGGGAACAAGAGGAAGTTCTGTTAGCAGTGGTGCCTAGGCTACCCTTTGATTTGGTTCTAGGAAAGGACTGGCCAAGATTTAAGCAGGGTCTAGTGGAAGGGCTAGGAAAGAAGGAGAGAGAAGAAATAATGGAAATAGCTCCCGGGCCTTTCTTTGGAAGTCCTCAGTCCCTAGCTAAAAAGATGGTTAACCTTCCAGAAGGCCAAACTATGGGTAATAAGAGGGGCCTTGTATCCACCCGCTCGCAGGCTAAGGTAGAGAGCCAGCAGAAGGAGGAGGGGGAGCAGGCAGAGTTATTAGGAGACTTACCCTCTCATGATGATTTAATAACCCCATCATCTGGTAAAGTAAGAAAGTTGAAAGCACAAAAGAGGCGTGAGAGACTTTGCAGAGCACAGGGTAGGGCTGAGATGTTAGCTGGTCAAAGTTTACCCTGGGTGCCAGCTGAGTTAGTGGCAAAGTTTCCTAACTTTCCACAAGAGCAGCGAGCTGATCAAGCTCTCACCCGAGCTTTTAAGTATGCTCAGGAGGTCTGGGAGGAATTGCCCAGATTCAGACTAGATAATGACATATTATATAGAGAGAGTCAGGACCCCAGGAATGGGACCATACGTAAACAATTGGTGGTACCCACAACTTTCAAAGGGCTAGTACTTAGATTAGCACATGATCATCCAGTTGGAGGTCATAAAGGGATGCAAGGAACGCTGGATCAAATACTTATGCGTTTTTACTGGCCAGGTATTTTCAAAGAAACTGCCCAGTTTTGTGCTGCATGTCCAGCGTGTCAGCGAGTTACAGCGGCTCACCCACCGGTGGTGCCATTGATTCCCATGCCAATTATCACAGACCCAATTGGTCGCATTGCCATGGATATTGTAGGCCCATTAGTCAAAACGCCCCGAGGTTTCCAATACATCCTAGTTATGGTAGATCAGGCAACAAGGTTTCCCTGGGCCATACCATTGAGGAGTGTTTCTGCAAAAACAATAGCTTTAGAGCTAGTAAAATTGTTTTGTGAAGTGGGATTCCCAAGAGAGGTGTTGACTGACCGAGGGTCCAATTTTGTATCCAAATATTTGGCCCAGGTCTGGGATGCCTTTGGCATTCATCACGTGAAAACCTCAGCCTATCATCCACAATCAAACGGTTTGATGGAGAGATTTAACCAAACTCTCAAACAAATGTTGAGAAGGGGGTTAGCAGGAGAGGTAAAAGAATGGGATATGTTATTGCCCTTTGACTTATATGCCTGCCGGGAAAGAATGCAGGTGTCCCTAGGTGTAACTCCATATGAATTGATGTATGGTAGGGCTCCACGGGGTTTGTTAGATATTTTGAGGGAACAATGGATTGATCCTGAACCAGGAAGTCAGGAGGTGCCACAGTTTCTACGTGACTTGAGAGCACGTTTGAAAAGGACCTCGCAGGTTGCTGAGAGGAACCTGTAGGGCAGTCAAGTTCGCAAGAAAGGGTGGTATGATAGGAAGGCCAAAAGCCGCCAATTAAACATTTGTGAAAAGGTTTTGGTTCAAGTAGCAGGTACAGCCCCAAAATTTGAAGTGCAGTGGAAAGGGCCATGGAAGGTTGTTAAACAAGTGAGCCCAGTGTCTTATATGGTAGAAAATGCAAGAGGGCGTAGGCAGACCTACCATATTAATGTACTTAAGTCTTGGAAGGAGAGGCCTGTAAATAATAATGACCCTGAAGCCAGTCAGGAAGTAAGTGAGCTTCAAAAAGATAACACTCTCGTAGGTATTACGGACTGTAGGGAAGAAGTTTCACCAGTTACACCAGTCCGTAATAACTTAAGCAGGGGGGTATGTGATAAGGAAGCTTATCATAGCTCAGGAAGGAGCTATAGAAAAGGTGAACTGTCTCTGAACAAGCAACCTGTCAGTTCTGGTAGAAATAAGAAAACAGAATTTTCCCATAAAAGACTACCAGTCCCAGAATGCACCAGGTTTACAACAGCCATTAGAGGAGCTGAAGTGGGGAAACGTGTGTTCAATCAGGAGGGCTATGAGGTAATCCCTAAGCACTCATCTCAAAGGGCAGGGCCTGATTCAGCACAGCTGCGCTGTGTTAGGGAGGAGCACTCATCTAGGCAGAATAAAGGTAGAGTTTATTCTACAGAGAATCAGTATCTTGGACAGCTTGAGCTTGATCAGTTTCATCTGAAGGATCATCAGAAGCAGAAGCCAAACCGGACGTACAGGGAGGGAAAGAAACCCTCTGGAAGAAAGAGGAGAAAAGCCTTTGAGAGGTCTAGAAGAGTCCAGAACAGTACGTATACTGGGAGGCATTCCAAGGACAAGCATACACCATTGGACTGGGGAAAGCCAGAGGAATGGTGCTGCAGAGCTAGGAATCTCCAGACGGTACCTGTGAGAGAGACAGCTACACGTGGAAGGGACCCTAAGACCCGTGCCAGAAGGTATGTGAAGAGAGATCCAGTGTCCAGGGATCTGGATTGGAAGGCTGGACATAAGAACTGGACTACATACTGGCCAGGCTATATAGAGAGGAACTCTAACAGCAATGGAAGCTCAGGTATGAACACTGATCTATGCCCTAGCTATAACCTTGAAAGACAGCAGGGAAACAAGTATTCTCCTGAAAGTGCTCCATTGAGAGATTCATCTGTGCCAATCCATGATATTGAACCCATGCTTGTTGAAGAAGGGGGAATGATTGCAGATGAAGAATGTGTTTATATGGATTGCTCTCTGTCCAAACTCCTTTGGTGATTTTCTGTTATAAAGTACAGCAACCACCACAAAGAAATACAAACTTGTTCTTTAATCTACTCAGAAAAGCTCCTGTGTAGGATTTCTGGCCACGCTGTAGAAAGCAAGCCAGCTAAGGGGTTTCAGCTGGATAACTACTAGCAATTGAGCCTTACCTAATTGCTTGTGAGCTAGGAGAGAATCACTTCTGAATCTATGTGGGAAGTTATCAGAAGTTAACCTGAAAAGAACAGTTTTTTTCTTTCTTTGTGGCTTTTCGTTTGTTGTTTGATATATGCTAAGAAAACATTAGCTAATGCCTGACAAGTTTGAATGTTGTTTTCCTGATTTTGATTTTGTTTTTCCAAGTTAAACACTGGAAGCAAGTAACCTGATTTATATGCTACCAAGCATATCTGTGTTGGGAGAAATAACCCCATAAATAAATATCTTATTGGCTTTAACACTTGAGCACAACTAAATTATTGTCAGCAGCTGTGTCTGGTGTGAATGAACTACATTGCCCACAATCCCTTGCAAATCATATAGATATATGCACTTGCCAAGACTGTGAAGATTCTCACCCAGGCAGCCGTCTGACACCTCTCAAGTGGTTAAAAATGTTGCTTTAGTGACAGATATTAACTTTAAAATGGTATGGGTTAAAGAAACTGTTCAGAATTTGCAGTTAGAGGGGTTAAAGCATAACAATTATTATTCAGCAGTTGTCAAAGATGTGTTTGCAATCAAAAGCAAGTTAGAACTTTTGGAAAATCAGACTCATTCTTCCAACCTCCGTTCTGTGAATTTTCCTCGATCTGCTTTGATTGCTCCTAGAGATATGCTAAGACGTAATATGATTGAGGCATTGGATATCTCTTCAGAGTTATTGCTTCCTCTATCTAGGATGTACTATGTGCCTAGTGGTAAGAAAGGTTCTGCTGGTTCTCAGCAGACATCTTCCCCTAAGGATTTGCCTATGGATGTACTAAATGTATCGGAGTTATTGGAAACATCACTCTGAAGTCAATGTTTTTCCTGCTACAATGTTGATTACCTTTGCATTGCCCACTGATAAGGAATGGTTCTTTAAGTTATACTTTCGTAAACGTGCATTACCCTTTAGGGCAGGGGTTCTCAACCCAGTCCTCGGGACCCACCTAGCCAGTCGGGTTTTCAGGATAACCACAATGAATATGCATGGAAGAGATCTGCATATAATGGAGGCAGTGTATGCAAATCTCTCTCATACATATTCATTGTGGTTATCCTGAAAACCCGATTGGCTAGGTGGGTCCCGAGGACAGGGTTGAGAACCCCTGCTTGATGGGATTCCAAGTGAGAATTTACCCAGATTTGGCCTGGGAGACCCAAAAACGGCATCGAGAGTTTTTGCTGTATAAGCCAGCCGTTGTCTAAATGGGAGGTTTGTTTTTTTGTAATGTTCCTTATAAATGTTTATTGAAACAAAACTCTGGAAGTTATATTTTCTATGACCCCTCCCAACTTGTTATGTTCATTAGCTCTGGCTTGCCCCCGGCTCCAGGGGGAGAATGAGCACAGTATTTAGCTAGGTTTGCTGGCTAGGCAGTCTGTAGATTTCCCCACATAATAGGTATGATTATTATTTCCCTTTGTTTTGGATCTCCCTTTGTTGTTGGGCTAGTGGGCTATTGCATTGCATTGGGTTTTCTTTTATTTATTTTTGGATGCATTGTTTTCATTGTATACTCCTTTTCATTGTATAGTGAATTTACTTGTTTAATTTGTGGAAATCGCTTAAATATAAAATTAAAAAAAAACCTGCCCTAGTCATATAGAAAATAAATAAGAGGATATTTAAATAGACATTGCTGTGATTTGAGTGTTTTCTTACCCTTACTTTGCATTGATATCACTACTTAGACATGGCTCTATTACTGTATCAGCAACATTAGTGATTAGATACAGCAACTCTGGATGTCCATAGCTGAATAATGAGCCTTATGCATATTGCAATGGGCCAGATAATTCATTCTGTGCAATCAAATTTTTTTTTCCTAAAGTCCTTTGTTATAAGCTCATTTTCTTCTATTTGCCTCCGAATCACTCACCTCTCAACCTCAGGAGGGATAGCTGTGATATTCTAAATAAGCGAAAATCACAGAGGCTAGCGACATCTTATAGACTCACCAAATTTACTGCTTCATGAATTTAGTTTTGTTCAGATGATTGATTAACCAGCCTTCTGTGAGAATATCAAAGCAGTAAACAATTTAACAGATAACATTTAGAGGATATAGAATAAAAACAAGGTACAAACATATAAGGAAAGGAGGCATAAGATAAAAGGCCATAGGAAATTACATACTGCATCCCTACAATCCTATAAAATTTGTCACCAAAGAAAAAAACAGAAAAACATAACAACAACATATAACACAGTAGTAATAAATAAAAGAAAACACATTCCATAGCCTAATATCTGGCTGTATTGTCAAAGGCTTGAAAGAGAATTAGATGGACATAGACAAAGACACCAATAAACTCAGGAGACTACAGTCATTATGGCAATGGTAGCCTACCCTTAAAAAACACTAATATATGGAAAAATGAATAAACACAATTACTGGAGCTTTTAAGGATGAGTCCATGTTATCAGATGTTCAGAAATCCATCAACCTCATGAATAAATTTGCTTTGATATTCACAGTCATCCCCTTCCTATTGAGATGCAAACAGGATTTCATCTCTAGATGACATAAAATCCTCTATAGTTCACATACAATACAAACTGTGGAGACAGATTGTGCTACATTCTCGACAAGAAACTACTCAATCACCTAAGTAGCATGTAATGCAGAAGACTGAAAGATTAACAAAGAACTCCCAGATGCCGAGCATTAGCAGTAAATTTGAGAGACTGAGATCATATTCCACATACCCTGCCATAGAAATGAGGTTCATGACTGTCATGGTATGTACAAAGCTAAATATTCCTACCAACAAAATCCCTTACCTGCCAAAAACCTTCCCATAAAACATAAACACAATTACCAAAAATATATTATCTAACCAACACACTCCTATAAAAACTCCACAACTCAAATGTCCAAAAGGGAGAAAATGACCTCAGGCTTTACTTTTCAGTCCCACCATGTGGCGAAATTCATCACCATAGGGGATCTCAAAGGTGTAACATCATGGGACCAACAACTCCCCTTTAATTAATAAACAAAAATCATCTATCGATATTAAAAAAGTACTTTTCCAATATGCTCAATATATTGCATATACAGTATATATAATTTATTTTTCAAACAACACCATAAGCATGTTTTTATCCTTTTTACTTTTTTCTTCTTTTCTTTTCTTTCTTATACACAAATATATAGTGGCCTCCAACACTTCTGCAGAACAAAGCCAGACAGCTCTATTTATTAACAAACTTTATCACCATCCAAACGAATACGCAAATACTTAGCTGCAAAGGTAAACTGCAAAAGTTCACTTCTAAACTCCTTCAAATCCAACTATCATCGTCTGCCCAAATTTAAACAATTCTTTACACCCAAAAAAGATCTTCATTTCTCCTTCACAAAGGCTCCATTGGGGTATGTTCGTCTCACAGATGACGGTTTTGTGCAAAACTAACCCATCTGGAGAAAGTGCCCCCTGGAATTTCTCATAATGAAAACACTGATCCCTTGACTGGACAGGATTTCTCTAATGCAAGACAAGCCATCTCTTACAAATTCAGCAATCTAAAGAAGAAAGGCAAAACTATCCAGCCTCCTATAGCCTAAACAGCCATACAAAAGAAGCTCTATACAGCATTACCATCACCAGTCTATTCAACCAGACAGAAATCTCTATCTTCTCATGGGGACTCCCCTTCTGCCCTACCAAATCTACTCAGACAATATAGTTCTGTGGCTAGGGCCGGCGCTACCATTAGGCAAACTAAGCAGTCACCTAGAGTGTCAGCCCTCCGGGAGCACCCATTGCCACAGTTATTGCCCCTCTCCAGGACCGACAGTGACAGAAATGGCTTGAAACAAGCCCACGGCGCTTATCTTCGAGCTTCAATCCACAGGATGTCGGCATTGGGTGGCAGAAACAAACAACCCCGTGATGCCAAAGCTTGAAGGTAAGCACCGCGGAGCTGTTTGTGACTATCGCCACCACTATCTGTCCTGGAGAGGGGTGGCTGTGGCAGTAACGAGCATCATGGGGGGGGGAGGAAAGAGATGAGATTGGCCTAGGGCACCTCATCTCCTTGCGCCAGCCCTATCTGTGGCAACTTGGAAGCCTACTTTTATCGAGGAGTGCAGCAAAGCCATGGGTACCCTAGGTGAACCTTCATCCTTACACTGCCCCCCCCCCCCCAAAAAAAAAGATTTTGATAATTAAACTCAGCAGTCATGATCATCCAACATTACCACTTCCACAACAATCCTGTCAAAATACATAACTCAACAACATTCTTTTAAATTTTAAGCTTTGCATTATATGTATATATATCCCCACTCTGCAAGTAAAAGAATGTGCTGATGGATCTTTGAGTTTCTCTGGCTGTCAAGATTCGTTGTTTTGTTTTGACTGCTTTTACTTTTTGCTGCTGGGTGACTGGCCAGTCTTGTCTAATGGTTGGGACTGCTTTGCTTCTATCACCTAAAAGTGAAGGAATATCTCTATACCAACAAAGACATAAAGTAAAAATAACTACTTATTTTTTAAAAATGATTATTTAAAGTATTTGTTAAACCATCTTTAAACAACTGAGAACATGGACAAGAATTATACAAGGAGTAGAAACACAAGCAACAGAAAGCTCATGCCACAATACACTGGTTACTCTACATTTCTACTGAGCCTCCCTAATAGTTCTTTTACCACAGCCTCTTGCTCACCTCTATGGAGCTTGCAGCAAAAAACCCCCTAAGACAACGAAAAAATGACAAACCCAATTTATCTATTGTCTTACATATTTAATAAGTATTAAAGGACTGATTTTCATAAGAACATAAGATTCCATACTGGGTCAGACCAAGGTCCATCAAACCCAGTATCCCGTTTCCAACAGTGGCCAATCTAGATCATACGTACCTAGCAGCTTCCCCAAGAGACACCGGTTCCACAATGCTTGTATTGGGTCAAGCAGTGATATCCTGGGTCCCTTTTTAATAATGTTTTATGGACCTTTCCTCGAGGAACTTGTCCAAACTTTTTTAAACCCAGCTACACTAACAGCCTTTACTACATCCTCCGGTAACAAATTCCAGAGATTGATTACATGTTGAGTGAAAAATATTTTCTCTTATTTGTCTTGAATAGTTTCCACTGTAGCTTCATTGCATGTCCCCTAGTTTTTCTATATTCTGATGATGTAAAAAATCGATCTATGTTTACCCATTCCACTCCGTTTATTAATTTATAGACTTCTATCATATCTCCCCTCAGCCATCTCTTTTCCAGGTTAAAGAGCCCTAACCTTTTTAGCCTTTCTTCATAGGAGTATCCTTCCATCCCCTTTACCATTTTGGTGGCTCTTCTCTGAACCTTTTCTAATAATGCTATATCCTTTTTAAGATACAGCGACCAGAATTGCACACAATATTCAAGGTGCGGTTGCACCATGGAACGATACAGAGGCATTATAATATCCTTTGTTTTATTTTCCATTCCTTTCCTTATGATACCTAGCATTCTATTTGCACTCTTGGCTGCCACTGCATACTGGGCGGAGGGTTTTAACATGTTATCCACAATGATGCCTAAATCTTTTTCCTGCGTGGTGGTTCCTAATGTGGAACCTTGCATCGTTTAACCAAAGTTTGTGTTGTTCTTCCCTAGCTGCATTACTTTGCACTTGTCCACATTAAATTTCATCTGCCATTTTGATGCACAGTCTTCCAATTTATCAAGATCCTTTTGCAATTTTCAACAATCCTCATGGGTTTTAAGAACTTTAAATAGTTTTGTGTCATCTGCAAATATGATAACCTCACTCGTTATTCCTTTTTCCAGGTCACTTATGAATATGTCAAAAAGCAGCGGACCCAGCACAGATCCCTGGGGTACACCACTATTCACCTTTCTCCATTGGAAAATTGACCATTTAGCCCTACCCTCTGCTTTCTATCTTTTATCAGGTCCTGATCCACAATAGTACACTGCCTCCTATCCCATGACTTTTTAGTTTTGCCAAAAGTCTCTGATGAGGGACCTTGTCAAAGGCTTTCTGAAAGTCCAAATACACTATATCAACTGACTCACCTTTGTCGACCTGTTTATTCACACCTTCAAAAAAACGTAACAGATTAGTAAGACAATGGGGTATGTTTACTAAACTGTGGTAACGTTACATAACGCGCGTTATGTAACGTTAACGATCGTTAAGTAATGTTAACGCGCGTTATGAGATGTTAACAATCGTTAACGTCTCATAACATGCGTTATCATTACTTAAGGATCGTAGACATTCTGCGGTGCGGTAAAATACCGCAGAAGGTGGAGAGAGGGCGGAGAGAAGGGGTCAATGGGCGGAGTGTGGGCGGGGAGAGGCTCCATTCACACTAACGCGCTGATCTGAAGAGCTGAATCCTAACGCGATTGAAAACCTGCTGTTAGATGCACATTTGCAGGGGAGAGAAACCATTTAAGTGTCAGCAATGTACAGCATAGGCAGGGAAACCTACAAAAAGTGATGTGTGATACATGTGCACAGAACAAAAGGGCACATAAACATTGAAAATGACCTAACCAAGCTGGCCAATAGTGATAATATTGGGAAACAGCAAAAAACACTACCGAGAAAGCTCCCAAAAAAAGATATTAATCGTGGAATGGTCTATGCTCTGTCCCCCGACAAGGTGAATGATCCCACTGTGAAATAGCGATGATCAGGGCTTTCCCTTGTTATTAGACAGGTGTCCTATGGCGTGCAGATGTCCTGCAACAGCAAGGTGGGCATGTTGGAATGGGCAACTGGACAGATGCTGGAAAAGGGGATACAGAGGGCCGCAGGTGGCACATGCTGTGGTGCAGCTGGGCAACAGTGCGGACTAGGGTGATGGACTACCTTGCGGCTCCGTCGAGTTGTAGAAGCTCTTTCTTTCTTGCTCGCTCTTCTTTGCGACATTTTTTTTTTTTTAATTCTTTATTTTCGTTTTATAACAACAAAGGAAAGGAAGACATACAGCTAAAAGACAGATACATAGAATGTGATACATACACCAAAGTAAACCCCTGCCACCCCCCTCCCCCCTGCTTCTTCTCTAGAAAACTAAGCATTCCCGAAACGGGCGTGTACTGACATTATTGTGTTACAAAACCTAACGGTGATCTGAAACATGATGAGTGCACATTAAACAGACATGTCGGAACAATGAGCAGATTGTACATAATCATTGAGCATCTGCCATTTAGACAAGCGAGAGTGAGTTTGGGTATGGGGAATAGCTCTCCGAGATATCTGCTCATATTTACTATATAAGCAGACGAGGTTCCACCATTCATTGACAGTAAGTCGAGAGCTATCCTTCCAATTCCTCGTGATTAAACATATGGCTATACCCAGCATGAAATCAAGGAGAAAGCGACCCTTCTTAGGAAGAGAGGGGACCTCCGCCACTGAGCGGAGTCCCACAATCTTCCAAGAGAGAGGCTCGTGAAGGTGTAAGATAGATTGAATGCGACCCCAGACCCGCCCCCAGTAAACCTGTAGTTGAGGACATTCATAAATAACATGAGCGAGGGTTCCCACAGCAGTATGGCAAGACCAACACTGGTCCCTAGCAGTTGTGTTCCATTTGGCTATTTTTTTCTGGAGTATAAAAGCATCTATGTGCAAAAAAGAAGAGAGTTTTGGGTAACTGAGGCAGACCGGGAAACCCGCACTACTTTGCTCCAGAAAACGCTCCATTGCACAGGGGTTAAAGTGGTTTGCAGTTCGCGCTCCCAGGCTTGTTGGGCTCTAAAAGTGGCAGTATCTGTACCCTGACATAATATTTTATAAAAGTTAGAGGCTACCCCATGTGTACTACTAATAGAGTGAACTAGTTCTAATAGCCCGTCCTCAGTAGGGACAGAGGGCGGCATGATTGAGCACTTTTGAGGCAGTGTTGAAGCTGCATCAATTGAAAGTAATGTTTCGCTGGTAACGCAAATTCCTTTTGTAAATCAGAAAAGGTTTTCCAACGAGCTGCTGAGAAGAGCTGTTGGGGTGTCCAGATCCCCCTAGAGTACCAGGGTTTCCATGCTATCGTTCTATTTAGGACTTGAATTCTGGGGTTATTCCACAGCGGGAGTCCGTCCTGAGGACATACGTTTGGGCCCAGTGATAGAATGAGAGTGTTAAAGGCCGCAAGAGTATCGACAATCATTGGGGGATGGCGGGTGTCTACTTGATGGGACATACCGGGGAGATGGGTCAACGGAATTGGGCTACTAAGCTCCTCTTCTATATCAAGCCAAACTGGTCTGCTGTCTGTTGAGGCATCTAGCCATCGGGCACCTTGTTTAAGTAGGAAGGCTTGATGATATCTGAGAAAATCAGGAAATCTGGTACCCCTAGTTCCTTCGCAGACTGTAATTTTTGTTTAGCTATCCTTGGTGGTTTGCCCTGCCAGAGATAGCGGACGAGAAGGCCCTCAATATCTTTGTAAGTGTGTAGCGGGAGTAAGCATGGCAGCATTTCTAAAATGTAGTTCACTTTGGGGACTATCATCATTTTCACAGTTTCTAGGCGGCGGCCCCACCATGTAAGGGATAAGGGAGACCAACGATTTGTGAGCTCACGGACTTTGGAGACTACCTCTTTGGCATTAAAACTGATAGTGTCTTCTAAAGGAGAACAGTAATGGACCCCAAGATATTTCACCATGCGGGATTGCCAAAGGAAAGGAAAGGCCCGCATGTCAGCCTCATGTACCCAGCGGTTCAGTGGGAATGCTACAGATTTGGTCCAGTTAATTTTATAGCCCGATAATTGCGAGTATCCATCAATCAGATCCAAGACAGCTGGAACCGAATCAAGGGATACGAAAAGCATAAGGTCATCTGCATATGCAGAGAGTTTAATCTCTCTGTGACTGAAGGGGACACCTCGAATACGTGCGGACTGTCTAATAAGGAGGGCGAGGGGTTCAAGAGCTAGATCAAAGAGCATTGGTGATAGGGGGCAACCTTGACGCGTGCCTCTTTGGAGATTAAAAGGCTGAGACTTAATGGCATTTACACAAATACTGGCGACGGGTTGAGTATACATGACTTGGAGGTATCGGAGGAAGCCCTCCCCAAAGCCATACCATCGGAGAACTGCAAATAAGAAGGGCCATTCTAGGCGATCAAAGGCTTTTTCAGCATCTAGGGAAAGACCCACCCATGGGTGATCTAGATTGGCAGCACTGGATAGCACATGGCACAAGGTCCGAGCATTGTCAGCGGTGGATCGGCCGGGTATAAAACCGCATTGGTCGGGATGGATTAGGGTGGCCATCCTGTCAGATAGCCGGGTGGCCAAGATCGTTGCGAAGATCTTATAATCGGCATTAAGTAGGGAGATTGGACGGTAGTTGGCGGTTAGCAGCGGGTCTCTGCCTTCTTTCTCAAATACTACCACATTAGCTGCAGAAAAGGATCCCAAAGAGGATGTATCAACCGCAATGGCAGTAAAATAGAGTTTTAAGTAGGGAACTAAATCTGCACTGAATGTTCTGTAGAATTCGGTCGGGAGACCATCAGGCCCTGCGGCTCGACCCGAGGCTGTTCGTTTTAGGGCAGATTGGATCTCTGAAGTAGAGAAGGGTTCATCCAGCGCATCCCTATCAGCTTCAGAGAGGGTCGGCCGCTGAATACCAGAAAGCAATCGCTCGAAGGTCTCTGATGAGAACTCACATTCAGATTGATATAGGCGGGTATAGAAATCCCGAAAGAGTTCTACAATATCGGAGTCTGTGGTTACTATGCCCCCTCCCTGTGGGGCTCAAAGGGCCGCTACGCGTTTGGCTTCTTTTTGACCTTTCAAGGCGTTGGCTAAAAGTCGACCGGCTCGGTTGTTTTCAAGATAGTATGCCCCTCGTTGAAGCTCAATACTCTTAGAAGCTGCAGTTGAGAGGATTGCATTATATTGAAAACAGAGACGCTGTAAGCGAATTAAGACACATGGATCAGTACGTGAAGTTAGAACTCGTTCGCCTGCTTTGATTTGTTGGTCTAGTATGAGTAGCTGCTGTTTGCGTTGTTTCCGCAGGCGGATCTGATAGCTAGTGATCGTTGCTCGAATGGCCGCTTTGAAACCCTCCCACCAAGCCCAATTCGCAGTATCCTGGGGTAAATTAAAATGGAAGTAATCCTGTATGGCTTCTCGAATTTCTAACTGGAACTCTGGCTGAGTTAACAGGGCTCTATCAAAGAACCAGGCCCCCGAATTCCCCTGGGGTGCAGTAGTGTGTAATTGAAAAGAAATAGCAGCATGATCTGAAATATGTTGGGAGTGAATCTTTGCAGTGTCCACCTGAGGAACTAACAGTTTTGATATTAGAAAGAAATCTATGCGAGACTGGGATTTGTGAGGGGAAGAGAAGAAGGTGAAGTCAAGCTCATTGGGGTGTAGTAACCTCCATAGATCAACTAAAGCAAGATCTTTGATCAAAGAGGTAAGCGTGGTGTGACTCTTGGGGGGACCACTTGTCCTAGGCGGCTGTTTGTCAATCAGGGGATCAAGAACTAAATTGAAATCCCCCCTATTATCAATGAAGTATTAGCAGAGGCCTGCGCAACCTGAGCAATGGTAGCAAAAAAGGCAGGGTCATCCACATTAGGAGCATAAAGGCATATACATGTAACTTCAAGGCTACCTATCTTGAGGTGAACTCTGGACCATCTACCTGCTGTATCTGAGCTAGTCGCAATAATAGTAGCATGCAGAGATTTCCTAACCAGTATGGCAACCCCACATTTCTTAGAAACGGCTGGGGAATAGGCGGCCACCATGTAAGGTTTAATATTGAGTTTAAGAGTTTCCTTCGAATTTAAATGCGTTTCTTGGAGGAAAATCAGGTCCGCAGCTTCATGACTTAGATAGCTTAGGATTTTCTTCCGTTTTATCGGATTATTGATTCCTTTTACGTTCAATGAGAAAATCTTACATGGTGCCATCAATCGGTAATAGACATTTTAGGTAAGGGCGCTTGAAAACATACAACATAATCAGAATCTGTGCAACAATGACATAATCACCGAGTATGCTGGCTAATACACCCCATATTGAAAAGTATGTACCAAAGTAACTTAGAGAAGAAGCAAAACCCCCAATGAATATGGCGACCATATGTCTGCGGGAGGAGGCCCTAGAGAGGAAGATAGAGACATGAAAAAAGAAAAGAAACACCAGAGTCCATAATTAACACTGTCTCTGATACTCATCGAGGCTACTGTGGGTAGATGGAGTCGGGTCACAGATATCATCAAAATTAAGGCAACAAACCGCCCTCGCCAGACTCTTTGCTGAGCCGCGGCAAATCCAATATGGCAGGTACAGCGGATATGAGAATACTTGCAGGAATATTCTGGAAGTCAGCGCATCAAGTCGGCTTCTTTAGAATCCAAAAACTCCGCTAGTAGATCGGGGTCCTCAAATGTTCTTGTCTGATTGTGAAGCGTGACTCGGAGCTTGGCCGGATACATCAGGCCATAGCGTGCTTGTAGTTGTTGAAGCCTCAGCCGGAATTCCAGAAAGCGCTTTCGGCGGTCGACCGTGGGTTTAGCCAAGTCAGGATAGAAGGAGATCTTGTGGCTCTCAAACTCCATATGGCCCTTTGCCCGAGAGGCACTGAGAATTTGCTCCACATGTTGATATCTCAAAAGTCGAAAGATGATAGGCCGCGGGGTCTTCCTGTTGAGCATTATGTTTGTGGGTACACGATGAGCGCGATCGATCTCCAATTCGTTGGTAAAGGTGATTTGGAGCAGGGAAGGGAGGATTTTACATAAAAACTCTTTCATGTCTCCCGATTCCGCTCCCTCCGGTATGCCCACGAGTCGTAGGTTGTTGCGGCGCGCTCTATTATTGCCATCTTCCACTTCTTTCTGCAAGGCCCGTACCTGACGTTCAACTTTGTCGAGTTTGGACAACCGGGCCGCATGGGAGTCTAATATGCTCTCCATTTTGTCCTGACGCGAAGAGAGCCCCTCTAGCCTGCCTTGCAGTACACCAAGATCTTCCCGCAGCGCTCGGAGTGCTTCACCGTTTGACTGCACGAGGTCCTTAACCCCTCTAATCTCTGCGAGGATTTCCTGCTGCATTTCGGGGCCCTCGCGCAATGCCAGCCCCTTCTGCGGGGACGGGGGTTCAGTTTTGGAGCGTTTGCCGTGAGAAGCCGCTGGAGATCCAAATTCCAGGCGCGTGGGTTTGGTCCCCGCCATCTCACCAATGTGCCCCGGCAAGATCAGAGCAGAAGTTCAAGTATGTCCGGTGTTAATTCAGGATTCTGAGTAGGCCTCTCGGGAGCCTCAGCGTTATGCGACCATCCCACTGGACATCGGGCTCCGCCCCCCCCGCTGGACATCGGGCTCCGCCCCCCTTCTTTGCGACATTTTCACCTCTGACATTTTGTTATTGATTGGCAAATTGGCTCCTTTGCCGCATGGGCGTGGTATACATACTTTCTGTGTGGTAATTTGACCCCTGATGAAGGCCTCAGGCCGAAACTTATAAAGTTGGGTCTTTCAGTAAAGAGTTTCTGCATATTACACTCCTACGTGTAGGCCTGGTCCTTGGTGTCCGCTCCTGTTTGACTTGTCTTCTGCGGATACCTTCTTCTCCTTGGGTTTCGGACTAGGGTGATGCCTAGGTGGCCCATACGAATGCTGACACAGCAGAGCAGCCAGACAGCAAATGATGAAGGCCCAACATGGGCACCACTGTGTTTCCCACAGTGTCACAGGGGATAGTACCCAGCAGCTACCCCCAAGGGCACAGAACAGTGGCAGGCGGTGCTGGGGGGAAGCATGGACATCTATGCAGGCACCCCTACCCCAGAACCCGCACCATAGGCAGCTGCCTACCTGCACACTGGATGGCCTGAGACTGTGCACCACCAGCAGAAGGGCATGGCAGCATGGTTGCGGAGGGGTGCTGGTGGCGGAGGGGGCAGTGGCATCTGGCCGCAGCAGACCATGGCCTTGCCCAGTTTAGGTGGGTGCCGTGCACTGCAACAGACAGGCTCTGTCTGACAAACAATCATGGTATCTCCAGGGAATGAACTGTCCCTGTGGCAACAGTGTGGTGCAGTACACACAGCCAGTGTGCTTAGGAGCAGAAGGTCACAGGATCAAGTCCCAGCTGTGGTTCCTGCCAACCCTGTCCCCATATTTTACCCAGTAATAAACCGTCGTAAGAAAGATGGAACCTTTACTGCAGATAGAATAAACATGCCTGGGACACCTACATTTCACCCTACAGAGCACAGACACCATAAACATGTGCAATACCTCGAGTAGAGTTTCCCAAATGCAGTCCTGGAGGGCCAAACACCATTCAGGTTCCATGCTGTCGCTAATAAAGATGCCTGTGCTGCATTTCTATGCGCCGCCCCCATGGTATGCAGATATCTTCCATGCATATTCATCAGGGACAGCATGAAAACCCGAACAGTGTGTGGCCCACCAGGACCAGAGTTGGAAACCCCTGCCCTAGAGCAGCGGCCAACAGGGGTAGAAACACCTGCACCCACAGGCCCCATTATCCACAGCCTCCTGGACAGGTAGGATGTTGGGCCCTGCGTGCATCTCCCAATACTAGCACTTGCATACCTTAGCAATGCCGCCCTAAACCCGGGAATACGGTACACAGATATCAAAATGTTGCTATGATTACTGGCACCAAGCAATTCCTAGGTTTAGCACAATCTGCTCAGTGAGCTGTATCATACCAACCTCTCTGGTGTCTGTGGAGTGTGTGTCAGGTCTGGTATCTGACAGTGTCTACCACCGTGGGGAGTGACCCCAACAGTACTGCATACCATAGCCATGCCTGCACTGTGCCCAGGGCTGCTGCGTTGGCCAGGGCTGCCAAAAGCCTCTATAGTTGCACAATGCTGGCATAGCTGTGGGAGTGTGTGTCTGTCTATCCAGTGTGTGGTGGCTGCTAACACCTTCCACAGCCCACACTGCTTGCACTGGTGCCAGTGTTAGCCTGCCAATGTGCATAATGAGGAGCACAGTACTGTGGGGTATAGCCTGGACAGGGTGGCCTGGCCTGGATGCATCTGCACAGGGCATAGGGCAATGGCTGGGACATTATAGTGCCCGGCCACGGTGGCCACAGCATGTCCTGCTGGGAGGTCACTCTCACCCTGACTGTGCAGTGACCACGGCATGGCTGGGTTCCCCCATAGTGCTGTACAGTGTTTTTCTTAAGTGATATATATGGGTTCTGTTTTTTGGGGCCCAATCACTGACTTATCTGCTTGGTGGGTGTGCTCACATCCCAGGTTTGGGTGTACACATCTTCTCCAGAAACATGCACTATGGTCTAGCTAGCAGACTGTCTGAAGTTCGTATGTGTGTGGCTGGAACACCTTGCAGGGTGCAGCGGCTGGTTATTCAATGTGCTTGCTGCTGGAGAATGTCAGATGGTGGTGGGGGGCAGCTGTGCATTTCCAGGCCTACTGTCTGTCTGCCATTGCCTTATTTATGGATGTGTACAGATATGCATTGACTGCCCTGTAGGGTGTCTATTCCCCAGCAGGACTGGGGTTGATGGTCTCCTCTACTGTCACCATCTCAGGGGGGTAGAATGTGGATCTGTTGGTGGGAGATCCTGTCCCCCACCCTGAGCCACAGAGGGTGGGTTGGATGGTGGTATGTAATCCGCCTGTGGGTCCAAACACCCCCCTTCACATAAATCATGTGAGCATGGCACCCACACAGGGTATGCACTTTTCTGGGTGCGTCATAGTTCACAAAGGCTAGATGTGAAATACAGATGGACACAGGCATATCCTAGAGGTGTTTGTAAGGACTACCTATCACACATAGGCACTGATGAGGACCTGCAGCATAGCCTATCTCAGCAAAGCCAGGTGCTGCGAAAATGGTGCTGGGCACCCCACCTCACCCTCAGGGTGAGCACAGGACCCGCACACTGTGACGGTCTGTAGCTACTCTGTGCCACTAACACACACTGTCGGCACCCCCTACCAGGCTGAGGTGCTGTGGGGTGTGTACCCCATCTTGTGATCATCTGTAGACTGCTGATTTGCATGTGCTGTGCATCCTGGGTATGGGTGGGTTGACCCTAACCTGGTAACCACAGCAGAATGTTTGTGTGGTGCTATGCAGTCCTCCTGTAGCCAGCCAGGGGTTTGTTAACAGCTGTAGCCCACTGGTTACTTCACTGCCCGTGGAGCCAGAGGTCATGGGTTCAAAACCCACAGTGGGGTTCATTGATGGGGCTGTTTGAGGCATTGTCTATTTTTAATGTACATTAGTGCTGCCAGCAGAAACACCCTCAGAGTACTGTCACCTTAGGGTGCCTCATAAGGCGCCCTATAGGGCGCCCTACGAAGCGCCTTACAAGGTGCCTTATAAGGTGCCCTATGAAGCGCCTTATAAGGTGCCTTATACGGTGCCCTATAAAGTGCCTTATAAGGTGCCTTATAAGGTGTCCTATGGGGGACATTATAGTGTGCCTTGGCAGACAGCGCACTTTATAATGTGCCCTATGGAGTGCCTTCTAGGGTGCCTTATGCGGCACCTTAGGTTACGCCACCGTGAGGGTGTGTTTGCTGGCAGCACTAATTACAGTAAAACTAAAATTCCTCACAACCCAATATTTAAACATAATGCCTCAGCCAGCCTTATTCATTAGGCACACTGGGGGATCAAACCCATGACTCCTGTACCCTCAGTCAGTGTAGTAACCATTGTGTTACAGCTCTGTTTCTGTGTTTGTATGTCTGTGCACCTTCTTAAGATTAATGCGTGGTAACATGCCACGGCTCCCTCTATCATGTAACGCTCGTTACTTTATGGCGCCTTGTAACGCGCGTTATCAGTAACGATGTACCGCCCATGTCCTTATTTGGGTATTTCTGCCTCTACCGCGGAACCTAACGCAAATGGCATTACCGCAGTTTAGTAAACATACCCCAATATCTTCCTTGTCTAAAGCCATGTTGGCTGTCTCCCATTAAGCCATGACTATCTACATGTTCAGCAATTTTGTTCTTTATTATGGTTTCTACCATTTTTCCCAGTACTGATGTCAGGCTCACCAGTCTATAGTTTCCCGGATCACCCCTGGAACCCTTTTTAAAAATTGGCGTTACATTGGCCATCCTCCGATCTTCAGGTATTACAGATTATTTTAATGATAGTTCACAGATTACTAATAGCACGTCTGCAATCTCATATTTCAGTTCTTTCAACACCCTTGGAGGAATACCATCCAGTCCAGGTGATTTGCTACTTATCAAACAGTTGTAATACATTTTCACGATGTATCGATATTTCCTTCAATCTTTCCGCACCTTTAAATACTACTTCAGTCATGGGTAATATCCCTACATCTTTCTCAGTAAAGACCGAAGCAAAGAATTCATTCATTCAGTCTCTCCGCTATTGTCTTGTCGCATCTTAGTGCCCCTTTGACTCCTCTATCATCTAATGGTTCAACTGACTCACAGGTTTTTTGCTACAAATGTACTTGAAAAAGTCTTTATTACATGTTTTTGCTTCAACAGCAAGCTTCTTCTCAAATTCTCTCTTTGCCTGCCTTATCAATGTCTTGCATCTATCTTGCCAGTGCTTGTGCTGTTTCCAGTTTTCATCTTTTGGCTCTTTTTTCCATTTCCTGAAAGATGCTTTTTTGGCAACAACAGCCTCTCTGACCTCACCTTTAAACCATGCTGGCAGTTTTTTGGACTTCCTTCCACTTTTCTTAAAGCATGGTATACAGCTGGTCTGGGCTTCCAAGACAGTATTTTTAAACAACACCCTAGCTTGATGTAAGTTTTTTACCTTTGCAACTGTTCCTTTTATTTTTTTCTTAACTATTTTCCTCATTTTATCATAGTCTCCCTTTCAAAAGTTAAAAGGTAGTACTGTGGATTTCCTTACCATCCCTCCTCTAATTAAAACAAACGCGATCATGCTATGATCACTATTGCCAAGTGGCCCCAACACCCTTATCTCTTGCACCAGATCTGGTGTTCCACTAAAGACTAGGTCCAAAATGACTTCCCCTCTGGTCAGTTCATGAACCAGCTGCTCCAACAAGCAGTCATTTATTTCATCTAGGAACTTTATCTCCCTAGCTTGGGTAGTGCCCTTTGAAAATCCCAGATAAGTCCCTAATGCACCCAGATGCTATGCGGTTAGCACCGGGATGTGATCATCTGTAGACTGCTGATCTGCATGTGCAGTGCATCATGGGTACGGGTGGGTTAACCCTATCCTGGTAACCACAGCAGACAGTTTGTGTGGTGACCTGCAGTCCTTCTATAGCCAGCCAGGGGTTTGTTAGTAGGTATAGAGATGTAGCCCACTGGCTACTTCATTGGCTGTGGTGGAAGAGGTCATGGGTTTGACCCCACAGTGGTGTTATTTGATAGGGCTGTCTGAGGCATTTCCTTTTTTAATTTAAATTAGTGCTGCCAGCAAAAACACCCTCACAGTGCTGTAACCTTAAGGTGCCTCATAAGGCGCCCTATAAAGCACCCTATAAGGTGCCCTATAAGGCGCGCTATAGGGAACATTATAAGGTGCCTTGGCAGACAGTGCACTTTATAATGTGCCCTCTGGAGTGCCTTATAGAGCGCCTTATGCGGCACCTTAGGTTACAGCACTGTGTGGGTGTGTTTGCTGGCAGCACTAATTTAAATTAAAAAAGAAAATGCCTCAGAAAGCACTGATTTAAAGTAAAAAGCAATGTCTCAGACAGCATTACTCATTAAGCCCACTGGGGGATCAAGCTCATGACCCCTGTTTCAGCAGTCATTGTATGAACCAGTGTGCTACATCTCTATTGCTGCAATTACAGGTCAGCACGTGAAGTTAAGGTTAACGCGCGGTAACGTGCGCGGCTCCCTCTATCGCGTGATAATGGACACGGCGTACTTTATCGCGCGATAACCCGTGATTGCTACCTGAAGACCAGAATGCCCACTCCTTATATGGCATCCTTCACATTATCGCTGTAACTAGCGCCGGGAACATTAAGACGGTTTAGTAAACATACCCCTTAATTTTATAAAGGGAAACTATTATAGAATAAGGAAATTAGAAAAAACACCCTAAAGGTTTTCATGAGGCATGGATACTGTATTGTTTAAAAAGACAACCCAGATAAAATATACTCCACACAGTAAAAAGACTGAAGGCCAAATGACAGCCAGCGTGATTTAATGATGAGGTGGAAGAGGCAACGAAAGTCAAAATGGTATTTTTCAGAAAATGGAAAGCAGATCCAAACGAAGAAAATATGGATGAGAACAAGCAATGGAAAATTAAGTGTAAAAATGTAATAATTCAGGCCAAGAAAGGAAACTTGCTGTAAAGGCAAGAACTAATACTAAAAACATTTCAAAGTACATCCAAAGCAAAAAGTCCATAAGAAAGCTGGTTGGACTGTTGGACGACCAAGGGGTTAAGGGAGGATAATGCAATAGCAGAAAAATGAAACAATTTCTTTGCTTTGATCTTTATTGAGGAGGATATTGAGATCATACCCACAATGGAAATCTTTGATGGTGATGATTCAGAGCAGCTAAAGAACATCACTGATAACAGAGCATGTCTAAGTAGTGATATCAATGCAAGGTAAGGATAAGAAAACACACTTAAATCAAAGCTATGCCCATTTAAATATCCTCGTTTTTTTCGATATGCCTAGGGCAGTTTTCAAGGATTCTTCTACAGGTAAAGAACTGTTTACTTGTGGAAAAAGGCTAGCTGAAAATTATCCTCCCCTCCTCTCCCCCACTCAATGTTGGTGAAAATATCCACATTCATCTCAATACAAGCATGTTTATCCATGTACCCATGCCACTGTGGGCAAGGCCCAAGTACCTCAGACTGTCCCCCCTGCTGCAGGGGTTTAACACCCATATACATGCCACAGTGTTGTTTTGGCGCATCACGGTTAGATGATCCCATACAGCGTGCCCTTGCCCTGCACAGTTGTTCAATGCAAGCAACATCCACAACACAAAGAGGGGCTCCAGGGTCAAGGTGGAGACTGGCATGTCCTGCACAAGACCATCAAGGACATATCAGCATTGGCAACATATGGACATCTGCCACCCATCCAGGCATTGGCAGAAGGTCTGTCAGGCATATGGATGGCAGCAACCTCTGTCCTCCCTCCACTACAGGGTCCCCTGGTTGCATTGCCAACAACCCATGGCTGCTTGGACCCCCTCTACTGCACACCGTGCTAGCATCAGAGATGTCCATTTATTTATTTAACATTTCTTTTATACCACCTTTCAGATTATCTAGATGGCTTACATAGAACAGTAAACTTGTTATACATGGAACAGTGAGTATAGAATGTAGTACAAGAACTAGGGGATAGGGAGTCAAAATATTAGGAGGGTGGTATGGTAGAACTATGTACAGGGGGACAGTATTTACATAGGGCTAAATATAGGAGTTATCCAGAACTTGAAATCATATTATTAGCGGGGGGAGGGGGGAGCATTTTACATTATGTGTTGGGGCCAAAGTATTCTTGTAATAGGAAGGTCTTTAGTTCTTTATGAAAACTGGTGCAGTCATTGGTGGCTCTTAGTGTGTTTTGGAGTGACTTCTAGAGTGTGTGGCTGTATATAGAGGTTGCTTGGGTGATAGTTGTCTTGAGTGTTAGAATGTTGAGCTGGTTCTGATTGTGCTATCTTCTTGATCTTGTACTAGTTAGTTTTTGAATGAGATCGTGAAGGCAGCCTGGAGCTTGGTCTTGGGTGGATTTCTAGGTGAGGATGATGGTTTGAATTTGATTCATAGTTGTATAGGGAGCCAGTAAAGGGTTTTGAGCACTGGGGTGATCTGTTTGTGTCTTGGTGTTTATGTTTATGTTTATTAAAACATTTTTTATACCGCCCAACACCAGAGGCATCTGGGCGGTTCACAATCATTAAAATAAAATTAAAATTACAGGCTGCAAGGAAACTGAAAAGGAACGCCAGTTAAAAATAAAAGCAACAGAGAGGAGAGAAAGGATAGAAGAACAAGGTAATCGGACATACATCAACAGGAAAGAGGGGTGGGAGACGAGGACGGGGAGGGGAGGTCATATGCCAAACTAAAAAGGTGAGTTTTAAGTTGTTTTTTAAAAGAATTGTAGGATTGCTCTGAGCGGAGAGAGAGGGGGAGCGAATTCCAAAGTCTAGGACCCAGAAAGTAAAAAGCTGAGGAACGAGTGGATTCAAGGTAAGCTTGTGAAGGGGATGGAAGGGACATACGGTTAACATGAATGGAACGGAGCAGACGATGAGGAGTACGGAAATGAATCAGGTCAGCAAGGTAAAGAGGGGTGCCTGTGTGACTTACCCTGTGTGCAAATGTGAGAATCTTATACTGAATGCGAAATGAGACCGGTAACCAATGTTGGTGCAGAAGAAGGGGGTGACATGGTCATAACAGGAGGCGCAAGTCAATACACGAACCGCGGCATTCTGAATGCGTTGTAAACGGGAGAGTTGGGATTGTGGCAGGCCAGCTAAGGAAACATTACAATAGTCGAGACGGGACATTACAAAGGAGAGAATAAGTGTAGCTAAAGCAGAAGATGAGAGAAAAGGGCGTACAGCCCGAAGCTGCTTGAGAGAATGAAAAGAACGCTGAACAATTGAAGAAATATGTTCCTTGAATGAAAGGGAAGAATCAAGAATAACACCTAGATACCTGAGGGAAGAAACAAGAGGAATGGGCTGGGAGGAAAAAGAGGGGGCACAGGTGGGGGAAGGACTCCCAAGGGTGAACCATATGGCAAAAGACTTGGCAGGGTTTACATGAAGAAAGTTAGAGGTGAACCAGGAGGCAACAGCAGTGAGGCAGAGGTTAAGGGGAGAGATATCGGGCACAAGGGAATCAGTATGGTGCAAAAGAATATGGTGTCTCTGTTATAAGTCTTGCTGCGGTGTTCTGAGTCAGCTGGAGAGGATGGAGGGCATGTTTCTGGAGGCCTTGAAGGATGGAATTACAGTAGTCCAGTTGCGGGGTAATTATAGCTTGGCATACTGTCCGTAAATGGCTGGGCTACAGGAGTGGGTGAAGGTTATGTAGATCTTCATTTTATAATAGGCAGTAGATAGGCAGGCCAGCAGAACATGCAGGTCATGGGGATGTCCATGCAAATAGTCTATTTTGAAACTTTGAGGTGTCCAGCTCAGTTAAGTGCAGACACAAGCTGTCAGGATGTTTAAAACAGCACAACCATATATGCATATGGTAGATCTTGCAGCGGATGACAGAGGGTCAGAGGTACTGTATGGCGCCAAAAGAAATGGTATCCAGTAGAAAGAAGAACTTCTCTCCATCCGAAGTGAAACTGCTGATGCTCTACTTCCTTGAAAGACATCACATTCTGTTTGGTCAAGCTTGCACCAACTATTGCACCCACCAAAAGGAGTGTCTTTGGTGAGGCATCAGTACAACACTCAATGTGATATATCATTGCAACCATTACATTGAGGACTGTAAGAAGAAATAGAGGGCAATTAAATGCAAGGCAAAGGCGAAAACAGTTGAGCAAGGTCCCTATGGTTGAGCACCAAAGCTGACCAAGCTGGAGGAATGAGTACTGAGCATGATGGATGAGGAGTCATTGACTGGTGTCAGTGATTTAGATACCTCATAGTCCTTGTAGCAAACAGGTGGGTAGCACTCTCCTGTAATGTAAGGTGAATGATCATAGAAACATAGAAACATGATGACAGAAAAAGACCACATGGCCTATCTAGTCTGTCCTTCCATATCAACAACTACAACAGTCCCCTTTTTACCTTTAGAGATCCTCTGTGTTGGTCCCATGCTTTTTTGAATTCAGTTACTGTCCTCATCTCTATCATCTCCACTGGGAGACTATTCCATGGATCCACTACTCTTTCCGTAAAGAAATATTTCCGCATATCACTCCTGAATCTATCTCCCTTCACCCTCATCCCATGTCCCCTCGTAGCAGAACTTGCTTTCAATTGAAAGAGACTCTCTCCCTGAACATTTATGCCACGGAGGTATTTAAACATCTCAATCATATCACCTCTATCCCACCTTTCTTCTAAGGTGTACATATTAAGATCCTTAAGTCTGTCCTCATATGCTTTATAATGAAGCCCACTAATCATTTTAGTAGCCACCCTCTGCACCGACTCCATCCTGTTCACATCCTTTTGAAGGTGCGGTCTCCAGAATTGCACACTATACTCCAAATGAGGTCACACCAAAGACTTATACAGAGGCATTATCACCTCCTTTTTTCTGCTAGCCATTCCTCTCCGTATGCACTCAAGCATCCTTCTAGCTTTTGCCATCGCCTTTTCTACCTGATTAGCTATTTTAAGATCATCAGACACAACCACGCCTAGGTCCCGCTCTTCTTTAGTGGACAAAAGTACTTCACCTCCTATACTGTATTGCTCCCTCGGATTGCTGCAGCCCAAATGCATGACCTTACATTTTTTAACATTAACATAACATTAACATAACCCCACAAGAAAACAGAACCAGAAGAAAAACTAACCTCAACATGCTATTAATTCCCATTGCAGTGACAAAATCAAAGCAAATAACCACCAACACTGCTTTTTCATATTATGCTCCCAGCCAATGGAATAAACTCCCACTATACCTCAGAGAGATTAAAGATCTTACATCTTTCAGGAAGGAACTTAAAACCTACCTATTTAGTCAACACTATAGCAACCTACAACCTGGAACCAAATTTACTACACAAAAACATGCAACAAACCAAACACAGGTCTACCCCACCTAATGCCGGACTTCATTTCTCATCCACTCAAGTTAGTCTACTCCCAATACTTTATTTATGATCACAAATAACTATTATAGTCTCTTACTAACCATGTAAATCTACCCTTCTGGTTCCTTGTAACATAGTTTTATGACTCCTTGTAACATAGTTTTATATTTCCTTTTATGTAATTAACCCTCACATTGTTTTCCATTTAACCTAGTTATTATGTAACCTAGTTTATGTTCACCTAAAATTTAATGTAATTCAATATTGCACTGTTCTGCTATATTGTTGTTTAAGTTCCTTGTTTTTGCTCAACTAATGTTTAATGTAATTCAATATTGCACTGTGCTGCTATATTGTAGTTTAAGTTCCTTGTAAACCACCCCTGATCTCTGGAAGGGGCGGTATAGAAAAGCACTCAAATAAAATAAATAAATAAATAAATAAATTAAATCCCAGCTGCCAAATTCTAGACCATTCTTCAAGCTTAGCTAGATCCCTCCTCATGTTATCTATCCCTTCCTGGGTGTCTACTCTATTGCAGATTTTGGTATCATCCGCAAAGAGGCAAACCTTACCCGACAGCCCTTCCGCTATATCACTAACAAAGATGTTAAAAAGAATCGGACCAAGGACAGATCCCTGGAGCATACCACTGGTAACATCCTTCTCCTCAGAGTGAGCTCCATTTACTTGTACTCTTTGTCGCCTCCCACCCAACCAATTTCTAACCCAAGCAGTAACTTTAGGGTCCATCCCTAGGGTGCTCAGTTTGTTTATAAGTCGCCTGTGAGGAACAGTGTCAAAGGCTTTACTGAAATCTAAATACACCACATCTAGAGCTCTCCCTCGGTCCAACTCCCTGGTCACCCAGTCAAAGAAATCAATCAGATTTGTCTGACAAGACCTGCCTCTGGTGAATCCATGCTGCCTCGGATCCTGTAATCCGCTGGACTCCAGAAACCTCACTATTTTCTCTTTCAGCAGCATTTCCAATAATTTACTCACCACCGAAGTTAAACTAACCGGCCTGTAGTTTTCAACCACATCCTTACTTCCGCTTTTGTGTAAAGGCACCACATGAGCCTCTCTCCAGTCCTTTGGCACCACTCCCGACTCCAACGAGGCATTGAAAAGGTCAGTCAGTGGAGTTGCTAGAACGTCCCCAAGTTCCCTCAGTATTCTAGGGTGTATCAATCACCAAGAGACCACAATGGGGCAGTCATTCCGGATTAGCCAGCCTGATGTTTCTCACTCACTAGCAGGTACCAATGACATTGGCAAGGTGGTAGTCCACTCCAGGCACATTAGACATGGGCACTCAGCACTGTCAGAAGCAGGAGAAGATGAGTGCATAATGGACAGGGCAGAGGGTGAGCCACAGCAGCTACACGAATAGGATGAAGCAGAGGATGAGCACATGGAGGAGATGGTGGAGGTGGAGGCTCAGAACCACAGTGGCACAGTGGATCCACCTTGTGAGGAGGTAGTGAGAAGGCTATCAGAAGAGGGCCTGCCAGCCAATCATCACAAACAGCAGCTTAGCTGATGTGGTGAGTGATTACTATGCCAGAATGAGGAGTTCCTGGAGCTGATTAGGGCACACATCGGCATCTTAGAGGGCATTCTCCATGCATTGTAAGAGAGAAACAAAGATGTTGAGTGCATGCAGCACAGGCTGGAATGCATTAGCCAGTCCCTAGAGACTCTAGACATATGGGCATACCAGCATTCCAGATATCACAACCTGTGCCAGCGCTTGGCAATGCACCTCCATCTTTACCTGTGGCAGTGATGGCAACCACAAAGGATAGCAGGGCCACAGGTCTGTGGACCTGTATACAACATGAACCATCCTTAAGCAATATCCTTGGAGCATCCCCCTTGGCATAGGCACCCCCATGAAGTTCCCCTATTTCCACTCTGCTGTAGCACAGGATGCTGCAGGGTCAGGCGAGGAGGATAGAGTCCAGCGATAGCATCCAGGATATCTCACGCATCTGCACACAGGCATTGTCAGTTGCAGAGAGACAGGGAAGAGACGGTGCGGGCCTTAGGGTTGCAGCACTGTTCCCTCTAAGCTGTGCGCATGCGCGTGCGCACACACCTCGCCAAGCAAGCGCACATACTTTACAACAGAGCGCATAAAAATTATGGTTCGGATAAAAAACAACACAGACATCTTAAAATTTAAAAGTTGTTGTGTATTTACGGTTTTCACAAGTTCTACAGTATTTTCTAGTGCAATCTTATAGACCTTCAGGATATAAGATCTTTGGTCTTAAACTTTAATTGGCGCATTGAAAAACTTCTGCTTCCGTACTTTGGCTTGCGACATGCGTGAGTAGTCCAATTGTAATCAGTAATTCGAATTGCATTATTACATTTTTTATTACATTGAAAACTGAAAGACGTTCATTTTTAAAATGTCGAAACCGACAGCGATGAGGTAAAAACGTAAGAGAACGGCCGGAGCTTTTAAGCCTGAATGGCTTGAAGAAATTGTTGAAACGGAAACACCGAAATCTCAGGATAAAACGTGCCATCAACTGCGTGAAATATTCACTTACAAAGAGGATGACGGAGTAGTCTGTTTATACTGCTGAGATGCAAAAACCATCGGAGAGTTTTCGAGTGGCAAATTTTGGGATGATGTGTGGAAACTGGACTTTTTGAAACAACATCTGTCTAGTAAGTCTCATACTGAAAGTGTTAAGAAACTTAGGGGCATGTTTACTAAACCTTCTTAATGTGCGCTCTGTGATGTTATCACACGCTAAGGTACCTTAACGCGCAATAATGGCACTTTAGCAGGCGGTCAGGTACCTTAGCGCGCGTTAATGCGCGCAGCAGCGCAAATTAGCGCTGAAGGCGGGAAAAGGCTCCCGGAAGGCGGAGGAAGGCTCCCTAGGGGCGGAGAGAAGGGGTCAAAGGGTGGAGAGTGGGAGGGGAGAGGCTCTCCGCACACTAACGCTGTGAAATCTGAGGCTCAAAACTAACGCCAGTGAAACCCTGGCGTTAGAGCTGATTTAAAGGGAAGAGAAACCATTTCTGTCAGCAATGTATAGCAAAACCAGGGAAACCTACAAAAAAGTGATAAGTGTGATACATGTGCACGGAACAAAAGGGCAAATAAACATTGAAAATGACCCCAACAAAATATAAAAAAAACATAAGCAAGCTGGGCAATAGTGATAGTAATGGGAAACATCAAGAAAACCTCCCGAGAAAGCTCCCCAAAAAAGATCTTGTACAAGGTGAAGGATCCCACAGAAATAGCACTGATCAGGGTTTCCCTCTGCATTGGACAGGTGCCCTATGGCATGAACATGTCCCGCAACAGCAGGGCGGGCATGTCGGAATGGGAAACTGGACAGATGCTGGAAAAGGGGACACAGAGGGCTGCAGGCGGCACATGCTGTGTTGCAGCTGGGCCACAGTGCGGACTAGGGTGATGCCTAGGTGGTCCATAGGAATGCTGAAACTGTACAGCAGCCAGACAGCAACTGATGAGGGCTCAACATGGGCGCGAGTGTGTTTCCCACAGTGTCACTGGGGATAGTACCCAGCAGGTACCCCCAAGGGCACAAAACATTGGCAGACGGTGCTGGGGGGATGCGTGGACAGCTATGCAGGCACCCCCACCCCTGAACCCGCACCATAGGCAGCCACCTACCCGCACACTGGATGGCCCGAGATAGCGCAGCACCAACTCCACCAGCAGAAGGGCATCTCAACATGGTGGTGGAGCGGGACTGGTGGTGGAGGGGGCAGTGGCTGCTGGCCACAGCAGACAGTGGCCTAGCCTTGTCCAGGTGGGTGCCATGCACTGCAGCAGACAGGCCCTGTTGGATGTACAGTCATGGACTCCCCAGGGAATGCAACATGGTGGCACAGTGCACACAGACAGCATGTCTAAGAACAGAAGGTCACAGGTTCAAGTCCCAGCTGTGGCTCCTGCCAACCCAGTCCCCATAATTTTCCCACTAAGAAAACGTGGTAGTAAAGACTCAACCTTTATTGCTGAGAACATAAGCATGGGTCAAATGCTTATATTTTAGCCTACACAGCACACACACCATAAACATCATAAACATGCGCATTACCTACAGCAGAGTCCCCCAAATGCAGTCCTGGAGGGCCACAAATCCTTCAGGTCATATGCTTTTTCTAAAAAATATGTGTGTGCTGCATTTCCATGCGCCGCCAACATGGTATGCAGATGTATCTCATGCATATTCATTAGGGACAGCATGAAAAAATGAGCAGTGTTTGGCCCACCAGGACTGGAGTTGGGAACCTCTGCCCTAGAGCAGCGGCCAACAGGAGCAGAAACAACCGCACCCACAGGCTCCATTATCCAAAGCCTCACGGAGAGGCAGGATATCCGGCCCTGTGTGCATCTCCCAATACTAGTACATGCATACCTTAGCAATGCCACCCTAAACCTGGGACCACGGTACACATATATCAAAAGGTTGCTATGATTACTGGCAGATAGCAATCCGTACGTTAAGCACAATATGCTCATAGAGCTGAATCATACCAATGTCTCTGATGTCTGTGGAGTGTGTTTCAGGTCTGGTGTCTGACAGTGTACACTACGCTGGGGAGTGACCCCAACAGTACTGCATACCATAGCCATACCTACGCTGTGCCCAGGACTGGTGAGGTGGCCAGGGCTACCCAAGCCTCTATATTTGCACAATGCTGGCATAGGTGTGGGAGTGTGTGTCCATCCATACAGTGTGTGTTGGTTTCCAACACCTTACTCAGCCCACACTGTTTCCACTGTGAGCTTGCCAATGTGCATAATGAGGAGAAAGGTACTGTGGGTATAGCTCGGATAGGGTGGCCTGGGCAGGATGCATGAGCACAGGCCATAGGGCAATGGCTGGGACATTGTGGTGGCTGGCCACCACCTGCACGGACAGGGTGGCTACAGCATGTCATGCTGGGAGGTCACTCTCACCCTGACTGTGCAGTGACCATGGCATGGCTCGGTCCCCCATAGTGCTATTCAGTCTTTCTTTCAAGTGATGTATATGGGTTCTTTTTTCTGGGGCCCAATCACTGACCTATCTGCTTGGTGGGTGTGCTCACATCCAGTAATGTTCACTATGGCCTAGCTAGCAGACTACAGTTAGTATGTGTATGGTTGGAACACCTTGCAGGGTGCAGCAGCTGCAGATACACTGTGCTTGCTGCTTTAGAATGTCAGGTAGTGGTGAGGGGTAGCTAAGCATTTCCACGGCACCTGACTGTTCATATTATCTTATGGATGTGTACCGAACTGCATGGACTGCCCTCGATGTTGTCTGTCCCCCAGCTGGACTGAGGTTGATGGTGTCCGCCCACGCCACCATTGCAGTGATGTAGAATGTGGTTCTGTTGGTGGGAGATCCTGAGCTCCAGAAGGCCATTTGGGTGGTACTACATAACCTGCCTATGGGTTCAGGCAGGCAGGTAGGCTGGCCTGCCTCCCTCCCTCGGTCATGTGGCCATGGCACCCACACAGGATATGCACTATTGTGGGTTCATCATGGTCCTCAAGGGCAAAACTTGACTGGGAAATAGAGTTAGACACAGGTGTATTCCAAAGTGTATCTGCAAGAGCTACCTATCACACACTGGCACTGATGGGGACCTGCAGCATAGCCTATCTCAGCTAAGCCAGGTGCTGTGGACATGGTGCTGTGCAGCCCACCTCACCCTCAGGGTAAGCACAGGACCCGCACAGTGTGATGGTCAGTAGCTACTCTGTGCCAGTAACACACACATGGTAGTACCCCCTTCCAGGCTGAGGTGCTGTGGGGGTGTATACCCCATCCTGTGGCTATCTGTAGACTGCTGATTTGCATGTGCAGTGCATCATGAGTATTTGTGGTGAACCCTATCCTGGTAACCAAAGCAGACAGTTTGTGTGTTGGGCTGCAGTCCCACTGTAGCCATCCAGGAGCTAGCCAGCAGCTATGGAGATGTAGCACACTGGTGACTTCACTGTCTGTGGAGCCAGAGGTCATGGGTTTGATACCACAGTGGGGATGTTTGACAGTCATGGCTGAGGCATTTTTTTTTCCATAATATAAATGAGTGCTGCCAGCAAAAACACCCTCAGTGCTGTAGCCTGAAGGTGCCTTGAAAGTGCTCTCAAATATGCCCCACAAGGTGCTCTATAGGGAACATTATAAGGTGCTGTGGCAGACAGTGCACCTCATAATGTGTCCTCTGGAGTGCCCCATAGGGTGCATGATGTGGCACCTTAGGTTATGGCACTGTGAGAGTGTGTTTGCTCGCAGAACAAATAAATTTAAAAAAAAAGCCTCACAAACCACTGCTGATATCAAAGAGTAATGTCCCAGGCAGTCATATGCAATAGCCACACTGTGGACTTGAACTCATGACCCCTGTACCATCAGTCTGTGTCTTAACCCTGATGCTATGCTGCCGTTCCTGTTTGTACATCAGCACACCTACTTCAGCTTACCACACGTTAACATGTGCAGTGCTGCCATCAGAAACAGTGCTGTAACCTTGCCGTGCCTCATAGGGCACCCTATATGGCGCCCTATAGGCCACCCTTTAGGCAACATTGTAGGGTGCCTTGGTGGACAGTGCACTTTAAAATGTGCCCTCTGGGGTACCTTATGGGGCGCCTTATGCAGCACCTTATGTTACATCACTTTGAGAGTGTGTTTGCTAGCAGCAGTAATTAAAATAAAATTAAAATGCCTCATAATGCAATATTACACATAACAGGTAGTGCCTCAGCCAGCCTTATTCATTGGGCACAGTGGGAGATTGAACCCATGACCCCTGCACTATTAGTCGGTGTCTTAACCATTGTACTACAGCTCTGTTCCTCTGCTTGCACATCAGCACGCCTGCTTATGCTTTCCGCGCGCTGACGCGTGCGGCTCCATTTCTCGGGCGCTAATGTGCGCGGCGCACATTAGCGCACGGTGACATGACTTACTATGTTTTGGCCGGACCGCCCACTCCTTATATGGCATCCTGCACACTAACGCCGGGCGCACGTTAAGATGGTTTAGTAAACATACCCCTTAGAGCTAAAAATCCAAATTTAAGAGGAGGATTATTTAACTTGTTGCTTGAGAGCACCGCTGAAAAAGAGAAAAGGCAAATTAGTAATGAACGGAAGCATTCTACACCAAAAGAAATTAAAATTCTAATTGATAGTGTTTTGCTGGCTGTTCGGATGAATATTTTCATGCTCTCTGTTCAAGATATTAATGAACACATGTCGGGGGGGCGGAGCCCGATGTCCAGCGGGATGGTCGCATAACAGAAGTCATGTATATATCCAGCAAACCAAACTTCAACCCCCCTCCCACAATCACCCTCTGCAACAACACGTATAGCACGAAGAAGGAAATCAAATATCTCGGAGTAACACTCGACTGCAACCTGAAAATGGAGACACACCTACGCAAAACAAATAAAGCCATCTTCCATAAACTTAGAGTGATACAACCACTACGGAAAATACTTGAGCCCAGTGATTTTCGGTCAGTAGCACAAGCCCTCATAATGCCACACCTAGACTACTGTAATGCCATCCTTCAAGGTCTGCCTAAAAAATCACTAAATATACTTCAGATGGCCCAAAACGTGACGGCCAGGATCATAATGGGAACAGGCATTACTGAACACATTACCCCATCCTGATAGAGCTACATTGGCTCCCAATTGCAGCTAGGATACAATACAAGATGTTGGTGACCACCTTCAAACTAATAAACAACATATCCCCATCATTCCTATCATCACTAATCAGCACGCAACCTACAAATAGGGACAGAAGAACTATCAACTCAGGCAACCTACAAGTCCCCACCAACTTCAGAACAGTGAAAACAAGTACGAGTCGTAGAGCGTTCTCATTCTCTGCACCAACTCTCTGGAATCACCTCCCGTGTGAGCTGCGTTTAATCAAGGACATCACCAAATTCAGGAAGGAGCTAAAAACTCACCTATTTCGATGTCATTACAATCAGCTATGACCATCAACTGAGAGAGTATTCAAAACTGCTATATGTATAATTATGTAAATATGTATATATAGATGTAAGAATGTATAAGTCACCCCCTAAGACGCTAACCATGTGTGCTGTGACCCCAGTTATTTGTACATACCACCCCCCCCAGTCTTGATTGACAATCCCAGAACATGAATCAAACCGCTGCTGATCGCTGGAAGTAGCGGTATATAAATGTGCAGTAAATAAATAAAAAAATAACGCTGAGGCTCCCGAGAGGCCTACTCAGAATCCTGAATTAACACCGGACATACTTGAATTTCTGCTCTGATCTTGCCGGGGCACATTGGTGAGATGGCGGGGACCAAACCCACGCGCCTGGAATTTGGATCTCCAGCGGCTTCTCACGGCAAACGCTCCAAAACTGAACCCCCGTCCCCGCAGAAGGGGCTGGCTTTGCGCGAGGGCCCCGAAATGCAGCAGGAAATCCTCGCAGAGATTAGAGGGGTCAAGGACCTCGTGCAGTCAAACGGTGAAGCACTCCGAGCGCTGCGGGAAGATCTTGGTGTACTGCAAGGCAGGCTAGAGGGGCTCTCTTCGCGTCAGGACAAAATGGAGAGCATATTAGACTCCCATGCGGTCCGGCTGTCCAAACTCGACAAAGTTGAACGTCAGGTGCGGGCCTTGCAGAAAGAAGTGGAAGATGGCAATAATAGAGCGCGCCGCAACAACCTACGACTCGTGGGCATACCGGAGGGAGCGGAATCGGGAGACATGAAGGAGTTTTTATGTAAAATCCTCCCTTCCCTGCTCCAAATCACCTTTGCCAAAGAATTGGAGATCGATCGCGCTCATCGTGTACCCACAAACATAACGCTCAACAGGAAGACCCCGCGGCCTATCATCTTTCGACTTTTGAGATATCAACATGTGGAGCAAATTCTCAGTGCCTCTCGGGCAAAGGGCCATATGGAGTTTGAGAGCCACAAGATCTCCTTCTATCCTGACTTGGCTAAACCCACGGTCGACCGCCGAAAGCACTTTCTGGAATTCCGGCCGAGGCTTCAACAACTACAAGCACGCTATGGCCTGATGTACCCGGCCAAGCTCCGAGTCACGCTTCACAATCAGACAAGAACATTTGAGGACCCTGATCTACTAGCGGAGTTTTTGGATTCTAAAGAAGCCGACTTGATGCGCTGACTTCCAGAATATTCCTGCCAGTATTCTCATATCCGCTGTACCTGCCATATTGGATTTGCCGCGGCTCAGCAAAGAGTCTGTCGAGGGCGGTTTGTTGCCTTATTTTTGATGATATCTGTGACCCGACTCCATCTACCCATGGTAGCCTCGATGAGTATCAGAGACAGTGTTAATTATGGACTCTGGTGTTTCTTTTCTTTTTTTTTATGTCTCTATCTTCCTCTCTAGGGCCTCCTCCCGCAGACATATGGTCGCCATATTCATTGGGGTTTTGCTTCTTCTCTAAGTTACTTTGGTACATACTTTTCAATATGGGTGTATTAGCCAGCATACTCGGTGATTATGTCATTGTTGTACAGATTCTGATTATGTTGTATGTTTTCAAGCGCCCTTACCTAAAATGTCTATTGCCGATTGATGGCACCATGTAAGATTTTCTCATTGAATGTAAAAGGAATCAATAATCCGATAAAACGGAAGAAAATCCTAAGCTATCTAAGTCATGAAGCTGCGGACCTGATTTTCCTCCAAGAAACGCATTTAAATTCGAAGGAAACTCTTGAACTCAATATTAAACCTTACATGGTGGCCGCCTATTCCCCAGCCGTTTCTAAGAAACGTGGGGTTGCCATACTGGTTAGGAAATCTCTGCATGCTACTATTATTGTGACTAGCTCAGATACAGCAGGTAGATGGTCCAGAGTTCACCTCAAGATAGGTAACCTTGAAGTTACATGTATATGCCTTTATGCTCCTAATGTGGATGACCCTGCCTTTTTTGCTACCATTGCTCAGGTTGCGCAGGCCTCTGCTAATACTTCATTGATAATAGGGGGGGATTTCAATTTAGTTCTTGATCCCCTGATTGACAAACAGCCGCCTAGGACAAGTGGTCCCCCCAAGAGTCACACCACGCTTACCTCTTTGATCAAAGATCTTGCTTTAGTTGATCTATGGAGGTTACTACACCCCAATGAGCTTGACTTTACCTTCTTTCCCCCAATGATTGTCGATACTCTTGCGGCCTTTAACACTCTTATTCTATCACTGGGCCCAAACGTATGTCCTCAGGACGGACTCCCGCTGTGGAATAACCCCAGAATTCAAGTCCTAAATAGAACGATAGCATGGAAACCCTGGTACTCTACGGGGATCTGGACACCCCAACAGCTCTTCTCTGCAGCTCGTTGGAAAACCTTTTCTGATTTACAAAAGGAATTTGCGTTACCAGCGAAACATTACTTTCAATTGATGCAGTTTCAACACTGCCTCAAAAGTGCTCAAATCATGCCGCCCTCTGTCCCTACTAAGGACGGGCTATTAGAACTAATTCACTCTATTAGTAGTACACATGGGGTAGCCTCTAACTTTTATAAACTATTATGTCAGGGTACAGATACTGCTACTTGTAGAGCCCAACAAGCCTGGGAGCGCGAACTGCAAACCACTTTAACCCCTGTGCAATGGAGTGTTTTCTGGAGCAAAGTAGTGCGGGTTTCCCGATCTGCCTCAGTTACCCAAACTCTCTTCTTTTTTGCACATAGCTGCTTTTATACTCCAGAAAAATAGCCAAATGGAACACAACTGCTAGGGACCAGTGTTGGTCTTGCCATACTGCTGTGGGAACCCTCGCTCATGTTATTTATGAATGTCCTCAACTACAGGTTTACTGGGGGCGGGTCTGGGGTCGTATTCAATTTATCTTACACCTTCACGAGCCTCTTTCTGGAAGATTGTGGGACTCCGCTCAGTGGCGGAGGTCCCCTCTCTTCCTAAGAAGGGTCGCTTTCTCCTTGATTTCATGCTGGGTATAGCCATATGTTTAATCACGAGGAATTGGAAGGATAGCTCTCGACTTACTGTCAATGAATGGTGGAACCTCGTCTGCTTATAGAGTAAATATGAGCAGATATCTCGGAGAGCTATTCCCCATACCCAAACTCACTCTCGCTTGTCTAAATGGCAGCTGCTCAATGATTATGTACAATCTGCTCATTGCTCCGACATGTCTGTTTAATGTACACTCATCATGTTTCAGATCACCGTTAGGTTTTGTAACACAATAATGTCAGTACACGCCCGCTTCGGGAATGATTAGTTTTCTAGAGAAGAAGCAGGGGGGAGGGGGGTGGCAGGGGTTTACTTTGGTGTATGTATCACATTCTATGTATGTATCTGTCTTTTAGCTGTATGTCTTCCTTTCCTTTGTTGTTATAAAACGAAAATAAAGAATTAAAAAAAAAAAAAATGAACACATGTCCAAGTACATAACCATACCTGAAAGCTGGAGAAACAAAAACTATTTGTTTGAATTTCTTGAAATTATAAACATCAATGTCCAAGATAAGCTTATAGCAGATGTTGCATCAGCAGCGTATCATACATTAACTATTGATGAAAGCACAGACATTTCTGTCAACAAATACTTAATACTGTACTTCAAATATCGGCCAGTAAATTCATGTCTGTATAAAACTTCATTTGGTGGGATGCTACAGTTGGAAACATGTGATGCTGCATCAATAGTCAGTGCACTCCGGGAATTCTATGGGAAATACAAGCTTGACCTTAACAAAATGGTCATATTTACTTCGGATGGTGCCTCTGTCATGTCAGGCAGAATAAATGGTGTTGCTGCACAGCTAAAAAAAAAAGTTTCACATTTAGTGCAGCAGCATTGTGTTGCCCATCGTGAAGATTTGGAGATCTCTGCATCATGGAAGGAAGTAAGGTTGATGAAAGAAGTTGAAACTTTCATGAGAACTGTTTACAGAACCTTTTGTCGATCTTCTACTAAAAGGTCACAATTTGAAGAATTAGCAGATGTTTCTGAATGCGAGTCAATTGCTTTTAGACCTCTGAATGAAGTGTGGTGGTTATCTAGACATTTTGCTCTTCAAGCAATTATTCGAAATTATGATCCATTATTAAAATACTTTGAAGAAGAGAAGGATAATGATCCCATTGCAAAGTATTGTTATAAAAAGCTAAACATCCATCAATTCCATATGACACTGCAAATTTTGAATGATGTTTTATCTGAACTAGCTTCATTAACAATGGCATTTCAAAAATGTGGGCTAACACCACTGGAAGCATATCATCTTGCACAGGGTAAGCTGAACAAAATCCGAATGCAATACTTGGGTGACACAGTAAAATGGAGTGATAATGTTAAAAATCTTCTCAACAAGATACCTGGAGACGTTTCAGTGGATACTAGTTCCACACTTATTTTCATTAATATGCTGTGTCTGCATTTAGGGGAAAGATTTTCTGAAAATTAAATTGAAGAATGGTCTGCTTTTGACTTAACAGCAATAGCACAGTGTGATTATGAATTTGGAATTGAAAACGTCCGATCACTCTGCTTAAAGTACAAACAATTCCTTATGGAGGAACATATTGTTATTCAGCAGTACAATGACTTCAAGTTCTTAGTCACAGAAAAAAATTAAAAGCAAACTGATAAACAGTTTTCCGGATATGGTGACTTTGGCGTTTCAGAATGCTCACTTTGCAGATTTAGTGAAATTGATGGATATTGGTGAAACATTTTTGGCTTCTAGTGCAGATTGTGAGCGTGGTTTCAGCTTGATGAACAGTTTAAAAACCAAAATAAGGAATCGCTTACAGTTAGAACATTTGGAAATGCTGATGCATGTTAAGAGTCATCTTCAAGATGGCGGATCGGTAGACCTTGATAAAATTTATTCAGACTGATTAAATTTGAAAGATCGAAGAGAAAAACTTTGAGAATGAACTGTTAATAGTAAGCTCATTCTCTTCTTCCATCCATTATTTACTTGAAATAACCGACTTTCAATAAAAATTAACTGAAATAATACTGCATTTGTGATTGTAATTACTAGAAATGTTCCGCTTCATTTAGTAATCGTCTATTTTCATTTAATTTGATGAAAATCAATGTGGTGTACATACTGTATTCTGACGTGTAGTCAAATTTTAAAGTATATAACTCCGAGTGTCGTTATGTGGCGCACAAAAATGTAACCTTCCTTCATAAGCTGCACAGCTGATATTTTATGCACACACAGCCTACAGAAAATTGGAGGGAACATTGGGTTGCAGCAAGGACAGAGGGAAGTGTACTGTTTAGGCAGCAACATGTCTGTGCTGTACATGCATGGGTGTGCAACAATGGTCGAAGGGGGGGTGTTTCAGGGCATGCTGGTAGGATGGGTGAAGGCAGCAGGGGTTCGGAGACAGGATGCGTGTAAGGTGATGAGTGTCAGGTGGCTGCTAGGGTAGAGGTGCTATGGAGCAGTGTGGGGGTTTGCTTAGTGGAGGAGTCAGAGCTAGAGTAGTGTTCTGTGCATGTGTGAATTGTTGGGCTCCTGCAGCCTCTGCTGGATCTTGGCAGGGGGAAAGAGGGGTAGGGAGATAAGTAGCGGCTGGCCAAGAAGGAATGAGTGATGGGGGACTGACAGGGGGGATGGGCAAGGGGATCCTTCTGTAAGCTTACTTTAATGCTCCATAATAAAACATATTCCTTAGGAGAAATGTCTCTGCATTAGTCTGTTTCTTGCTCACTCCCCCTTTCTGTATCATTTGCCAGTGCTGTCTGAGCCCTCTTCAGTATTATCTTTCTCGGGTGCATTTTCCAGGGGCAGGTGCTACTGCCTTCTCTTGGACACATTGTGTAGCATGCAGCAAGCCATGAAGATCTTTTGAAGACCAAATGTGCGCTTGATGATGGAACAGGTTGCTCTGTATGCCCAGTTGTAGCGCTCCTCTGTCTCCTTGTGTGGGAAAATGATAAAAGTCATCAGTCAACTCCTCAGTGGGTAGCCACGATCACCTGTATCAGAGAATATGGAGGGGGGGCAGTCAGAGGCTGTAGGTGGGCACACATCGCAATGTTCTGCCCCATTACCATTCTTTTGCTTTCTTGCTGCCTTTTTTTTCTCGTGCACACGCTTCCTCCTCCTGCTTTATGGTACTAGCTGTAGCCATGGTGTTATGCCACAGCTGGGAGGCCGTGAATTACCAAGGTGCCAGCTACAGTACTTATGATCTCCCTTGAAGCTCTCATGAATGCCTGATTACAACAGGATATAGGCAGCATGTCATGACCCTGGGAAATGGGGAAAGACATCAGTTATTTCACCCTCACCATTGCAAACTACCTGCATGTTCACGGAAAAATATGACTTGTGATTCTGGTCTATGACACCGAGCACTGCTGGAAAGCCTATTACCCAATGAAAGACCATAATGGTCTGTTGGCACTGCTGGGCAAGGGCTGAGAAAGCATCTATAGTATGCCATCCTTGGGAGGAATGGTGCGAGGAACTGCATGAGACACTGCAACACAGCTGACAGACTGATGTCTACCATAACTGCCAGCATGGACTGGAAGCTACCAGTCACCAGGAATGTGAGGCTGTGATTACCTTTACAGCCACAGGTATGAGGCAGCCTTGCTGTGTGCTGGCACTGAGGTCTTGCTCTAGCTCCAGGTACAGCTGTTGTATGGTGGCTTTGTCAAAACAGAACTGTGTCATGCATTGTTCATCTGTTAACTAGTCTTTCAGCTGGTATATTCTCTGCTATGGGTGTCATCTGTGTGCTCTCCTGCTCTCACTTTTCAGCTCCTCATCAAAGGCTTCTCCAAACCACAAGTTCACATGCTGCATGTCTGCTTACTTCCAGCTACATTCATGGGGACCCAACTCTAAATGCCCCTCTCACCCACCTCCTCCAATCCTATGCTACCACCACGGACATGCAGTGATGTGTGCTGTGTGTGACGAGGACACTGATGGATATGCACGCATGCACAGGGATGCATGGCAAATGGACACTCACATACCCTCCTCCACTTCTGATCACACAGATCAACCCCCACTACCACTCTGCCTGCTCTTGTGCTGATGGGTTTACCTTTTAGAGACACTGGGATCAGGGGGTCCCAATTTGGCAGTGGGGGAATGGGAGTGGGATGGGTTCCAGTGGCTGCGGTAGGGAGATGAGGAGTCAAGGGTGCCTATCAAGGCTGGATCAATAGGGATGGATGAACAGGGGGCAGGTTTGTGACACAAGCACACAGCAGATGGCGCTAACAGCCAGGCTCCTCTCTGTCTCTCTCTCTCTCTCTTTCAATCTCTCCTTCTCTCTCTCTCTCTCTCCTTTGCTCTCCTCCTAGTACAATCACATTCGCAGTCAGCATGGACAGCAAAGTGCCTTACCTGCTCATGCTTTATAGCAGACCTAGGTCGGGATGTCTGGCTAACCCACATGGCATGTCTGGGATGCTACGCAAAATATGTTTTAGGCATCTGCATCTTGGATCTGCTCCGCCACACCCTGAAATGCCCTCAGACATGCCCATTTGAAACTCTGGCATTTGTACATGTCCAACCATGGAGATGGCCAGATTTGCCCGGTTCAACGTCCCGGCTGGAATCACGTCCACCTTGCTCTTTTTGGAATTCAAACCAGGTCCATCTCTTACAAAATAACCCTTTTATTCCATAGCAAGAAAGAAAATGTTATAAGAAGTCATGTGAACTTATGTGCCATCAACACACTTAAGTCATGTATTTTGAATGACTTACACACATGGACGGACCTTTACTTACATACTTTAGCCAGTCACTGCTTTGTAGGTATGGGTGCAAGGCCAATGGCACAACCTTTGGTGTGGGCATGCACAGGGACAGAGCTTGGGCAGAGAGCTATGCTACACACTTACATTATAAAATATAATAACTTACACAATTTTTTTAAATATTTAGGCATGAGCATTTACGCCAACCCTAGGGATGGTGTAAGTGCTTGCACCTAGATTTTGCACATTTACAGCCACTTAGGCACCTGTTTTATAAAGAAAATTATCCACTTGCTTTTCTTCATAAAATAAACTTAAGATACGCATGTTCTGGGTGCCTAGAATTAAGTGCCCAATTATTAAATTACCCTCTAAAGTTTTATCTCTGCAATAACTGCATGGACAAATGCTTTCATCAAGGCTTTTCAGTTATTACACAATAATTTGGGCACTTGCCTTGTGATACCTGCAAAACTTTACTGCACTTTTGTAAAAGGGCCCCTGCATGAATTAGGATCTTAGGGGGGATATTCAAAGGCACTTATGCAGTTTCCAGATGTGCAAGCTGCATATATGCCGCTCATCAGAATATTCAGCGGCACTGACTCCTGGTTTGGTCTGCTAAACGCCCCGATACTAAGTAATTTGCATCAGGGTGTTCTGGGAGTGGAGCGGGGATGGCACCACAGGTTAACTGGGCAGCAACAATATCCAGCCGCTGCCAAGTTAACCCTAACTGTCATAGCTTTAGCTGGTTTTGCAATCTGGCCAGCAGCTGACCGGATTGCAAAACCACAATCTGGGCAATCCAGATATTCAATGCTGGGCCTGGATAAGGCCCTCAGCATTGAATATCCAGGGTGAATGTAAAGTGGCGTAAGGCAGCCACTAAAAATGGCTGGCTGCCACCACAGCAAATTCCCCCCTTAATTCTCTGTCAAAAGTTACAATATAACATCCAGAAATTAAATATAAGTGCATTCAGTTAAACACATAATACAATATTTCATACCTATCAGGAATATAAATCAGTATTAAAATAGACATAATACATTATCTGAAACAGATCTTCTTAAAGAAAATTAATAGTGTAATATGTAATGATTTCAAAACGATAAGAGACCACAAGCAGCTATATAGTGCAAGACAGATTCTAATGACTCAGAAAATGGATCAATAAACACCATCTTTTACATTATCGCTATGCTGGCAGATTAAGGCAAAAATATTTATGCATTTCATAAACAAATACTCTGTGTAACAGATTATCTCAAGATCAATTTAGGCTTTAATGATTACCAATCTGTTCATGGTGAGCAGCAAAACACAGTAACTCAGCGAGTATACTTGATACGTAGTAGCTTCGAGTCTGTTCTGACACTTGTTTTTAAAGAAAGACTGTAAATGGAAATACAAAACTGAATTTAAAAAAAAGCTAAAAAATGAAAGGAAATGAAGTGGGAAATAATCAAAGGTGTTTATTTGGGTAAAGATATGTTTACCTGCCTTGAATTTATGTCTGCAACTAAATGAGGGGGTGGGAATAGCCTGCACGGACCAACAGTTGCAACCTTAAATCAAGGCATCAAGGGGGTAACCTGCACAGAGTGGAAGTTAAAATCGAACTACAATACTGGGCAAACTAAATGGGCCATTTCAGTCTATTTCTTCCACCATCTACTGGGTTACTACATTGTAGCTGGTTATTAGGGATGCACACATGCAAAGAAATTGTAGCTTGTTTTTGGATTTTTCAGAGTTTTCCTATTTGAGTTAATGTTTTTATGTTGATACAGAGATTCATTTTAATAAAAATGTTTTAACATGCAGTAGAACATTTTAATGTGCACAAATTGATTGTGTTCACGTTGTTACATAGGTTAAAGCATGCTAATTTGATTTTGCACGTACAGACTTTTTAAGACATACTAACAAACCAAATGTGTGCTTATGAATGCAAATCTCAACTGGTTATACCTGCCCTTATATATCATAGATTTCTTTGACTCTCTTGCCTTATTACACTGTCTGACAACTTTGAAATTATTAGATCAGGTTGCTATCTCATACAGGTCAACCCAGATAAGCTTATCCAGCCTCTTTTTCCCCATTGTATGCATGACATTGTACAGTAGTTTAGATTTCCCACAGAAAATTAGGGATGCGATATTCAAAGGATTTATGCTCTTAACTTTAAGAGTTACTGTATGCTCCTAAATTGGCCTCTTTGAAAATTTACTAGTACATGTATTGGCAATTGGCGATTGGCAAAGAGAGAGATCATTAGAGAAAGACATCATGCTTGGCAAGATAGAAGGTCAACGCAGAAGAGGAAGGCCAGCAATGAGATGGATCGATACAATAACAGTAGCTATGGGTACCAGTCTGTCAACAATGAGCCGCCTGACTGAAGACCGAACACAATTTAGGACAACTATCCAGAGGGTCACCATGAGTCGACACCGACTCGATGGCACTTAACAACAACAACAACAACAACATAGTTTTAATGAATTGATCGGCAGTTGTAAGGATTGACTCTGACACATGCCTAAAGAAAAATTGATTTTTGCACAAAGAGTTTTGTGGGAGGGAAAAATAGGGGATCTGATTATCTTTTGTTTTTGGGAAAAGCAAGTCTCACAAGTAATAGAAATAGAAAAAGAAAAAAAATAGGAACACTTTCTAGTTATTGCATATATAGCTAGGGAGGTCATTTCTTTTATTGATTTTTTAAAACAGATAGGAGGTATCCTAACTACAGTTGGACATCGCTGGAGCAGAGGGGATCCTAAGGTGCAAGACCTGCCCTCATTTTATTTGCGCTTTGGACATCTGAAAATGGGTATGTAGATATTGAAATCATGGAAACGTCCCCAGAGCTATTTCACAACAGGGGTTTAGAGACATCCCTGATGCAGCCACATCTATCTAGGACAGGAGCATGCCAAAGGCATGTCCAGGGCCTTCCTCTGCACTTAGTCGTATGTGATTGATTTCAGAAATGCTGGACACATTTCTGCCACCATTCATGTCTAGACCTGGTCTAGTCCATGAATAGGTATCAAAAAAGTGCTCGTTTTACCATCAACACATCCGAAGGCAGTAGAGCAGATGGTCCTCTACTATCCCCAGCACGTGTCAGATACATAAAGACATTCATGGGGAATTAGGAAAAATGATTTGTGACTTTGGCGCTGCTGAACATCCCTGACAGGCTGCGACACAACCCCTGTCTGAAATGCCATTGAGGGGATGTCTATGCAGATGTCTCTGAAGACATTCTTATCGGGTGTGTCCACATTTCTGAATTTATGCCTGAACTTGGACGTGACTGGCCTTTATGAGCACATTTTTATATAAACGTCCCAGATTGCACCTGAATGTCATTTCTAAAATGTGTCTTCATATGTCTTTATAAAATACTAGTGTAAAAAGCAGAGATTGCACCTTAAATACAGGTGCAGACATGTATACCTGCTCTCAAGCAGATATAAATGAATGCATGTAAAGTTTGTAAGTATGTATATAGCTTAAGGTATTCAGAATCAGCACACACACTTATGAACTCCCCTCAGACTGCACCCCCGGCTACATCTATTGGCAAATTAAACACCTTCATGCCTAGGTGCTTACTTTTACTTTTCATGGTATTTCATGAGAGGTCATTTAGATATGATTTATGGTTTATTAAAAACTTGATATACTGCTTTTATAAAAAAGTCAAAGTGGTTCACAATGTAAAATACTAGAGTAGGTTACAAGATATAGATTTCAAAACACAGTCTAAAACTTGAGACAACCAATTCACACACAAGGGAATAATCAGAAGGAACACCATTCAAAACAGAAAAGTGGAGAGCGATTCAACAAAAGGAAATGATACATATTTCACTCTTGCCAGTCACAGAGACCACGTCATCCCCCCTTCTTTTTCAGCTTCATTGGCTCCCGATGACCTACCGTTACCAATACAAGGTTCTCACCACTGCCCATAAAACAATCCATACTGGTCAGCCTCAGTACCCCACCGATCTCATCCATGTTCACCTCCCTCCACGTACCCTCTGCACTATCCACAATGACCACCTGGCTCTTCCGTCCCCAGCCCAAGCCCACCTAGAACACACCCGTCACTCTGCCTTCTTTTTTCTTGGACTGGCCCTGTGGAATTTCCTTCCCACCTTCCTCAGCACAGAACACTCCTGCCCCCAGTTTAAATCCCTCCTGAAAACCCACCACTTCGGCAAGACCTGCCTTTCTCTCCCACTTAGCTGTATGATGTTAGTCGGTCCACTCTGTACCTTAGCTGTCTCTTATCTTGTCTTTCCTGTCATAAAATTGGCGTTCCTTTTCCTTTTTTAATCCCAGCCTATGTTTTATTATTTTTGTAAACCTCCCTGACGCTTCAGCCTGGGTGGTCAAGCAAGCGATGTAATAAAGATAAAGATATCACAAAAATGACTATAAAATTATTTACAGAATGGGAGAGAGACTTTAATAAATAAAGCCATAAGATTGCGACTGAGGCAAGGGTGGGGTAAGATATTTGTCCAAGGTCACAAGAAATGGCAGTGATAGAAACCAAAGTTGTACCACTCCTTTGCTGATTTTTAGCCCGCTGCTCTTAAACTACTAGACAACTTCTCCTTGCTCAGTACTTGACTACTTCTCAAGCTGTCTTCAATTACATCTTTTTTTTCTTCATTCTTTTTGAGTGCCTAGTCTTTTGTAGATCTTTATCTCTGACAAGTTAAAAATAGTCAGACTAAAAATTGCCCATTTGTGGAGGATATGGAGACATCAATCAGCTATTTAATTTTCGGAAAAACAATGATTAATTAAGCCTTAGTATGCGATCAATGTACTTTGCCTAAAAATAAATCTGATACAAATATGTACCTAAATTAAGCCTAGGCAAGCTGGTTCTGATCCTGCTCAAATATAAACTTTGATTAATCCTTCAACATTTGTGATTTAAAGTTTTCGAAGTGGTCTCAAACTCAGATCGAGTTTTCTTTTTATTGACTTAAAGGACTGGTTTATCAATTCTGGGGGGCAAACCAGGTCAGATTTTTCAAGGTGTGCTGACGCAATGAAAATCAGAGTTACTCGTCTTCAAAACTAAGGGGTATGTTTACTAAAGGGTGTTAAGAAAACAGGCATTAATGGCAGCGATAAGGGGTGTTACATGCTTAAAGGATGCTGGGCGGGTAGGAGGCGTTCAGGCGTTAAGAGCACTATGGGCCATTTAACATGCATTAACGGGATGTCAGGTGTTAAGGTGTCAAGCATGCACCTTAACATCTGAAAATGACTGTAACCTTAATGCTAGATAAAGGAGCACCAAGGAAAGTCAATGTAAAGGTGATGCATGGAAGGACAGGTGGGAGCTGATGGACCTGCCAGATCCGTGGCAGCCAGTAAAGTGGACGAGCATGTGGGAGGCAGCTGTACTGATGCACGGGGGGGGGTCATGTAAAATGGTGCGATGTCAGTGTGTGGCATAGGATGGGGAAGACGTGTCCCCCAGTGGAGTCAGAAGTGACAGGATGTGTGCAGCGACAGGAGGACAGAGTAGGAGTGGTGATGTGCAGGTCAGGCACAGGAGAGGCTTGTGTGAAGAGCCAAAATGCAGAAAAGAGTACCAATGTAGGCCATGGTGCAGCAGCATGCACATGTCTGCACACAGCTGACAGAGGCAGATGGATGGGCTGAAGGAAGGATGGTGGCAGAGCAGAGGGTGGTATGGGCTGGCAGCACTGATGTGCCAGAGGTGCCATCCACAACGTATTTGTACTGTGCGTGAAAATGTGTGCCAGTTCCACTTGGAAGATCTGATACCAGACATGTGGGACTCACACCTGTCCCAGCCACACAGCCACCATACAACAGCTCAGACAAATGTGCAGATTACAGCTGCACAGGTACCATTCAAACTGGGCAAATGGGGCACGTACAGACATGAGGTGATACCTGCAGGTGGCTATCCGAGGGGTAGGATGTGTCTGCATGTACTGCAGAGATGTAACGGAGGCAAAGCTGTACAGTAATAGTCATGATGTCAGATATGATTCATGTTGCCCAATTAGATTACAGCTGTATGCATGTAACTGCCTTTTAGTATACCTCTGTAGCAGTGAGTCACATCAGGGTACATCTTGCCGTCAATTGGTAATGTCCAATGATATAAGAACATAAGATATGCCATACTGGGTCAGACCAACAGTGGCCAATCTAGGTCATATGTGCCTAGCAGTTTCCCCAAAAGACACAGGTTCCACAATGCTTGTACTGGGTCAAGCATTGATATCCTGGGTCCCTTCTTAATAATGGTTTATGGACCTTTCCTCCAGGAACTTGTCCAAACCTCTTTTAAACCCAGCTACACTAACAGTCAGCTGAGCCATTGGTGGGTTAAGTGATCAGCTCAAAGTCACAAGGAGGTGTTGTCAGCCCATATTGTGGCAGACATAAAATGTGGCAGAAACACATTCTGAAATGTCACATAAGGAGTGGTAGTGGGCCTCAAGCCCTGGAATCTTGACCCCTAAGCCATTGCCATGACCATCATGCCATGTCTTGAAGCAGGTACCTGATATCAGCAGAATATCTGACCCCCTGCAATGGGCTGCAACAGAGTCAATAAAGCTATGCTCTCAGAAGGCCATGATGGGGACTAGCATGTTTGCTGACCTAAGGGGACTAGCATTTTTGCTGACCTAAAGTGTGGCCAGAAAACATATGAAAGTAGAAGGTTGAGTGTCTGCAAGTCTCAGCAGAGCCTGAACTATTACAGGTGGGGAAATGACCCGAGTAACACACAGGTGCAAAATGAGCAAGTGGGAATTGAGCCCTTATCCCCCTACTTAGTAGGGTATGGGCACTAATCAGTATACTGTACCTCTACAACTCTCTAACCTGCAATGTCTGGAGTCAAAGAGCTTGCAGGCCTCTGCCTAAACTATCTGCTTTGTATGCTAGTATAGATTAGCCCCTCCAGTACCCAAGATGCACTGTACATGTAGAACATCAGTCTGCAACTGATCACCAAATGGAGAATGGACTGATCCATCACATCAGCTCAGTATGACACACAGACAGTGTGTGATATCAATCACATAACAGTTACAAACCATGCTACTATGCTGTTTCTGGGATCACCCTGAGGGTGAGAATGGGTGCCCAGCACCTGGTCCCTGGAGCTTGCAGTGTTTATTTATTTACATTCTCTTATATAGCACACTAGTCTGTATCAGTGCAGTTTACATTGAACAAACTGAAATTACATTGAACAGGGCATTATAACTTGGAGATAACTATTTTACAGGAAACATGGGCTATGGAGGGTTAAGTGGCTTGCCCAAGACCACAAGGAGCACCTGTGAGACTAGAAACCCCAGTCCTTCCAGCCCAAGGCTGCTGTCCTCTAGTGGGATTTGAACCTCTGACCTTCCAGCCTGAAGTACCTTGCCCCAACCACTAGGCCACTCCTCCACTCCAATGTTAAAGATGATTGTGGCTGGCTATGCTGTAGACTCCCATCATGGCTAGTGTGTGGTAGCTAATGTCTGTAGTGTGCTATGCTAGTCACTTTGCTTTCTGTACAATTGCAGTATGCTGTATGTACTAGTCACATTGAGACTCTGTGTCCTGGCCTTGTTAGATAGAGATCCTTCTAGAACAGTGCATGTCAATACCCAGGGTTAAACTGCTGATGCTATGGGTGCTTCTAGGATTGCATGGGGTTTTCACTGCAGGCCTGCTGGTCCTACCATTATCACAGGGTGTGCACTAGGAACACCTGCTGTTCCTACAAAGTCAAACTAACAATCACCCACAGCAAGTACCTTCTACCCACCACTGAGTTTTCCAGCCATGCACATACCAACTGTGGAGAGTTTGCTGGTCAGCACATATTGCACATGTACACAGCAACCATGTATACTCAGGCTTAGGATAAATGGCACGCACACCAACATTTGGTTCAGTGATCTGGCACCAGGACAGGAAGTGCACCCACATCACTGGAGCCAGACACTATATAGCATTATGCAGATACATAGCCATGCTATGGTCACTACTTAGTCAAAATGAGAGTGCCCTCCCAGCATCACATGCTGTGGACAACCAGTCCATGCATGTGGCAGGTTGGCACTATGACGTCTCAGCCATTGACCCTACTGCTGATGCAGACACATCCTGGCCAATTCGCCCTGTTTCAGGCTATACCCACAATACTATGCTCCTCATCCTACACCCAGCTAGCCAATTGTAAATAACAGACAACTCATGTTTATATTGTAGATAGCTGTAGTTAGCTTCCCCAGTTGATATCCAAGTTGTATTACCTGTTCAATGTAAGTACAATACAGGCCTCCTGCTTTGTACAACATGGTATCTGTAAACCGCACTGATTTTAAAGAGCGCGGTATATAAAAGCAATAAATAAATAAAATAAATCTTGCACATTTGCAAATTAATGTTGGAACAGTTTAGACAATGCGAAGTTCAGTGAGGGGTAGAAAGCCACAAAACAATGGAGAGACATACACACACACACACAAACATACTCATATCACTGCGCTTTGCAAAAATGGAGATGATTAGCATTCCTGCCTGCCACTTTGGTCTCCATATCAGCTCAAGCATTGTTAACCTGTGCTCACTGTTCAGGCACTAGTAGCGTGCTCTGATATTAATGCCCGTGCTATCAGCCCAACCTTCCATCCAGCTTTGGATAGTGGAGTCTGTCTGTGTGGCTGATGGGTGTTTGTACTCTTGCTGGCTGATTCATTGAGGGTTGCACCTGCTGATGCTGCACCTATTACTGTAGGCTAATGTTTCACCACAGGGACATGCAATGCATGATCCACAGCCAGATCTATGAACCTGTAACTTTCTACTCATATACATACCAACTGTGTGTGTTGAACTACAGTGCTGCTATATGGTTATAACAATCCATGGGGCTGACATGCTTCCCATCAGACAGACCTTAGCACATGTTGCGATGTGCATAGACAGGACCAGGACATGGTTTTCGTCTGTTATAGGCGGGTGCCGCTGCCCCCTCTGCCAACATCTCCCACACCATGTTGACATGCCCATATGCTGTCAGTGTTGGTGGTGCACAGTCCCAGCTCATCCAACATGCGGATTGGTGGGTGCCTAGTGTGCAAGGTCTGGATGGGGGGGGGGGGGAGGGTAAAGGAATACATGGATGGCCACACAGTCTCCTCCAACCATCTGCATCTACAGGGACCCATTCACCACTTGCCAATGATACATCTCAAGGGGAGGATGATAGCCACTGCTGTGGTAGTCCTCTGGACACCTGCATGTTACAGCTACCTGGAGGGATACAGCTGCTGGCACTATTGGCCTCTTCCCCCACAGCTGGGCTCAGCGACAGTGGGAGGGGGGGCAACCGGGATCTCTGCCTAGGGTGCCAGGACCCTTGGACCACTCCATGTGGCACATGGCACATCTCTTCTGTAGCAGTAGCATGACTGTGTGCCGTCACAGTCACTGTGGGATCATGATGGACATTACAGATGATAATGCATATGCAGAATACCCCTTTGTGGAGAGGCTAAAAAGGTTAGGGCTCATCAACCTGGGGAAGAGACAGCTGAGGGGAGTAATGAAAGAGGTCTATAAATTATTGACTGGAGTGGAATGGGTAAACATAGGTTGCTTGTTTATGCCATCAGAATATGGACAGGCTATGGGACATGCAATACAGCTACAGTGTAACCCATTTAGAAATACTAGGTGAAATATTATTTCAGTCAATGCATAATAAAACCCTGAACTTCACTGAGCCTCGCAGTGCCTAAGCTGTTTCCAGCGTTAGTCTGCAAATATGCATGATGAGGAGCAAAGTATTGTGGGTATTGCCTGAAACAGGACATATTGGCCAGGATGGGTCTGCATTGGAGGTAGGGTTAATGGCTGAGACGTCATACTGCCCGTCTGCCACATGCATGGCCTGGGTGGCCTCAGCATGTCCTGCTGGCAGGGCACTCTCAACCTGACTGAGCAGTGACCATGGCATGGGTATGTATCCACATAGTGCTATATAGCATATGGTTCCAATGATATGGGTGCACTTCTTGTACTTGGGGCTTAATCACTGAGCCAAATGTTGAGTATTCATCCATCCATGCTTGCTCTCTGCAGCATGCAATATAATGTATGCTGACCAGCAGACTGTCTGTGGTTGGTATGTGCATGGCTGGAGAAACCCAGTAGTTGGCAGCAGGTGCAGTCTGACTGTGCTTGCTGTAGGTGAATGCTAGACCTAGGTGGTTGGGATGTGAGGTATCCCAGGTTTCCTCCAGTGGTACTGGTGGGCCAACAGGACCACTGTAACAACCCCATAGATGCATGCTCCACCCAGTAGTTAGCAGCAATGACATTAGCATTGTAACACTGGGTATTGACAGGCACTGTCTTAGGTAGGTTCTTGTCCAGCAGGTGCAGAGCACAGGACCAGATGTGACTGGCACATACAACATTCTGCAAGACACAATGAGACTAGTAGCTCATACACTGGCAGTGATGGGGATCTGTAGCATAGGTGGCAGAGACTGTCTCCAGCACTGCAGGTATGGGAGACCAGATGCTGGGTATTGTAATGGGGAAGATCCATCCTTGGCCTTGAAAACACAGGATTCTGTGAGAACTAGGTCAGAATCTGACAGGCAGGCAAACCACATGATCAATAGTTGTCAGGAGCAACGTAAACAGACCCAGCCACGAGGTCTGCAACCCCGCCCAACTAGCAAGCAATCCTTAGCTCCTGAAGCAAATAGTTTTCACTTGAGTGGGGGAAGTGCTAATCAGCACTATAAGAAACACTCAGTAGAGGCAGAAAGGGGAGAAGGAAAGAACAGGAAGGAACTCAGAGAGAGATCCAGCGACAGACCCAGAGAGAGAGAGCGAGAAACAGCTGTGAGAGTCAGTTTGCTGTGACGCAGTTTGGAGCTCAGAGGAACATGCTTTGCAGAGTGAATGGAAGCCTGAGAGAGTGGAACTGTATGTATCTGAGAATTGTGACCCTGGAAGTGATTCTGAACCAGACTTAAGGAAACTTACTGGCAGCAGAAATACCTTGAGAGTTAATGCTCAGAAGCCTGGTGGGAAAAGTCCAAGGTGGGTGCCGTGCTGGGAAGGCCACCAGAAGGATTTAACAGGAGAGCTAACGTGGGAGCATTTACAAGCCCCTGAGAGGGAGAGATATTGTGTAGAAGATAACTGCATGTCAGAAGAAGAAGTGTTTGAAAAGCCTAAACCTCAGAGAAAGCTTCCAAGGGCAAAACCCTTTGCTAACAGGGTAGAGCAGTTCCATTATCCTCAGCCAAAACCTGAAGGTAGGACAAGCAAATACTTTAAAGGGAAAAGTTCTTATAAAAAGTTATATGCTGAAAATCCTGGAAGGTGGCTCTCTCCTCTCTCACACTCTGATATATATGGTAACAGTAATTCTTACCTTAGAGAGGGCTGGCTGGATAAGCCCCGTGAAGATACATTAGAAGGAGGTTTACAAACGTTGTGCAATAAAGAAAATGTTTGTCCAGCTGAAAGTCAGCAGGAGCCTATAATAATTGATTCTGCTAGTGAAGATTCATTTGGTGATCCAATGGATTGTACGCTAACCATTTCAAACAAGATTACTTCTTTGTGTTAAGCCAGCGTTTGTGCATTGCTTAAGGCTAGCTGTAAAGATCACAAGATTTGCTGTTCATTTGCAAAGGAACTGTATGCTGAGAATATTGTTTTCTGTGGATATAATTTGAGTAAGAAGCAAGAAGAAGCTGTCTTTCATTTTCCTTTATCACATGCCAGAGTGTATGGCTTTATTGTCCTAAGTTTGTTGTGTTATATATTTGAAAATCCAACCCCGGGAGGGGAAATAAAATCCTATCTTGTACCTGACCCATTCGTGTCCACAACTACTCCTTCATCGAAAGGGTCATCAGGCGGACAGACCCGCTCCCCCTAGGCGGCGGACTGGCCACTGCCTGACATAATTGGCGTAGTCTCTAGGATTTAAAAAAAAAAAAAAAAAAACATACTACAAGGACATTGTTAAAGGATATAACTTGCTGGAAAAAAAAAATCCTGGACCGGATTTCCAACAATCCTGATCTGGAAGGAGTCGAAGCAAAACCTTTCTCAACGCAAGATCCTACACCGTGCTCAGGTAATAGTAGGTGGGCACGGGGGTGGCTAGGACTGGTGAGGAAGGGGGAAGCAGCTGTACTCTAGGAGGCAAGCAGAAAAGAAAAGTCTGTGCCGCACTTGGTGGGCCCTGTTTTTTTCTATCCTTGCAGGTACACGACAAAGCGCCGGAGATGGATCCCCAGGAGGTTAAGAGCTGTATGGAAGCTCAATGGAAATCCCAGAGCGAGTTGGCCAGGCTCATTCAAGAACGGAATGTGGCAGCGATGACCGCCCAACAGCAGCCGCTTCTTGAGCTCTTGGAGAAGCAAGAAGAAGCTGTCTTTCATTTTCCTTTATCACATGCCAGAGTGTATAGCTTTATTGTCCTAAGTTTGTTGTGTTATATATTTGAAAATCCAACCCCGGGAGGAGAAATAAAATCCTATCTTGTACCTGACCCATTCGTGTCCACAACTACTCCTTCATCGAAAGGGTCAACAGGCGGACAGACACGCTCCCCCTAGGCGGCGGACTGGCCACAATTATAACATTTTCTGGAAACATATTTTCTCACATTTTCACCAGTTACATCTTCATTAAAGGTCTTTTTCAATCTCCATATTTTATCAACGCCTACCACTTTTAAAACATTACCTCTAGAGGTCCCGGCCAACTCCGCCTCAAAATAACACTCGGTGAGGTCGGCCGCTTCCTTAGTAGAATGGCATTTTTGGAGCATTAAGAAAGCTTTGATTTCAGGAGGTACGGCTTCAAAATATTGCTCCAGGATGATGGTGTCCATTAATGAATCCACCGTCGCCCTTTTGGGAGCAAGCCATTTTGTTGCCAGTCTCCTCAATCTTTGCAATAAAGCCTTAGGCGTTTCCTTAGCCATAAGCTTAGCCTCTCTGAAAAGACGCTTGTAATGCATGGGAGTCAAACCCAATCTATCTCTTATAGCCAGTTTTACATCAGGATAACTGGACGATAGATCCACGGGCATTGTCTTGAAGGCCGCTAATGCCTCTCCAGACAGAGACATAGCGAACCTAACGGCCCATTGGTCTACCGGCCATTTAGCCGCCTCTGCTATACGCTCGAAGGCGTCAGAAAAATCATCAAAATTATCGTGAGACTTTAACTGTCCCGGTGCTAATGCACTGCAATCAGGCAATCCTACCCCCTTTGATACTGAGGGACTAGCTTCTGCGGTTGCATAGGTCTTCTTGATCAGAGTCTCCAAGAGCTCAAGAAGCGGCTGCTGTTGGGCGGTCATCGCTGCCACAGTCCGTTCTTGAATGAGCCTGGCCAACTCGTTCTGGGATTTCCATTGAGCTTCCATACAGCTCTTAACCTCCTGGGGATCCATCTACGACGCTTTGTCGTGTACCTGCAAGGATAGAAAAAAACAGGGCCCACCAAGTGCGGCACAGACTTTTCTTTTCTGCTTGCCTCCTAGGGTACAGTTGCTTCCCCCTTCCTCACCAATCCTAGCCACCCCCGTGCCCACCTACTATTACCTGAGCATGGTGTAGGATCTTGTATTGAGAAAGGTTTTGCTTCGACTCCTTCCAGATCAGGATTGTTGGAAATCCGGTCCGGGATTTTTTTTTTCCAGCAAGTTATATCCTTTAACAATGTCCTTGTAGTGTGTTTTTTTTTTTTTTTTTTAAATCCTAGAGACTACGCCAATTATGTCAGGCAGTGGCCAGTCCGCCGCCTAGGGGGAGCGGGTCTGTCCGCCTGATGACCCTTTCGATGAAGGAGTAGTTGTGGACACGAATGGGTCAGGTACAAGATAGGATTTTATTTCCCCTGCCGGAGTTGGATTTTCAAATATATAACACAACAAACTTAGGACAATAAAGCCATACACTCTGGCATGTGATAAAGGAAAATGAAAGACAGCTTCTTCTTGCTTCTTACTCAAATTATATCCACAGGAAACAATATTCTCAGCATACAGTTCCTTTGCAAATGAACAGCAAATCTTGTGATCTTTACAGCTAGCCTTAAGCAATGCACAAACGCTGGCTTAACACAAAGAAGTAATCTTGTCTGAAATGGTTAGCGTACAATCCATTGGATCACCAAATGAATCTTCACTAGCAGAATCAATTATCATAGGCTCCTGCTGACTTTCAGCTGGACAAACATTTTCTTTATTGCACAACGTTTGTAAACCTCCTTCTAATGTATCTTCACGGGGCTTATCCAGCCATCCCTCTCTAAGGTAAGAATTACTGTTACCATATATATCAGAGTGTGAGAGAGGAGAGAGCCACCTTCCAGGATTTTCAGCATATAACTTTTATAAGAACTTTTCCCTTTAAAGTATTTGCTTGTCCTACCTTCAAGTTTTGGCTGAGGATAATGGAACTGCTCTACCCTGTTAGCAAAGGGTTTTGCCCTTGGAAGCTTTCTCTGAGGTTTAGGCTTTTCAAACACTTCTTCTGACATGCAGATATCTTCTACACAATACCTCTCCCTCTCAGGGGCTTGTAAATGCTCCCACGTTAGCTCTCCTGTTAAATCCTTCTGGTGGCCTTCCCAGCACGGCACCCACCTTGGACTTTTCCCACGAGGCTTCTGAGCATTTACTCTCAAGGTATTTCTGCTGCCAGTAAGTTTCCTTAAGTCTGGTTCAGAATCACTTCCAGGGTCACAATTCTCAGATACATACGGTTCCACTCTCTCAGGCTTCCATTCACTCTGCAAAGCACGTTGCCTCTGAGCTCCAAACTGCGTCACAGCAAACTGACTCTCACAGCTGTTTCTCGCTCTCTCTCTGGGTCTGTCGCTGGATCTCTCTCTGAGTTCCTTCCTGTTCCTTCCTTCTCCCCTTTCTGCCTCTACTGAGTGTTTCTTATAGTGCTGATTAGCACTTCCCCCACTCAAGTGAAAACTATTTGCTTCAGGAGCTAAGGATTGCTTGCTAGTTGGGTGGGGTTGCAGACCTCGTGTCTGGGTCTGTTTACGTTGCTGACAACTATTGATCATGTGGCTTGCCTGCCTGTCAGATTCTGACCTAGTTCTCACAGAATCCTATGTTTTCAAGGCCAAGGATGGATCTTCCCCATTACAGTATCCATCGTCACCCTCAGAGTGACTGCTGAAACTGCACAGTAGCACAGTTTGTAGCTGTTATGTGATTGAAACACACACTGTCAGTGCATCATACTAAGCCAATGTGATGGATCTGTCCATTCTTCGTTTGGTGATCAGCTGCAGACTGCTATTCTGTGTGTGCAGTGCATCATGGTACTGGAGAGATTAACCTATACCAGCACACACAGCAGACAGTTTAGGCAGAGACCTACAGGTTTTTTCAACTCCAGACATTGCAAGTTCAAGAGGTGTGGAGCTGTAGCATACTGGTTACATAGAAACATGGCAACAGAAAAAGACTACATGGCCTATCTAGTCTGCCCTTCCATATCAACCACTACAATAGTCCCCTTTAGAGATCCTCTGTGTTTTTCCCATGATTTTTTGAATTCAGATACTGTGGTCATCTCTACCACCTCCACTGGGAGACTCCCACGCATCTACCACTCTTTTCATAAAGAAATATTTCTGCATATTATTCCTGAGTCTATCCCCTTTCACCCTCATCCTCTGTCCCCTCATAGCAGAACTTGCTTTCAATTGAAAGAGGTTCTCCTCCTGTGCATTTATGCTATGGAAGTATTTAAATGTGTCAATCATATTACCTCTATCCTGCCTTTCCTGTAAAGTATACATATTAAGATCCTTAAGTCTGTCCTCCATATGCTTTATAACGAAGACCACTAACCATTTTAGTAGCCACCCTCTGTACTGACTCCAACCTGTTTATATCATTTTGAAGGTGCGGTCTCCAGAATTGCCCACAATACTCTAAATGAGGTCGCACCAAAGACCTATACAGAGGCACTAACACCTCCTTTCTTCTGCGGGCCATTCCTCTCCCTATGCACCGAAGCATCCTTCTAGCTTTCACCGTTGCCTTTTCTACCTGTTTAGCTACTTTAAGATCATCAGACACAATCATGCCTAGATCCCATTCTTCTTTTGTGGACTGTAGGGCTGGTACCCCTGCAATTCTGCGGCTGAAGATCTCCAGCCTACTCAGATGCTGAAGCCTGAACCAAAGCTGACCAAACAAGATGGTTTCCTGCTACCAAGGACTTTTGCTGTGCTTACAGTCTCAAACCTGACCTTCACACAAATGCTTGCCAAGTGATCATACCTGAGCAAACAGAAGACTATTGTTTCTGTCCAATTAGTTTCCCAGGCCAATTAGTTGTCTACATGCAAGAACATCTGCTTCTCTGATCTTCATCATTCATTAACGATGCTCCTGGCTTTGGGATGTCTGGAACTGCATACTGTTATCTTCCTTCATTATGGCTCCTAGGTCTGCAGGATGCACACCTGTTCATTGCCTTTTGATTCGCTGAGAACACCTCGGACTGTCTTGTGCCAACCAATCACCAGACCTATGACGGAGACTTATTACAAAAAATAATACAGTCTGCACAGAAGAACTTTCGTGCCTTTTTGCCATTTGTGCCCTGTTTACCTTGTGTCTGCTACCTGATCTGTCTGCAAGACAGACACACACTACGTGTGTGCAAGGCCGTTGTCCTAAGGACTGAGATAAGACTTTCACAGATACCTTCAGTTTGGTGTTCTCCCGTGGCTCGTCTCCGAAAGGGCTGTATCCTGCGTTATCTAGCCTAGCTGCCTCTTTGGACTTGTGCTGCTCCAGAGTCTTATTGGACCTCAGCCACCAGAGTGCCAGTCTTATTTCTCCTCCTCTGGATGGGCAAATGTTAGCTAGAAACTTATTCCATAACTCTTCCCAGTGCAGAGCGAATCAGTGACTTCTGGTTGCTAATCAGTGATTTATCACTTTGTCTAACTGTAATCTTATGCTGCTACAATTTCTTACCTCACATTTCTAATTATATATTTTAGCTATATCTCTATATATTTTTCTACCTCGCTGTCCATAATAAACATATATAAATATATATATAATGTTTATTATGGACAGTGAGGTAGAAAAATATATAGGTAAGTAATGCATATACAGACGAGACTTCTTACGTGGCTCATTACCAGCACACTCATAGAACTTCGGGCTGGGTATTAGTAGCTAATTTCCCCTGGAAATAACTGAGAGCATTACTTACCTTTTGTGTGCTACTAATAATCCCTACAGGACAGAAGTACTTCACCCCCTATACTATATCGCTTCCTTGGATTGCTGCAGCACAAATGCATGACCTTGCATTTTATAACATTAAGGGGTATGTTTACTAAACTGCGTTAGTGCAATTCGCGTTAGGAGCCGTGGTAGTGACAAAAACCCCAAATAAGGACATGGGCGGTACCTCGTTACCACTAACGTGCGTTCCAAAAACTAACGAGCGTTACATGGCACCGTGGCGCGTTACTGCGCGTTAATCGTAAGAAGGTGTACAGACACAAAGCACGGAAACAGAGCTGTAGCACAATGGTTACTGTACTGACCGCTGTTACAGGCAGCATGGGTTCGAGTCCCCAGTGTGCCTAACGCAGAAGGCTGGCCCAGGCATCACCCTGTACATTACATAGGGAATAAGGAGGCATGTTTTTCTTTACGTGGAGTAGTGGTGTCAGAAACACACCCTCGGAGAGTGCCTAGCCACGTATGTTGGTGCGTGCGAGGCTGCGTGTGTGGCGGCGTGCGTGGGTACGGGCGTAGCCCCATGCGTAGCTGCGTGCGTTGGTGCGTGCGAGGCTGCGTGCGTGGCGGAGTGCGTGGGTACGGGCGTAGCCCCGTGCGTAGCTGCGTGCATTGGTGCGTGCGTACAATCGTGCGTGGGTACGTGTGTTTTTACCAGGGCACCTTATATTACAGACTCTTTAGGGTGTCTTGCACCTATGCATTATGCTAACAGATGTACGTGTGATGGCCTGTGGTTTATCAGAGCCTGTGAGCAGGTGCTGGATTTTCCCAGGGTTGGATTGTGCCAGTCACACCCATGATGCACTGCACATGCAAATCAGCTGTCCACAGATACACACCATGGGGAATGCACCCCCACAGCACCTCGGCCTGGTAGGGGGAAGTGACCATGTGCACCCCCACAGCACCTCGGCCTTGTAGGGGGGTACTGACCGTGTGTTGTACTGGCACAGAGTAGCTACACACCGTCACATTGTGCGGGTACTGTGCTCACCCTGAGGGTGCAGTGAGGCGCCCAGCACCAGGTCCACAGCACCGTCCATGACTGAAAAAGGCCATGGCACAGGTCCAAAGCAGTGATAATGTGTGAGATAGGAAGTTTCTGCAGAAACACCTTGGGTATCTCTGTCTGTTTCAGTCAGGTGTAACCCCCATGGACCCCTAGGTGGCCCATGTACCACCGTCCCCCTCCCCCAGGGCTGAGGGTGGCAAACAGGGTCTCCTAACAATAGATCCACATTCTACCTCCCTGCAAAGGTAGCAGTAGAGGGGAACATCAACCCCGGTCGTGCTGGGGAACAGACACCCCACAGGGCAGTCAATGCAGCTCTGTACACATCCATAACACAATAGCAGACAGACATTGGGCCTGGATATGGTAAGCTGCACCCCACCACTATCTGATATGCTCCTGCTGCATCCTGCAAGCCACTCCATCAAGACACATACCAGCTGCAAACAGCCTGCTAGTTAGTCCATAATGCATGTGCCCAGTGGAGATGCATGCACCCAGAACTGGGATGTCAGCATACACAGCAAGCAGATAAATCAGTGACAGGGCCCCAAAAGGAAACCCATATCTATCACATGAGAGAAATGCTACACAGCACTATGGGGGTGCCTAGCCATACTGTGGCCACTGCACAGTCAGGGTGAGAGTGATCTCTCAGCAGGACATACTGAGGTCACCCTGTCTGTGTAGGTGGTGGCCGGGCACTAAAATGTCCCAGTCAGTGACCTATGCCCTGTGCAGATGCACCCTGGCCAGGCCACCCTGTCCAGCCCATACCCATGGTACCTTGCTCCTCATTATGCACATTGGCAGCCCAATACTGGCAACATTGCTGGCAATGTGGGCTGTGGAAGGTGTTTTCAGCCACCACACACTGGATAGACAGACAGCCACCCCCACACCTATGCCATCATTGTGCTACTATAGAGGTGTTCAGCAGCCATACCCACCACACCAGTCCTGGGCACAGTACAGGCATGGATATGGTACGCAATACTGTTGGGGGTCACTCCCCAGTGTGGTAAACACTATCAGAGATCAGACCTGCAGCACACACCGCAGACATCAGAATGATTGTTATGGTGGGGCTCAATGAGCAAAATGTGCTTAACGTAGGAATTGATATCTGCCAGTTATCATAGGAAACGTTTGATAGCTGTGTACCATATACCCAGGTGTAGGGTGGCATTGCTAAGGTATGCAACTGCTAGTATTGGGAGATACAGGCAGGGCCCAATGTCCTGCCTCTCCAGGAGGCATTGGCCAATGGGGCCTGTGTGTGTGTGTGTGGGTGGGTGTGTCTGCCCCTGTTGGCTGCTGCTTTACGGCAGAGTTTCCCAACTCCAGTCCTGGTGTTCCAAACACTGTTCGTGTTTTCATGCTGTCCCTCATAAATATGCATGAGCTACATCTGCATACCATGGGGGTGGTGCATAGATATGCAGCACAGGCATCTTTATTAGAGGCAGCATGGAGCCTGAATGGTGTGGGGCCCTCCAGGACTGCATTTGCGGGACCCTACTCTAGGTAATGCGCCTGTTTATGGTGTCTGTGTTTGGTGTGGTAAAATATAGGCGTAATAACCATGCGTATGTTCTCTGCAATAAAGGAGTGTCTTTACTATCACTGTTTAGTGTTGGGTAAAACTATGGGGACTGGGTTGGCAGGAGCCCCAGCTGGGATTTGAACCTGTGACCCTCTGGTTTTACAGGCACTGGCTGTGTCCGTTGCACCACACTGTGGCCACAGAGACAGTGCAGTCCCTGGAGATAGGCAAACTGGCCTGACGAGTCAGAAACCCTGCTCTGCACATTTGTACTGTGGGCTCATTTACCTTGTATGGAGACAAAAGTGCACATAAACCTCAAGAAAGACCTCGAAAAAAGGGGCAAACTCCCATAACCAAGCTGGGCAACAATGATAACATTGGGCAACATTCAAGAACACTCCCAGGAAAGTTCCAATAAAATGAAAAGATTTTTGAAAGGGTCTACGGAGCGTCGACCCTTCCAAACATCATTTCTTTTTTATTTTGGAGCTTTCCTGGGAGTGTGTTTTATTGTTGCCCATTTCTATCACTGTTTCCCAGCTGAATTATAAGTTTTACACTGTTTTCTTGTGGTCATTTTAACGTTTTATTTGCTATTTTGTTCAGTGCATATGTATCACACTGCTCACGTTTTGTAGGTTTCCCCGGTTTTGCTGTACATTGCTGACGGAAATGGTTTCTCTTCCCTTTAATATGCCTTTAACGACAGGTTTTCATTCGCGTTGGACTTGAGCTCTGAAATTCAGCACGTTAGTGTGAGGGGAGCCTTTCCCCGCCCACTCTCCGCCCATTGACCCCTTCTTTCCGCCCACTCTCCACCTTCTCCGGTGTTTTAACGCGCCGCGGTGGTTTACGATCGTTAACTGCGGTTAACGCGCATAACGTACACTTAACGATCGTTCGCACGTCAGAACGCGCGTTATGACGTGTGAATGATCGTTAAGTGTACGTTACGCGCGATATTCACGATTACCTCAGTTTAGTAAACATACCCCTAAATGTCAGTTGCCAAATTCTAGACCATTCTTCAAGCTTAGCTAGATCCCTTCTCATGTTATCTACACCTTCATGGTTGTCTACTCTATTGCAAATTTTGGTATCATCCACAAAGAGACAAACTTTATCAGACAGCCCTTCGACAATATCACTATCGTGGGTATATCTGGACCCACGGCAGTGGAATCGGGTCTATCTCAGACCTGGCTAGGTTTTGGGTGGGCACTGTAGCCAGGCATACAGGGTATAGAATCGACCTCTATAGGGGATGAAGTGCTTCTGTCCAAGTAAGAAGAGCAGATTTGGGTGTGATTGTTTCTGATGACCTTAAGGTGGCTTAACAAGTAGAAAATGTGATGGTGAAAGGCAGAAGGATGCTTGGGTGCAATCTTCCTAAGGGTAAAAAAGTACTGGAAAAAGAAGGGGAGGGTGTGCATCAGATCTCTACAGCAGATAGTTTGGGTGTGTTTGCATTCTTGGAAAACTCTTCTGATAATGTACCTACCCGGGCTACTTTGTTAGTTACCTTTGTGACTAAAAGAGAAAGGAATACTATTTTAAGGCTTTATTTTCGCAAGTCAGTCACCTTTTGGGGTCAATCTACAAATATATTTCCAAATGTTTCTAGAGCCACACTGTTGAAGATGATGGCCTTTTTGGTGTTGAAATGCAAGGTCTTGGCATTAGAGGCCACCTTTTAAATTTTCATGCAAATGCTTAGTGACTTATCAGGGTAAGCAATATGGGCCCAATATTCAGTTGGGCAGGCTATGCGCTGCTGATGCATAGCCGAGCCTGCCGACCCTTATCCCCAGATATTCAATGCCGGGATCATATTCAGCCTTGGCATTCAATAACCGGGGATTGCCATATACCCTGGAAAAACCTCGCCCATCTTTTAGGTGCAGGAGCTAACCTGGTAGCATGCACTATCGCTGCTGCTTGGTTATCAATCGTTTCTGCCTCTGCTCCTTCCCAGAATGCCCCTGGCACGCCTCGATGCTAAGCAATTAGCTTCAGGGCATCTAAGGGCCATAATCGGGGGTATTCAGTGGCATTAACTATGTTAGTGCCATTGAATATCCCTCTCAGTGGCAGTTACATGGTTTACAGGGCTGTGAACTGTGTAACTGCCCTTCAAATATCGGGTCCTATGTCTTTTGTTATTCTATTCAACTAGAGTCCTTCCTATAGGCCAAATGACTTAGTTGTAGTTTGTACCTGCATGGTTGGTTAGTATAGATTGGGTTCTTGTTTATATATTTCAAGAGTTCCACTCTTAGATTAATATTTCCTTTATTATATTATGTTATTCTCTCCAGACTTTCCTAGATGTGGGCTAGAATTGAATATGTATTTTTCTTTCCTTTGTAAGATCGGGTTGCTCTTGTTGAGATATCTATTTTTTCCTTTGTTACCTAGACAGATGTGTATGAATGGATTCTGGTATTGAAAATTATAATAATTGGTATTTCTTGTATGAATTACTTGATTGTATGATTTGCAAAATTCTATAAATAATACAAAAAAAAAGAAATGGTGTTGTTAGAACGGAAACCTTTTTTGTATGTGACTTTAAGTTCATTGAGTAAATTCTCTGGGTTCAGAACCAATTTTTGGACTGGATTAAGTTTTTTTAATGTAAGGAGTGGAAAGAGTATGGTCTGAGTGCAACAAATATCCCAGGATTTTCCTGGTCCTGTCCCAGGGGCCTATTAAACTCTGGAAGTCAGACTTGGCAGATGGTCTGGCCCCTGGAAGGTTGTGCCCCGAGAATGTCTTGTAGTTCTGTATACTATTTAAAGGGACATAGAGCCTGGCAGGGGTTACACTAAAACAGCCATCTTCACTAAACATGTCACAAATATTCTGTGCATCAGGTTATTTTTGTTTCAGAAAGATAGGTCACTCACTTAGAATTTTCTGTATGTATTCTATAAAAATATAGAAAAACCTCTGATATCAGGAATGTAAATATATTTTTTGAGTCATCCTCAGTAGTAAATCTACTGATCACCAGGCTATTGGTTAATTGTGCTGCTTCTGGTCATTCCTCCTCTTAAGTTACAGACTGGAGTTCTGCTATTGATAACTTATGCGATAAAGCTTTGGGGCATGTTTACTAAACTGGGCTAACAGCACTCGCTATTTGTAACTACTGTAGGTCCTAGTAAATAACATAGTACTTACTTATAAACAGCATGTGCTAACCATTAGCCCTGCTTAGGAGACATGCGCTTTGATCAATCTTCATTTTTATTTTTTGAAAATTAATTTTCCTTGGCCGCTCTTTTCTGTTGCAAGATTATCACAATTGTAAATTCTTGTAAATTTGATAAACAAACATAAAAAATATATGAAATGATGAAGAGTTTAAGAGGATTACTGTAGAAGCTTTATTCATGTTATTCACTTGTAAATACGACCACTTGCATTTGTAAATTGCATCTACGTGTAAAAGACCATTTTAGAAAGGGCTCATTTTACACATTGATGCCCGATGAGGATGTATCAGGGCTTTGGCCTGGGTGGGACAAAAATCTACTCATGTAAAGAATGCATATGTAAGCCCAAATTTGTCCTAGGCTGGATTTATACCTTCTCCCTGACACAAATAGGATATAAAATGTGCTCCTTTAGCCCCTCCCTATTTGTATTTATGTTCCCCTCCAAATTAAAATGGCATAAAAATAGGGTCCTCCGTAACTTCATAGTAGCATCTGTACATCTAGGTTTGCAAAATGTGTCATATACATATGTAAGTTGCCGGGTTTCTCCGTCAGTTTTTACCATATGTATATTTCTGAAATGACTCCTCCCACTGCACATGGATATCAATCCCCATGTATCTCTGTGTAGTTTAGAAACTGCTTCATCCTTAGCAGAGCTGTTTCCAAAATACTGTCATGACTGCATATGCCCCAACCTCAACGTCTCAATTGCAGTCACAACCTTCTATCTAAAATGTGCTTTTGAAAGTCTTGTAATTAATTATTTTTATCTGATTGAAGAAAAGAGGCAGTTTGTTCAGTGGTGGGTAGTTTTATAAAGACATATACCTGCATACATACCAGTATGCATGAAGCGCTTCGCACGACTTGTAGCGCTATACAAATGCTCAGTAGTAGTAGTAGTAGTCGTAGTAAAATGCCCCTTATGAAATCAATCCGTGCATACCAGTACATGCCATGAGAAGTCTGCACATTCTGATATGCAACTCTCGTGCAGGAATGTTTGGGGGCGGAGTTTGGACAGAGCATGGGCAAAGTCAAAGTAACATAGTAACATAGTATGTGACAGCAGATATAGACCAGTATGGTCCATCTAATCTGCCCAGAAAGGCGGCAAGAGTAGGTGTACCTGCCGCTCTGTGCAGGTCACCTCTTCCCATGCCTTTGTTTAGGGGTATACCCACCACTCTATGTAGGTCACTCCTATTTGTTCAGATATAAGAGATAGTTATGCTTATTTTGATTTTATCCTGTTGCTATAAAGGGATCCACTATATCTATCCAATGCCATTTTGAATTCTGTCACTGTGTTTGCCCCCACCATTTCCATTGGGAGAGCATTCCAAGCATCCAACACCCTTTCATTGAAAAAGTATTTCCTGATATTGCCTTTCAGTTTACCACCTTGCAGCTTCATGTTATGCCCACTAGTTTTAAAGCTTCCGCATCTTTGGAAAAGGTTTGTTTGTCCATTAATACTTTCGGTATAAGGTGTGAATTATATCTCCCCTGTCCCTCCTCTCCTCCAGAGTATACATATTTATGTCTTCAAGTCTCTTCTCATAAGTCTTCTGATGCAGATTCCAAATCATTTTGGTCGCTTTCCTCTGAACCGCTTCCAGCCTTTTTAAATCCTTTGCGAGATACGGTCTCCAAAACTTAACACAATATTCCAAGTGAGGCCTCACCAGTGACTTGTACAGTGGCATTAGTACCTCTTCCTTTCTGCTGGTAATTCCTCTCTGTATGCAACCCAGCATCCTTCTGGCTTTTACCACCGCCTTGTCACACTGTTTTGCCACCTTGAGATCATCAGAAACAATTACACTGAGGTCTTTCTCCTGATCCATGAACATCAATCTCTCGCCTCCTATTGCAAACAATTCCCTTGGATTTTAGCTTCCCAAATGCATTGCACTGCACTTCTTCACATTAAATCTTAACTGCCAAATATTAGACCATTCTTCCAGCTTTTGTAGATCTTTCCTCATGTTCCCCACTCCCTGAGGGGAGTCCAGTCTGTTGCAAATTTTGGTGTCATCTGTAAAAGACATACTTTTCCATTCACACCTTTGGCAATATCACTCATGAACATATTGAAGAGTACTGGTCCCAAGACAGAGCCCTGGGGCACACTGCTAATCACCTTCCTTTCATCCGAGTGAGTTCCGTTTACCGTTACCTTCTGTCGTCTGTCAGTCAACCAATTTCTGATCCAGTTCACCATCTTGGGATCCATCCCCAAGCTGTTGAGTATTTTGATAAGTCTCCTATAAGGAACGGTATCATAGGCTTTGCTGAAATCTAGGTAGATCACATCCATCGCATGCCCTTGATTTAGTTCTCTGGTCACTCAATCAAAGTACTCAATCAGATTTGTTTGGCAAGATCGTTCTTTGGTAAAACCATGTTGTCTCGGATCATGCAACCTGTTGGTTTTGAGGAAGTCCACTATTCGCTCTTTCAGGAGCGCCTCCATTACTTTTCCAGCCACTGAGGTAAGGCTTACTAATCTGTAGTTTATCACTTCTTCCCTATTACCACTTTTGTGGAGAGGTACCACATCAGCCCTTCTTCAGTCCTGTGGAACTTCTCCTGTCTCCAAGGATCTATTAAAAACATCCTTTAAAAGCCCTGCAAGAACTTCTCTGAGCTCTTTCAGTATCCTGGGGTGTATCCCATCTGGTACCATAGACTTGTCCACTTTCAGTTTTGCAAGCTGTTCTTTTGTGAATGGTGTGGTATCTATTCCATTCCCATTTGCATATTTGAGAATCACAGGTGGTCCTTCTCCAGGATTTTCTACAGTGAAAACAGAGCAGAAGTATTTTTTTAGCATTGTCGCTTTTTCAATATCACTTTCCACGAATCCATTCCCAACACTTTTGAGTCCTGCATTTCCACCTTTGATATTCATGGTTTGCATGAATTATTTATAAAATCCCCATGGTATATGCATACATTTACACCAGCTGCCAAGCTGATATAAATGTACATAGTTTTGTTATAGTTGCAACCTATGGGCCTTCATAAAACAGGCCCAAGATAGATGCCCACTTGCCCTTCATACATAGGCAAACTGCAGTAAGGATACCTTCTTTCATAAAATGCCAATTATACTGTTGTCATCTCAAACTAAGCAATTTGCTTGGTGTAGCTGACATTAACCATTATATTTCATTGGTCGAAACAAAGACAGGTTGAACCTGAGACTTGGCAACCTGTTGAGGCAAGTGAAAGGGTTCAAAGAGCAATAAGATCTGAATGAACAAAAGTTTTCAGATTTCACAGCTATGTACCTTATGGACTACAAAGTGCTGCCAGTCCTAGGAAGGGTCGCTTTCAACCCATGCCAGAAGATCCCAGGCCTATAGGTACTTTGCATCCTATGATTTTAAAGGGAAACTGCCCTCAGATTTTGAGAGTTTCCTTTACAAATCATCTGGCTGAAATGTGCCATAGGGATCTCTTACCTTCCCATACTTTGCCTGTTCAAAATATGGGGAATAAAGCTGCAAAAAAGCATGTATTTATTTATTTAAAGTCTTTTCTATACCGCGCTCTTTCAAATCAGTGCGGTGTACAGTTAACAGATTTGTGCAATGCAGGCAGGGCATACACTGGACTTACAGAGAACAGGGATTTTTTACATGGGCTAACAGGGTAACTATGTACAGGCAGGCTGGCTGTCACAGATGACAGGGGCAGCTCACAAATTACTTACAGGCTGGTTTAACTATGTACAGATTGACAGGTCAAAGTAGGAATACCTTCTACCTGCCGGGTGTCTCGTGGTCTAGCATGTGGGGCTGTGCTCTTGCGGGGTGGCTCTGCAGGGGATGACAACCTGACTCCTGAGTGTGGCAGGCTGTGAGATATTAGTTTGGTCGGTGAAGTGTTGGAGGAACAGATGGTGCTTCAGCGCCTTCCAAAACTGGGTGAGGTCAGTGATGGCGCAGATAGCTGGTGGGAGTGTGTTCCAGCATGTGGGTGCATGTAGCACGTAGGCTCTTTTTCTGGTTAACTGTACACATTTCATGGTTTCCTTTGGGAGTACCAGGGTGTTGGCGGTGGCTGCTCTCCTAGTTCTGTTGAAGGGGGTGGGCTGGATGAGATCCATGAGGGAGATGGAGGAGCACCTGTTGATGGCCTTAAAGGTCATTAGTAAAGCTTTAAAGGAGAGTCTGCAGTGGACCGGTTGCCAATGTAGGTGCTTCAGTATTGGGGTTATGTGTTCTCTCCTGGAGGCCCCGTGCAACAATCTGGTGGCTGCATTCATCGCAAGTTGTAGAGGATTCAGCATACTCTTTGGGAGTCCATGTAGTATAATGTTGGCATAGTCAAAATGCGGGATTACTAGGGCTTGATAGACTGTCCTGAAGTCATCTGGCTCAAGCAGCTGTCATAGGTGATGGAGCGTCCGTATTTTGTGGTATACTGCTTTAACCATGTTGCTCTCTTGGGCTTTCATGTTGAGCTGTTGGTCTAATGTAACCCCTAGGTACCCTACTGTGGGTTTGCTGAGGAACTCAGCATCTCGTACCTTCAGAGCGGTGGGTGGAGTGAATGCTGGGTTTCTGGTGATAAAGAGGACCTCTGTTTTCTTGAAGTTTATCTTGAGCATCTGTGTATGTAGCCAGTCCGTGATGGCATCGAAGCAGGATGTCAATGGTGAGAGATCTGGGTGTTCGGTTGAGATAGGCATGTAAAGCAGAACGTCATCAGCATAGACCAGGTAGTTGATATTGAAAGAACGGATGAGCTCACAAATGGGCTGCATGTATACGTTGAACAGTAGGACCGAGAGTGAAGATCCTTGTGATACACCTTTCTCTTGTGGGAAAAGTTTGGAGGTGGTGGAGCCAGTACGGACCTGCTGCCATCTATCTGTTAAGTATGAATGGCACCAGGTTAATGCTGCTCCGAGGATGCCCTTCTCCTTGCGGTGTGTGAGGAGTATCTTGTGGCTGATGGAGTCAAAGGCCGCAGCAATGTCCATGAAGATCAATGCAAATCCTTGTTTGATGTTGTCCAAACCAATGGTCAACAAGCTGAAAAGAGTGGTCAATAGAGTCTCCACGCCATGAGACTCCCTGAATCCATGCTGGCATGGGTCGAGGGGTGCGCTTGTCTCAATGTGGTGACAAAGTTGCTGTTGGACGACCTTCTCAATAATTTTTGCCAGGAGCGGGATGCTCAAGATTGGCCTGTAGGAATCCGCCCTAGCTGGGTCTAACTTGCTGTTCTTAAGCAGAGGTCTGATGGCTGTTTGCTTCAGGCTTCGAGGGAAGGTCCAAGTCAAGAATGATAGTTTGGCCAGAAAATGGCTGAGTTCGCCACGCAGAGATTTTATCCAAAATGCTGGGCAGGGGTCGTTCGGGGCTGTGGTAGTGTTTATGGCTGCGATGAAGTCTTGAATGCCTTTCTCGGTTGGGGCCGAGAAGGTGGTGATGAAGTATCAGGTGTCCTTCGTGTCCGGAGTCAGGGTGGGTGGTGGGGTTCCATGGTGTGTCTCCAGCGAGAGAGGGGTTTGTGCTCTCCCCGGAATTGCTTATTTTGGCCTTCAAGTAGTCAGCATATTCCTGTGGGTCAGGGAGGCTAGGTTGAGTAGGGGATGGATCTTTTGTTAGAGACTTGATTAGGATAAAAAGCTTGTGTGGTTTATTTAGGGAGCGCTGCAATAACTCTGCATGGAATTGCTTCATTCTCGCTGAAACTGTTGCACGGTGCCTTCCTAGATGAGCAAGGTATGACTCATGGTTCTCAGTTGTCCGTGAGCGGCGCCAGTGTCTCTCGAGCTTTCTAAGATGGAGAAGTGACATCCAAAGCTTGGGGGAATACCACGGGGCATTCTATCTTCTTCCAGTTGGCTTATTTGTGGGTGGTTGGTGTACCCAGGCTCGTGTTCCACGTGGAGATCATCTCATCGAGATTGTGAGGTGGAGGGTTTAGAAAAGGCTGGGCTCTGTTCAGGATCTCTTCCTTGTTGAATGACCAGAAACACCTTGATGATACTGTGGGGGCCTTGAGTGAGGGCTGGGTGATACTATGGTCGGGGAGTGTTGGCATCTGGAATCTTATCAGACTGTGATCTGACCATGGTACAGGGCTGATGGATAGATCAAGGTCATGCTTCGGGTCCAGGGCTGCTTGTGGGGCGAATAACAGATACAGGATGTTTCCCTTTACATGGGTCGGGGTGTCAATTTTCTGTATGAATCCCAGGTCATTAAGAGCATCAAGGAAGGCCTTGGCATGGGTGTCTTGGAGAGCAGGGAGTTTGAAATTGCCCATCACCCAGTTTGGTGTACGCAGGTTCTTGGGATTGAAGGCAAGGTTGATTATTGTTGATAGGTCCTCTGGGGAAGGAGAGGGAGCTCTGTAGACAATGTTGATGGTGCTGAGCTTGTTGGCTATGGTGATGGCGTCGCGGTGCGTGGTGCTGCTGACAGATACCAGCTGGAATTGGAGCTCTGTTTTGGTCAGAATGAGTACTCCTCCACCTCTACGATCTGCCCTGTGACAGGTGTGGATGGTGAAATTGGGGGGGACCAGTTGATGAAAGAGGACTGTGTCTGATGTGGACAACCATGTCTCGGTGACTAGTAGGACGTCTAGGTCATGGGCGGCTACTAGGTCAGCAACGGCTGGCCATTTTTACCGGACAGAGCATGCATTTATAAGGGCACATTTCAGGTTGTGTGGGAGTATATGCTTCTCTTGCTGGGGCGGCTTGGTCTGCTGAAGGGAGATGTAGAGTAGATGTGGGCCTGGCATGCGCTTAGCCCTGGATACTGGGTGGTGGGGGAAGCTAGACCACTCTTCCAAGAGCCTTGTAGGACTGGTATGGGATTGTGGGAGGATATGAGGGTGAGAGCACTGTGGAGCAGACCTAAGAGAAGGCAACAACTGGTTAAGGCATTTGGGTAGGGCGTCATTGTGGGTTTCTAATTAAGGTACCTGCAATCAGATTGGCTGGAAGTGTGTAAGGTAGATAGTACACCTGTAGCTTGATGTGAAAGACAGCATTAGGGAGGGTGCTGGTCAGTATAATAGGCAAGTGATATAGCATAAACTAAACAATAATTTGGCAGTATCAGGCCTAGATGTCTCTCAGAGTTTTATCCAGTCAGACAGCTTGTGGCTTACTGTGATCGCCTCCTGGTCGCTGGGGGCTCCTTGGATCGGTCTTTATGGCTTTAGGCTCTTGGGTTTTTGGTTCTCGGCTGGCACTGGGTTCCAGGTGGTGATCCGGCGTTTAGCGGTGTGCACTTTGATCTGCTCTTGGTGCTTTGTTCGTGCAGTTCCTGTTGGTCGCTCTTGCAGGGTGCTGTGGTGGGTTATTGTTGGCCTCTCTTGTATTTGCCTCTGTGCCTCTCAGGCGCGGGCACGCCTGTATGGGACTTTCTTTTAAACTTTTAAGCATGGAGCTTAATGCAGAAAGTAGCCTGTCCGGACGTTCAAAAACTGGATGGGCCGGATTTGAAGCTTATTATGCTCCCACATGAGCAGAATTGGGTGCAAAGGGTCTGGATGGGCAGGATGTGCCCCGATTCTGTGCTGTTCCACGTCCAGCTCCCACCCCATCCAAACCTCCCAATACTTCTGCTTGGAGCCTTGGTGCTTTGATGTCCTGTCGCCATGGCACTGGGATGCTATACAGGAGCCCTGCTTCCCCGAGGCACATTGGACATGCTGTTCCCCACCGCCTGACCCCCAAAGGGGCCTTCCAAGGCCGGGATCAGGCTGCGGGGAACCTCCTGCTGCTCCTCACCTGCTTTGTGCTGCCCACCGGTGCTGTTCGCCATGACCCAGGACACTTATTCCACTTCTGAAGTGGAATAAGTTCCCTGGCCATCTTTGTACCCCCGGCATACAGGACCGTGACCAAAATCAGCACTGTACTTCCAGAATCGTAAGGCCACCTCTCTTCTGCCCACTCTCCTCCCTGTTGCCGTCCCCTCCTACCTCCTTCCAGAGTTCCCCGCACAGTGGCTTTGTATGCGTGGGGAGCTCTGGACCCAGAATCGGGTCCCACCAAATAGCGGGGTTGGACATCCAACTCCGCTATTCGTGTCTCAGAATGCTGGCATTACTGAGCTGACCCACCTCTAGATGTGCCTCTTTTCTCTATGTGGGAAACCAGCTGCACTGTGTATAGGGAAGGTCATTTTTCTCATGGAGCAGGAGAGCAATCTTCAATGGCCATGTTGTGCAAGTGAAGTCCAGTGTATACTTTTTCCTGGGCACATTCTGGCATATATTTACACAGTTCTTCGCATCCACAAAATTTTGGGGTTATGTGCATGTATGCATATTTTTAACAGTAGGTATATAAACACCTCCTTCTTACACCCAGGGTTGCCTCAGTCTGGAAACTCTTATGCATGTGCAGGCAATACGTGTGTAATTTTACTCCTGTACTGGGAAGGCAATTTTATAAAAGCCGATTTCTGCATGTCAAGCATTACTTTGCAAGTAGGAATGGTTTTGAAAATGAACCTCTGAATATCTTAACTACTATCATATTTGTGCAGATTGGAACTGTTTGTATTGTTTAATAATGTTTGCTCAATTCAATATGACCTGAGTGGTGAAATGTAAACTTATTTTTTGATATTTGGAGATCTTACTGTTCCTATTTCTGTTGTGCACAGTGAGATAAGCATGAAAGGAAGCAGGTAGGACATTAAACGCTTGAATGCTAAGGGCCTTAAGCATTTTATCCTTGAATGCCCTTCATGGAGGAAATAGACTACAAACTTACTATACTGTACATTACAGGCCCTGCAATGAAGGTAATGATATGATTTAGAGCTGAATTAGACTCTTCTCTCTTGCAGAGCTATTGCCAGTCCACAGCAAGAGTCTGGCACATTGCAAATTGCCTTCCTCATAACCATTTTGAAATGTGTGGGTGTTAAAAACAGGCAGTTGTCGCAAAACAAGACACAGCTATATTTTTTGCAACTCTGTCACTCTTTCGAGAACACTTGTCGCTTATGTGAGAATGATGGGTGTTTCATCGAGGTACTCCTGCCGTTGTTTCTGCAGGCAATAGATTCTGCTTCTCAAAGATTCTCACACATTTTCTTGCTGATTCTAAGGCAAGGACCTTGTTGCACTGATTTTCTCCCTTATAATTTCTTTTCATGCATAGTTTTTTCCTCTGCCTTTGCAGCATTTCTTCATATCTGCGTGCTTGTATTTTTTTTCGTGGGGGGGGGTGTTCTTTTTTATTCTTTCTCATTCTTTTCTCCCTGAAAAGGTATTGTGCTGCTTCCATTTATAAGATCATAAGAAATGCCATACTGGGTCAATGGGTCAGAGCAAAGGTCCATGGAGTCCAGGATCCTGTTTCCAACAGTGGCCAATCCAGGTCACAAGTACCTGGCAGGTTCCCAAAAGGTGGAAAGATTTCATGTTGCTTATCCCAGATGGAGCTGGGCAGGCTGTGGAAGTGCTGTGTTCAGGTCTGGGAAAGGAAGCAAGATAGCTGCTACTGCGGCAGCATCTAATGGTTCTTGAGTGGTGCTGAGGGCGTGCCTCACAGGATTCCCCCACCTCTTCTCAGACCAGGCATCGTTCCTTGAGTCAGACAGACACGCCATCTGGAAGGAAACCAAAGACAGGGCTTGGGATCTGTAGAAACCACAGAGAGAAAATGAAGACCAAGAGGAAAAAAGTAGAATTCTCTCACATTCTGCAGTGCAACAATAAGTGGGTTATGCAATGGTAAAATATTTCAGATATACCCAAAGCAAAATGCTAATACCTTTTGTAGCATTTGCAACCAGAAACGGTTAGCTGTTTTAACCTTTTCTTTTTGAATATATGTTTTAAATATGCATGTAATGGTTAAAAAGGAGAAAAGGACCTCAGGCAATTAAAGCCCAGTCATTTAGAACTACCAAACCTTTCCTGCTCCCCCTTCTCTCTTAATCTAACTTCTAGCATGATCTCTCTTACTGTTTGTCCCTAAGGTCTACCCTCATGCACATTCTTTCACCACACCTCCTTTCTCCCCTCCTCAAGCTCCAAACCACATCTGTCCCTTACCTTTCTTTCTTCCTTCCCAGGCACATACCTCCACCTTTCTTTCTCCCCACCCCATCCCTACTCATCAGCAGCTCTTCTCCAGCCCCTAACCATCTCCCTTCCCGACTCACCTACAGCCCATTTCAGCCTCAGCCACCCCTCTGATTCACCAGTAGCCCTTCTCCAGCCCCCACCATCTCCTCACCAGCAGCCCATCTCAGCCTCCAGCAACCCCCTAACTCACCAGTGGCCCATTGCAGCCCCCAGTCATTCACTTCTGCCTGACCTGCAGCAATATTTTTAACACAGCCGTGGGAGCATTTCCCTTTGCACCCCCAGCTTCCCTATACATCTCACACCAGAACTGAATGTTTTAATAAAGTAAAGAGAAGTGCTTCCTGTCCCTAGCAAGAAACAGAAAATGCTTCCGTTTACCTTATTAAAATCTTGTGGTGTCCGCTTTGGAGGTGTAGCACAGCTGTGGGAGTGAAGTGAAATGCTCTTGGGGCTGTGAAAAGGAGAACAGTGAGGCAAGCTTTAAAGCCTTTGTGCCTGAGCCTGCCTCACTGGCTCACCGATGACAGTGCCTGTGCTTTTAAGGACAATATATGAAAACATTTACTCTTGTTCTGTGGAATGTTCAAATTTAACCAGTTTCACATTCCTATGCACAAATTTTATAAAGCATGCACATAAGTCCAAACTCCTTCCTAACCTCAGCTCTGGGAGTGCTTCTGCTCAGGTTAGATAAAAGTATGCATATATGATTTTATGGGTTATGCTGCGTCTTTGTAAATGGAACCAATGTTTCAGCCACCATACTGTGGCTTTCTACACAGAGAAGTGGATAGGGAAAAGAACATAAGAAATGCCATATTAGGTCGGACCAAGGTCTATCAAACCCAGTATCCTGTTTCCAAAAGTGGCCAATCCATGTCACAAGTACCTGGCAGGTTCCCAAAAGGGCATGCAAGTTTCATAATGCTTGTCCCAGGGTAAGCAGTGGATTTCCCGTGTCCTCTTTAATAATGGTTTATGGAGCTTTCCTCCTGGAACTTTTCCAAACCTTTTTTAAACCCAGCTACACTAGCAACTTTTAATACATCCTCAGGAATGAATTCCAGAGTTTGATTACTCATTGAGTGAAAAAATATTTTTTCTTATTAATCTTAGATGGGTTGCGTTGTAGCTTTATTGCATGTCCTCTAGTTTTTCTACTTTTTGATGGCATAAACAACCAATCTACGTTTATCCGTTCCACTCCATTCATTAATTTATAGACCACTATCATATCTCCCCTCAGCCATCTCTTTTCCAGGTTGAAGAGCCTCAAACACAACCTTTTAAAGCTCTCCTTATACAGGTATTTACCATTTTGGTGGCTCTTCTCTGTATCTTTTCTAATCATGCTATATCCTTTTTAAAATATGGCAACCGGAATTGCACACAATATTCAAGGTGCGATTGCACCATGGAACGATAGAGAGGCATTAAAATATCCTTTGTTTTTTTCTCCTTTCCTTTCCTTATGATACCTAGCATTCTATTTGCTTTCTTGGCCACCGCTGCACACTGTGTAGAGAGTTTCAACATATTATCGGTGATGAATCCTAAATCTTTTTCCTGGGTGGTGGTTTCCAAGGTGGTAGCTTCCATCATGTAACTATAGTTTGGGTTCTTCTTTCCTGGGTGCATAACTTTGCACTTGTCCATATTAAATTTCATTTGCCATTTAGACATCCAGTCTTCCAATTTATCAAGGTCCTATTGCAATTTTTCACAATCCTCTTGCATTTGAACAACTTTGAATAATTTTGTGTCATTTGCAAATTTGATCACCTCACTTGTTATTCCTATTTGCAGGTCATTTATGAATATGTTAAAAAGCAACAGGTCCAGCACAGATCCCTGGGGTACTCCACTATTCACCTTTCGTCTTTGAGAAAATTGGTCATTTAGCCCTACTCTCTGCTTTCTATCTTTTAACCAGTTCCTGATCCACAATACTAATTGCCTTCAATCCCATGACTTTTTAATTTCACCAAGAGTCTCATGAGGGACCTTGTCAAAGGCTTTCTGATAATCTAGATACACTGTATCAACTGGATCACCTTTGTCTACCTGTTTATTCACACCTTCCAAAAAATAAAACAGATTAGTAAGTCAAAATTTTCCTTGGCTAAATCCATATTAACCTTCTCCCATTAAACCATGACTATCTACATGTTGAGTAATTTTATTCTTTATAATGGCTTCTACAAATTATGCCCAGTACTGACATCAGGCTCACTGGTCTGTAGTTTCCCTGATCACCTCTGGAACACTTTTTAAAAATTGGTGTTACATTCGCCATTCTCCAATCTTCCAGTACTACAGATGATTGTAATGCTAGTTCACAGATTACTTTATAGCAACATGATAACATCAAAATAAACTTAACTATGGGGTATGTTTACTAAACTCCGAAATTGTGCGGGGCCCCGTTAGTGTGCCTGTGCCATATAAGGAGTGGGCGGGTCAGGCAGAAAAAAGAAAAAAACGGGAGTAAGCGATCGCACATTTGCGCGGCGCGCTATTGTGCGCCGTGCACAATAGTGTGTGGGAAGGCTAAGTGGCGCCCTGATGTGCACACACAAAGGAACAGTCATAGTACAATGGTTAAGACACTGACAGCTGGTGCAGCTGCCATGGGTTCAATTCCCCATTGTGCGCAACAAAAAGGGCTGGCTGAGGCATTAATTTTAATGGGTAAAAGTGCTTTAGGAGGCATATTAATTTTGGGCGGCATAAGGAGGTGCACTGTTGGGCGGCATAAGGCAGTGCACTGTTAATCTTGGGCGGCATAAGGCGGTGCACTGTTGGGCGGCATAAGGCGGTGCACTGTTGGGCGGCATAAGGCAGTGCACTGTTAATCTTGGGTGGCATAAGGCGGTGCACTGTTAATCTTGGGTGGCATAAGGCGGTGCACTGTTAAGTTTGGGCAGCATAAGGCAGTGCGCTGATGCCCAAGCACAGGACCAGAGCCACAGCACAATGATTAAGACACTGACCAATGGTGCAGGGATCAGGGGTTCAATCCCCCACAGTGCCCAATGAAGAAGGCTCACTGAGGCAGTGCATAACAGGGGATGAGTGCTGTAGGGGGCAATTTATTTTTATTTCAGTTATCACTACTAGCAAACGCACTCACAAAGCGTGTTAACATAAGGCGGCCCATAAGGCACATGTTAAAGTTCACTGTCCGCCAAGGCACCCTAGAATGTCCCCTATAGGGCACCATATATGTTGCGTCACAGGATAATGTATAGTGCACCTTATATGGACAGCAACCATAAGGTGCCCTATAGGGCGCCCTATTAAGCACCCTCAGAGGCACCTTATGGGTACAGTACACTGAGGGTGTGTTTGATGGCAGCAACATATGTACATTAAATCTAAAAAAAGCTTTGGACAACCCTATCAAATAACCCCACTGTGGGCTTGAACCCATTACCTCTGGCTCCACAAGCAGTGAAGTAACCATTGGGCTACAGCTATATAGCTGCCAGCAAGCCCCTGGCTGGCTGCAGAGAGCCTGCATGTCACCACACAGACAGTCTGCTGTGGTAACCAGGATAGGGTTAGGCCACCCATACCCATGATGCACTGCACATGCAAATCAGCTGTCCACAGATGAACACAAGATGGGGAATGCACCCCAACAGCTCCCCGGCCTGGTAGGGGGACGTGTCCGTGTGCACCCACACAGCACCTTGGCCAGGTAGGAGGTACTGACCGGGTGTTTAACTGGCACAGAGTAGCTACACACAGTCACATTGTGCGGGAACTGTGCTCACCCTGAGTGTGCGATAAGGCGCCCTGGACCAGGTCCACAGCACCCTCCATGGCTGAGAGAGGCCATGGCAGAGCTCCAAAACAGTCATAATCTGTGAGATAGGTAGTTTCTGCAGGAACACCTTGGATATCTCTGTCTGTCTCAGTCAGGGGAACCCCCACGGACCCCTAGGTGGGCCATGTACCACCAACCACCCCCCCGAGAGCAGCAAACAGGGTCTCCCATCAACAGATCCCCATTATACTACCCCCCCCCCCCCTGCAATGATGGCAGTAGAGTGGACCATCAACCCCAGTCCTGTTGGGGAACAGACACCCTACAGGGCAGTCCAAGCAGCCCCACACACACCCAGACCACAATATCAGACAAACAGTAGGCCTGGATATGCTAAGATGCACCCCACCACCATCTGATATTCCCCTGCATCAAGCCATTAGCCACTGCACAGCACTCCAGCAGAGCACATACCAGCTGTGAACAGTCTGCTGGTTAGTCCCACTGGAAATGCATGCACCCACAACTGGGATGGCAGCACACACAAGCAGATACATCAGTGACTAGGCCCCAACAGGTGACCCATATATATCATATGAGGGAAGTGCTATGAAGCACTATGGGGGTGCCTAGCCATGCTGCCGTCACTGCAAAGTCATGGTGGAGTGAAAGCCCAGCAGCACATACAGAGGTCACCCTGTCTGTGGAGGTGGTGGACGGCCACTACAATGTCCCTGCCAGTGCCCTATGCCCTGTGCAGATGCATCCTGGCCAGCCCACCCTGTCTGAGCTATACCCATGGTACCTTGCTGCTCATTATGCACATCATCAGGCCAAAACTGGCAACAGTGCTGGCAGTGTGGGCTGTGGACAGTGTTTGCAGCCAACACACACTGTATAGACAGACACACACTCCCACACGTATGCCAGCATTGTGCTACTATAGAGGGGTTCAGAATCCTTGCCCACCACACCAGTCCTGGGCACAGTACAGGCATGGGTATGGTATGCAGTACGGTTGGGGGTCACTCCCCAGGGTGGTAAACACTGTCAGGGGCCAGACCTGACGCACACACCGCAGACATCAGATAGATTGTTATGATGGAGCTCAAAGAGCAGACTGTGCGTAACGTAGGGATATCTATCTGCCAGTACTCATAGCAAACGTTTGAGAGCTGTGTACCATATACCCAGGTGTAGGGTGACATTGCTAAGGTATGCAAGTGCTGGTATTGGGTGATGCACGCAGGGCCCAATGTCCTGCCTCTCCAGGAGGCATTGGCCAATGGGGCCTGTGGGTGTGGGTGTGTGTCTGCCCCTGTTGGCTGCTGCTGTACGGCAGAGGTTCCCAAATCCAGTCCAGGTTTGCAATACACTGGTTGGGGTTTCCTGCTGTCCCTCATGAATATGCATGAGCTACATCTACATGCCATGGGGGTGGTGCATAGATATACAGCACAGTTATTTGTATGTGTGGCAGCATGGAACCTGAATGGTGTGTGGTCCTCCAGGACTGCATTTGTGAGACTCTGCTCTAGGTAATGCCCCTGGTCATGGTGTCTGTGCTTGGTGGTGTAAAAGATAGGCGTATGACCAATGCGTATGTCCCCAGCAATAACGGATTGCCCTTACTAACATGGTTTAGTTGTGGGGAAAATATGTGGACAGGATTGGTAGTAGCCCCAGCTGGGCTTTGAACCTGTGACCTTTTGTTCCTGCACACACTGTCTGTGTGCACTGCACCACTGTGTTGCCACAGATGTGCTGAATTCCCTGGGAAGTCCATGACTGTACATCCGACAGGGCCTATGTTGCAGTGGACGTGCCAGCCTGCACATGGCTCGGCCACTGTCTTCTGTGGCTAGCAGCCACTGCCCCCTCCACCACCTGTACCCTACCGCCAACATGCTGGCATGTCCGTATCTTGGAAAAGCATATGGCCTGATTGAGTTGTGGCACTCCAGGACTGCATTTGGGGGACTCGGCTGTCGGTAATGCCCATTGTTATGGTGTGTGTGCGGTGTTGGGTACAAAATGGGTGTGTGAACCATGCTTATGTTCTCTGCAATAAAGGAGTGTCTGTACTATCTCTGTTTAGTGGTGGGTAAAATATGGGGACTGGGTTGGCAGGAGCCCCAGCTTGGATTTGAACCTGTGACCCTCTGGTCCCAGAGGTACTGCCTCTGTCCGCTGCACCACATTGTGGCCACAGTGATAGTGCAGTCCCTGGGGGTGGGAAACTTGACCAACAGAGTCAAAAACCCTGCTCTGCACATTTGTACTGTGGGCTCCGTCACCTTGTCTGGTGACATAAGTGCAAATACACCCCTCAACCGACCACGAACAACTGGGGATAAATATAACCAAGCTGGGCAACAGTGATATTAATGGGCAACCATAGCAAACACTCCCAGGAAGGCTCAGAAAAAAGGAAATGGTTTTTGGAAGGGTCTCCCCTCCGTAGCCCCTTCCAACCTTCATTTCATTTTTTTGGAGCTTTCCTGGGTGTGTTTCTTATGTTTGCCCATTAATATCGGGGTTCCCCAGCTGCCTTCCTATTTTTAATATTTTTGTTTGGGTCTTTTTCTATCTTTATTTGCACTTTTGTTCTGTGCACATGTATCACACTGCTCACGTTTTGCAGGTTTCCCAGGTTTCCCTGTACATTGCTGACGCAAAATGGTTTCTCTTCCCTTTAAATGCCCTCTACCGTGAGTGTTTCACTCGCGCTATTTTTAACCTGTGAATTCGGCCCCGATCATGTGCGGGGAGCCTCTCCCCTCCCCTTCCCCGCCCATTGACCCCGTCTCTCCGCCCCTCGGGAGCCTTCCTCCGCCCTCAGAATGCCTTTCCACGCCTCTATCGGACATTTGCGGGCCGGGTACTTGTGCGGGGTGCGTTAGTGCGGCGCGCAATTGTGCGGGGCCCACGCGCACTTGTGCGGGGCGTTTAAGAGCGTTTCTGAGCGTTTGAGTGCCGCGTTTCCGTGCGCTATTGTGCGGCACGCAATTGTGCGGCTTTTAGTAAACATGCCCCTATGTCTTATATCTCCACAGATAGGGGCGACCTGCATGGAGAGATGGGTACACCCCTAAACAAATGCAGGGGGAGGAATGACCTGCATAGAATGGCAGTTTCACCTACTCTTGCCATCTTGCTGGGCAGAATAGATGGACCATGCTAGTCTTTATCTGCCATCATATACTATGTTACTGCAATCTCATATTTCATGTTTTTCAACATTGTTGGATGTATACCATCTGGTCCAAATGATTTTCTACTCTTCTGTTTATCAAATAGTGTCACATTTAAATAAACTATATGGGGACAGTATCTTTAAACTCATCAGAGAACCTTCTGATCTTTGGGAAAAGAGAGGTCTCCAGCCTTTCTCCAGTTGACTTTCTCACCAAAATTCAAATTTCCCATCTCAATGTCTAAGCAATAAGGACTGCTACTGCTGAAAAGAAATCTGAATTTGTTATCATTTACTTCTAGGAAATTCTCTAAATCTTGGGGAAAAGGGAATTCTTTGAATTAAAGCTGTTAAGTCTGTATATTTTAGAATCTAGTGTATTTGTTAACTCAGTCAGGGCCTAGTATCAGCAGATAGCTTTTAGTTTAAATTTAAAACTCTGCAGAGAGCTTAGCATAGAAGGAAGAATAGGGTAAATATTCTTTGAGCTGAAAGAAATAAATTGTTTCTAGAGATCTTTACAAAAAGGCCTTCCAGTTTGGAGGCAAGATGGGAGTTTGTTTTAAATAGGTGTTAAAGCCAAGTGACAGATCAAAGGAACTATTTGAAAGGCTCCCTCTATCAAACCAAGGGCTGTGTGAATCACCCAGGAAATTGTTAACAGATCCCAGGAAATTGTTAACAGATTACCTTAGAAACACAGGTCTGGGACCTATGTAGCAAGCCAGCCTTCACTAAATGTTAATTCTCTTCCATCGATCCTAACTCCCACCCACCCACCCACCCCAGGCATAATCTTAGCTTTATAGGCTCTTAAACCTATTAAAAGGAGAGAGATGGTCAAATTCACTTTCAGGTTCAGCTATCTTCACCAAGAGTAGATTAATTAAGACCCTGAAATTAATTAATCTTGAGGTGAACAGCGTCTCTTAATCTTAATTGGTATAGTTGTATCAGTACAAGTATCTTTAACAACTTTAAGTAAACAGCTTAAATAGCTAAATGAAACCGTAAACTAAGATGCAGACAGCTGTCCAGCTGTGAGATGGGGGATTTTCAGTCTTTTGCATTGAGTGTCACATGTATGATTTTCTCCCAGTTGGTGAGAGGTCTTACGTGTGCACTAGGTGCAAGGAGCTCTTTGCTCTCAGGGAACGAGTCCATTCTCTAGAGGCTAAAGTAGCAGACCTGAAAAGCATAAGACAGACAGAGAGGTACATAGACGAGACCTACAGGGATATAGTCCTGAAGTCAAACCTCTAGTCTGGCAGCATCCCTGTTGCCATGGAGGAGAGAGGTCACGTGACAGGAGAGTATCACCCTGGTGTGGCAGGAAGTGATCCTGTAACTAGGACCTGTCCTCCAGGTGATATAAAACCCTCTCGCACCGAGGACGCTTCTCCAGCGCCATGTGCCCATGAGGGAAGGGTTAGGACAGCCGTTATAGTTGGTGATTCGATCATTAGGCATGTCGATAGCTGGATGGCTGGTGAATGTGAGGATCGCCTGGTAAAATGCCTGCCTGGTGCGAAGGTAGCGGACCTCACGCTCCACCTAGATAAGGTCTTAGATAGTGCTGAGGAGGAGTCTGCTGTCTTGGTACATGTCGGTACCAATGACATAGGAAAATGTGGTAGGGAGGTTCTGGAGGCTAAATTTAGGCTTTTAGGTAGGAAGTTGAAATCCAGAACTTCCAGGGTAGCGTTCTCCGAAATGCTTCCTGTTCCACGCACAGGGCCCAAAAGGCAGGCAGAGCTCCGGAGTCTCAATGTGTGGATGAGACAATGGTGCAGAGATGAGGGGTTTGGATTTGTTAGGAACTGGGGAACATTCTGGGGAAAGGAGGGGCTCTTCCGAAGGGATGGGCTTCACCTTAACTGGGATGGAACCAGGCTGCTGGCATTAACCTTTAAAAAGGAGATAGAGCAGCTTTTAAACTAGATATTAGGGGAAAGCTGACAGTTGCCCAAGAGCGGATGGTTCGGAAGAATGTATCTTTGAAGGATACTACCAAAAGCAGAGAGGTTACACAAAAGAGTAAAGTAGCTCAAATGCCCTCAAATATGGAGCAGACAGAGCTTAAAGATCCCAAATTACTCATGTCTAACAATAGCCAAATTAATATGAATAAAATACATTCTCTAAAATGCTTGTATGCAAATGCTAGAAGTCTAAAAAATAAGATGGGAGAGTTAGAATATATAGCACTAAATGAAAGGTTAGATATGATTGGAATATCAGAGACATGGTGGAAGGAGGACAACCAGTGGGACACTGTGATACCTGGGTACAAACTATATCGTAATGATAGAGCTGATCAAATTGGTGGAGGGGTTGCTCTCTATGTTAGAGAGGGTATTGAGTCAGAAAGGATTAAAGTTTTGCAGGAAACAAAATCTGCTGTAGAATCTATATGGATTGAAATTCCATGTAAAAGGGGGAAGGCAATGGCAGTGGGGGTGTACTATCGAGCGCCTTGCCAGAATGACCAAATGGATGATGAAATGCTCAAAGAAATCAAGGAAGCTAACAAAAGTTACAGTGCAGTAATAATAATGGGTGATTTCAACTACCCCGGTATCGACTGGGTCAGTGTCACGTCAGGACATGCTAGGGAGATAAAGTTCCTAGATGAAATAAATGACTGCTTCTTGGAGCAGCTGGTTCATGAACCAACCAGAGGGGAAGCCATATTAGACCCAGTCCTTAGTGGAACACTAGATCTAGTGCAAGAGATAAGGTTGTTGGGGCCACTTCTCAATAGTGATCATAGCATGATCGCCTTTGATTTAATTAGTGGAGGAGGGATAGTAAGGAAATCTACAGTACTACCTTTTAATTTTCGAAAGGGAGACTATGATAAAATGAGGAAAACAGTTAAGAAAAAACTAAAAGGAGCAGTTGCAAAGGTTAAAGACGTACATCAGGCTTGGCTATTGTTGAAAAATACTATCTTGGAAGCCCAGACCAGCTGTATTCCACGCTTTAAGAAAAGTGGAAGGAAGTCCAAAAAACTGCCAGCATGGTTTAAAGGTGAGGTCAGAGAGGCTGTTGTTGCCAAAAAAGCATCTTTCAGGAAATGGAAAAAAGAGCCAAACGACGAAACCTGGAAACAGCACAAGCACTGGCATGTCAAATGCAAGGCATTGATAAGGCAGGCAAAGGGAGAATTTGAGAAGAAGCTTGCTGCGGAAGCAAAAACGCAAAGTAAAGACCTTTTCAAGTACATTCGTAGCAAAAAACTTGTGAGAGAGTCAGTTGGTCCATTAGATGATAAAGGGGTTAAAGGAGCACTAAGAGGTGACAAGGCGATAGCGGAGAGATTGAATGAATTCTTTGCTTCAGTCTTTACTGAGGAAGATGTAGGGATGTTACCCATGACTGAAGTGGTATTTAAAGGTGCGGAAGAATTGAAGGAAATATCGATACATCGGGAAGATGTATTACAACTATTAGATAAACTGAAGAGTAGCAAATCACCTGGGCCAGATGGTATACATCCAAGGGTGTTGAAAGAACTGAAATATGAGATTGCAGACCTGCTATTAGTAATCTGTGAACTATCATTAAAATCATCTCTAATACCTAAAGATTGGAGGATCGCCAATGTAACACCAATTTTTAAAAAGGGTTCCAGGGGTGATCCGGGAAACTACAGACTGGTGAGCCTGACATCAGTACCGGGAAAAATGGAAGAAACCATCATAAAGAATAAAATTACTCAGCATGTAGATAGTCATGACCTAATGGGAGACAGCCAACATAGCTTTAGACAAGGAAGATCTTGTCTTACTAATCTGTTATGTTTTTTTGAAGGAGTGAATAATCAGGTGGACAAAGGTGAGTCGGTTGATATAGTGTATTTGGACTTTCAGAAAGCCATTGACAAGGTCCCTCATCAGAGATTTTTGGCAAAACTAAAGAGTCATGGGATAGGAGGCAGTGTACTATTGTGGATCAGGAACTGGTTAAAAGATAGAAAGCAGAGGGTAGGGCTAAATGGCCAATTTTCCCAATAAAGGTGAATAGTGGTGTACCCCAGGGATGTGTGCTGGGTCCGCTGCTTTTTGACATATTCATAAATTACCTGGAAAGTGGAATAACGAGTGAGGTTATCAAATTTGCAGATGACACAAAACTATTTAAAGTTGTTAAAATCCAAGAGGATTGTGGAAAATTGCAAGAGGATCTTGACAAACTGGAAGACTGGGCATCAAAATGGCAGATGAAATTTAATGTGGACAAGTGCAAGGTTATGCACCTAGGGAAGAACAACCCAAACTATGGTTACAAAATGCAAGGTTCCACATTAGGAACCACCACCCAGGAAAAAGATTTAGGCGTCATTGTGGATACCATGTTAAAACCCTAGGCCCAGTGTGCAGCAGCGGCCAAGAGAGCAAATAGAATGCTAGGTATGATATGGAAAGGAATGGAAAATAAAATGAAAGATATTATAATGCCTCTATATCGTTCCATGGTGAGACCGCACCTTGAATATTGTGTGCAATTCTGGTCGCCGTATCTTAAAAAGGATATAGCGATTTTAGAAAAGGTTCAGAGAAGAGTCACCAAAATGGTAAAGGAGATGGAAGGATACTCCTATGAAGAAAGGTTAAAAAGGTTAGGGCTCGGGAGGCGGAGCCAGCAGCAGACGGTGATGGTCGCGTAATTTCGCTTCTCCCGCTAACCCAGTGTTAATTCAGCAAATCCACCAAGTTGACTGAAAGCTCGGCTCGAGATATTGTTTTCTTCAAGGTACCTGTTATGACCAGCTCCAAAGAGACGCGTTTGGACTTCGCGGGGACGGCGAATACCGGGTCGAAAAGATCTAAATCCGATCCTCTGTCCCCTCTCAAAATGGCGCCGCAAAAGGAGGCACCGGAGGCCTTTCAGGAATTACTGAAAGAGATTCGATCTGTGCGGGCACTGGTGGAGTCCAGCGGTGACCCTCTAACCTCTGTGCAAGCTGATCTTAAAGAGGTGCGTTGCTCATTAGAGATTTTAACCTCTCGGATTAAGAAAATTGAAAAGAAAGTAGCGGCACAAGAGGGAAGTGTCAAGGAAGTTAGACAGGCCATACACCGTGTGGAGAAACTGGAACGTGTGGTGGAGGACATGAACAATAGATCACGCCGCAACAATATCCGAATAACCGGTATCCCTGAAGGGGCAGAGGGGAAAGACCCTGTTTCATTCCTGCAATTGTGGCTACCTAATCTGTTGAAGACTGAATTTCAGAAACCCTTTGAGATTGAAAGAGCTCACAGAATTCCCCCTCGGGGGGAAGTACGTGATGGCAAGCCAAGGCCCATGATATTATGTGTGTTACGCTTTCAACATGTATCTCAAATTATGGCGGCCGCGAGAGCCGCGACACAGTTGCAATTCGAGGGTCGGAGGCTTTCTTTCTATCCAGATTACAGCAAAACCACGGTTGAGAGGCGGATGCAATTTCTCGCACTTCGTCCCAGGCTGCAAATGCTGCAAGCCCGTTATGGGCTCTTCTACCCCGCACGTTTCAAGGTGACTCTAAACAACTCCACGAAAACTTTTGAGGACCCTAAGTCTCTAGCAGCGTTTATAGAAGATCAGGAGGCGCTTCAAATGTGCTGACAACAAGGAGCTGCTCTACAAAAATACATCGTGCTGTGAGAAGATTGATGTTGGCAACGATCCTGTGGCAAGTTTCAGGAGGCCTGTCTAGGGCATGTCTGCTTTTGCATCATTGTTTGTGTTTTTCTCTTTTCTTATGTACTGTTTTCGTGTACATTCTTGTTTTTACACACACTGGCAGCCCAGCAGGCCCTCCCAGTTGATAGTGGGGGGAAGGAGGGTGCCGATCGCTAACGTTAACCTGATAAATCTGGTATGAGTATCGGAGGTTGCGATTGGGCACACTTTCCCCCATCACTAAGGGGTGTCGCTGTAACTTAAGTTTGGTGGTGTATCCATCATGTAGAAGTATGGGATATGCGGGGACCACCAGTCTTGCACTGTCTCACCTGAGGGTGGGTTATGGTCCCTTTGGGGATGGGGTCAGCTCCTTGCTTATTGGTTTGACGAAGGGTGGGTTTTTTATTATGTGTAATGAGAATCTGGCAGATATAATTTACTATTGTATGTGCAAAGATGGCGACAGGTTCTAGTGGGCTCACTTTAATGTCTTTAAATGTAAAGGGCATTCAGAACCCAATTAAGAGAAAAAAAATCTTATGTTATAGCAAAAAGCATCATGTTGATATTCTCTTGCTGCAAGAAACGCATTTAAGCACTGAAGAATCTAGGAAGCTAGCGGGAGGATATTACGTGTTAGTCGGGCATGCGCCGGCAGTGCAGAAAAAAAATGGTGTTGCTATCCTGGTGCGTAGTTCACTTGGGGCGAAAACTGAGGTTTCCAGAAGTGGGTTGGAAGGGAGATGGGTGATGGCAAGGTTGTTAATTGACGGTTTGAAATTAGCGGTCTTCAATATCTATGCCCCGAACATGGATGATCCGGGTTTTTTCCAGACATTAACCGCAAGCTTACAAGAAGAGGCACAGATACCTTTGGTGGTGGGTGGTGATTTTAATATGACATTGGATCCCTTGCTGGATCGCTGCCCTTGCAAACGGGAGAGTCACCCTAGAGCCAGTTTGGTTCTTAAAGCTTGTATGGATTCGGTTGGGTTAGTAGATGTCTGGAGAGTGTTTCACCCTACAGACAAAGACTTCACTTTTTTTTCAACCCCACATAACTCCCTGTCCCGTATCGATTACTTTTTAATTTCCAAACCTTTGGTGTCGAGTGTAGACTCTGTGGGTATAGAAGCCCGACATATATCGGACCATTTAGCCATCACATTAAGGCTCCAACTATCAGGTGGGGTAAAAGGCCCAGACCAGTGGTCATTCCGAAGGTCCCTCCTTTCTGAGGAGGACTTTTGCGATACCCTTAGAATGGCACTGACTGATTATTTCAAAATAAACGCCCCCCTCAGACACAGCGGGTTGGGCCTGGTGGGAGGCCTTCAAAGCAACATTGCGAGCTGTAATCACTAGTTATTCCATCAAAGTGGCCAAGCAAAGGAAAGCGCATCTTAAGGTCTTAGATGATCAAATCAAAGCGGGGGAACGACTGTGGCTCAACAACCCAGCCGGTTGTATCTTAGCAAGATTGCAAAAGTTGCGATGTCAGTATAACTCCCTGCTGAGCTCAGAAGTTGAGCAGGTTATGCTCCACCAACAATCGCGATATTACGTGGAACAGAACAAAGCGGGTAGATCGTTGGTGGCAATGTTAAAGGGCAAACGCAACAGAACACATATAACCACTTTAGTGGATGACGAACAGCATCAGTTAAATAATAATGAACAAATCCTGGATGCTTTCTCTAAGTTCTATGCCAAATTATATGACTCCGAAACAGATGTCTCCCGAGAACAGATTCAGGGATTTCTGAGCCAAATTATATATCCAGCTTTAAGTGAAGAGCAGGTTAAGGAACTTGATATTCCTTTGGGGGAGGATGAAATTTATGAGGCTATAGGCTCTCTTGCTCAAGGGAAGGCAGCTGGCCCAGATGGCATCCCGAGTGCGTTTTATAAAACATTTGCAAAGGAACTAACACCTTGGATACTGCAATATTTCCAATCATTGCAAGAGGTTCAGGTAGAGACCGGACGTTTGTCCGAGGCAACTGTTGTAGTTCTTGAGAAACCGGGTAGGGACCCCACCAGGGTCGGCAACTACCGTCCTATATCTTTACTGAGCGCGGACTACAAAATTTATGCAACAGTCTTGGCAAGGAGGCTGACACGAGTGCTCCCTGGTCTAGTGCACCCGGATCAATGCGGTTTTATCCCGGCTCGCTCAACAGCAGACAATGCCAGACTATTGTGTAACCTGATTTTTAAAGCTAACACCCTGGACTTCCCATTAGTAGGCCTAGCTCTGGATGCTGAAAAAGCATTTGACAGATTGGAATGGCCTTTCCTATTTGAAGTCCTGAGGTGGTTTGGTTTTGGCCCGACTTTTCGCCATATGTTGAAAGTATTATATGCTAAGCCGACAGCGCGTATATTTGCAAATGGATTGTTGTCACAATCGTTTGCTTTATTTAGAGGTACCCGACAAGGTTGTCCATTATCCCCTCTACTTTTTAATTTAGCTTTGGAGCCACTCAATTTAGCCATAAGACAATCCAATCTTATTAAAGGGATAGAAATAGGAGATATGCAAGTAAAACTCTCAGCCTATGCAGACGATCTCCTGCTTTTTACCCAACCTAGCTCGGTCACAGAAATCCTAAAGGTGATCGAACTCTATTCATCGGTCTCAGGCTATAAGATCAATTGGAATAAGTCTGTTGCTTTCCCCTTAAATAGCTTTGCTACCGCGTCTTCCATGGCTGCTTTCCCCTTCCAGTGGGAGGCTGGCCCAATTAAGTACCTAGGGGTTCGGTATTGTGCCTCAATAGAGCAGACCATCCAGACTAACGGTAAGATATTGCAGGATATGGTAAAGGGTTTAGTATTGAAGTGGTCCCCCCTTCATTTGTCGTGGTGGGGTAGGCTGGAAACAATAAAAATGACAGTTGCGCCCAAAGTGAATTACGCACTGGGTATGCTCCCTCTGTTGCTACCTCAGACAATATATAGATCCCTTGAACGCCTTTTGCTCAGTTTTCTATGGAAAGGGAAGCCTGCTAGAATTGTTTTGCGTAAATTAAAAATGCCCAGAGACAAAGGAGGCGTACTTTTTCCAGACTTTTATCGCTATCATATTGCGTCTATTTTAAAGCAAGGGGCGCTGTGGTGCAGGCCTGTGGGCGCACCAGTTACTCCCATATGGCTGGAAGTTGAGGCTCGGTTAGCCTCCCCTTATCCACTACAGGTGCTCCTCGGATCTAGACTTGTTGATGCTACAGGGGCTCTGGGGGTAGTGATAAATACTCAAGAGGCCTATATAGCGGTGGCCTCTCGGGCGACATTGACTAACTTCCCTTCTAGAGCCTCGCCACTTTGGCGGAATCCATTATTTCTAATAAAGAGAAGTACCTTCGCTTGGAGGGTTTGGCAGAACTGTGGGATTTGGACGGTTGGGCAGTTGCTTTTAAAGGACCAGTGGAAAGCTTTCGCAGTGGTGCGGAAAGAATTCTCACTACCAAAAGTTTGTTTCTTTCAATGGTTTCAGCTGAAACATTGTATAAAGTCCATTGTTGGGGATATTGCCACTCTGCCAGAATCTTGTTCTGTGGTTGGGAAGATCAGTGAAACTGCAGACCAGCCGAAGGCAATTTCTCTCTTATATAAGCTTATAGGAGATTGTCCCCCCGGGTCACTGATAGGCCTCACTAAAGTGTGGGAGACTGATCGGGGCTCTGAGATTACCCCGGACATGTGGAGGCATGTTTGGGGGCCTGTAACCAGAGTTGCTAGATCAGCCGCACTCACTCAGTCATTGTTTTTCTTCATGCATCGTGCCCACATTACACCTATAAAATTATCTAAGTGGGATAAGCAAAGTGATGGGCGGTGCTGGACATGCGCTGAGCGGCCTGGCACGTTGTCCCACATGATATTAGAATGCCCCGGTATTCAAAGATTTGAGACTCTGACCTGGAACAGAATCCAGGCAGTTCTAAAATTCTCTGCCCCGCTGTCATGGAATATTGTATGCCTGCGGTCAGCAGCAAACTCCCTACTACTCCCTAGAAGGCATCACTTTTTGTTAAATTTTATGATAGCAATCGCTTTAAAAGTTATTTTTGGTAATTGGAAAAACTTGCATAATGTGGACTGGAATGCATGGTGGAACTCTGTATGCCTATACGCTAGTTATGAGAAAACTTATAGCCTGGTACATCATAAGGGGTCTTTGCTGCTAAATATGGAAAAATGGGCACCGCTTGATGAATATATGGCCAGACTGTCGCACTAAAGTCCTGTAGCCCAAAGTATTATCCATGTTTTCATTTTACCCACTGGCAAGGAGCTGGGGGGGGGGGGTTGGGTTTATTTTATTTTATTTTATTGTATTTTATCCTGTTTAGTTATGTTTGTTTGATTATTTGTACAATGTTTGCTTTGTTATTATATAAACTTTAAATAAAGTATTAAAAAAAAAAAAAGGTTAGGGCTCTTTAACCTGGAAAAGAGACGGCTGAGGGGAGATATGATAGAAGTCTATAAATTAATGAACAGAGTGGAACGGGTAAACGTAGATTGATTGTTTACCTTATCAGAATATAGAAAGACTAGGGGACATGCAATGAAGCTACAGGGTAAACTATTTAAAACTAATAAAAGAAAATATTTTTTCACTCAACGTGTAATCAAACTCTGGAATTTGTTACCGGAGGATGTAGTAAAGGCTGTTAGTGTAGCTGGGTTTAAAAAAGGTTTGGACAAGTTCCTGGAGGAAAGGTCCATATACCATTATTAAGAAGGGACCCAGGATATCAATTCTTGAACCAATACAAGCATTGTGGAACCTGTGTCCCTTGGGGAAACTGCTAGGTACGTATGACCTAGATTGGCCACTGTTGGAAACAGAATACTGGGCTTGATGGACCTTGGTCTGACCCAGTATGGCATATCTTATGTTCTTATGTTCTTATGATAAACGTAGATCAGTTATTTACTATTTGAAAAAAGTAGAAAGTCTAGGGAACACTCAATGAAGCTACAATGTAGCACATTTAAGACTAATTAGAGAAAATATTTTTTCATTCAACATGTAATCAAACTCTGGAATTCATAATCAGAAGATGTAGTAAAATCTGTTAGTGTGGGTGGATTTAAAAAAGGTTCAGGGAGAGAGCCTCTTTCAATTGAAAGCAAGTTCTGCTACAAGGGGACATGGGATGAGGGTGAAGGGAGATAGATTCAGGAGTGATATGTGGAAATATTTCTTTATGGAAAGAGTGGTGGATTCGTGGAATAGTCTCCCAGTGGAGGTGGTAGAGATGAGGACAGTAACTGAATTCCAAAAAGCATGGGACAAACACAGAGGATCTCTAAAGGTAAAAAGGGGACTGTTGTAGTTGTTGATATGGAAGGACAGACTAGATAGGCCATGTGTTCTTTTTCTGTCGTCATATTTCTATGTTTCTATGTTTCTATCATCTGTAAAATCAGAGAAAGATTTCATAGAGGAACCAAAAGAACCCTTTAACCTCAAAACCACTTCCCACTTATCCCTCAGTTTGAACGTGAAGGTGCAGCAAAGAAACAGGTTTCGGCATAGGTAGCTAAGTTACAGACCATAAGTCAGAGTCACAATGCTCAGTAACACCTTCTACAAGCCTGGAAATGTTTGCGGGGGCCGGTACGTTACCCTTCTTATCAAGAAGAGATGGCTAAGCCTCTTCAGTTAACAATGAAGGGAGGTAGGATGAAGTTACAACACCTGAAATTAAGGAGCTGTCGGCAGCTGAGTCAGTACTCACCGAAAATGTCACAGGATCTTTGAATGAAACAACTATTACATGGCGATCCATTGGACCTACAGTACTAACTACTTTCTTCCCTTGATATACAGGGGCTTTCTTATTCTTTTTCACCATTCCTCAAGTTGTTCAGCCATACCTCACTCCGACAGTGCTCCAAAGGGGTTCTAAAGGGGCATCACCTGCCCCTTTGGGTATGCCCCTTCGGGCACGCACCCACGAACACATGCCCATGGCCATGTCTCGCTGTGGGGCCTTGGTTTTAAGAGGCCTAGATGATGTCACTGGGGGATCCCAATGAAAATGCCTGCACAGAGCTCTCTCAAGCCAGCAACAACTCTTCAGTTCTCACTTCTCCCACGGAGGGGTCTCAGTTTTTAAAAGTCCAGATGGCATCACAGAGGGGCACGCAATGAAAATGCTAGCACAGTGCTCTCCCAAGCAAGCACTAGTTTGCCAGCTCTCACTCCCGCGCTCTGGGGCATCAGTTTTAAAAGGCCTTAATGACATCACAAAGGGGCACCAGATGAAAACACCAGCACAGAGCTCTCCCAAACCAGCACCAACTCGCCAGATCTCAATATTACCTGTTTTTAAGTAAATTTTGTACATGAGCAATTTGTTGGGGAATTTCCTTTATCTCCCCCTATGTTTCCTCTTATTTCTGTATCCTCCTTCAGGTTGCTTGGGTCAAAGATAGTTTAGTTCCCTGTTACTTCTAATCAATCAAGATGTGTTTTTCAGGGATAAAGAATGATATAGATGGAGTTCTCCTCTAACCTGCTTATTAAGCCTGCTAACATTTTGTGTAGTTAGCAGACATAATATTTCTGTGGCCTTATTTGCAAAGGAATGTGTTGTATTTTTTTTTGTTACCCTATATGTTACAAAAACCACCATATGACTGCTCTGTTTTATATTGGGCGGATGGTCTTCCTTCCTTTCCCTTAACTTTTATTATATTTTATCGTTCTGGGAAATTAATTTTTTTAGGTTACTGATGTTAGTCTGTTCATCCCTTCCTTGTGGCTTTTCCCATTTATTTAGGATATTTGCTTTTGTGTTTGTGCTGTCTGATTTTGGTTTGTTATTGGATTTCTATACACTTCTGATGGGGGTATACGAAATACTCAAATAAAACAGTTGCTTGGTGTTTGTGTGACTGTGGAAAGCTGTTGTCTGTGCTGCATGAAAGTCTCTGTCACACTAGCAAGAGGGAACATTTTCTCTTATCTAGCATTTCATGCCTAGCCATCATGGGCCCGATATTCGAAAGGTATTTACATGGTTTACAGCCCAGTAACCCATGTAAATGCCTTAAATGGGGATATTCAACAGCACTTACACAGCTAGTGCCATTGAATATTCCCTGTTAACTCCCCTATGTGCCCCGATGCTATCCGGATAGCATCAGGGCATGTTGGGGGCATTACAAGGTGGCGCAGAGGTGGAGATTGCACCACTACCCAATTAGCAAGCTGGCCTAGTTTTAACCACGGATCGCTAACTGGGTAGTGGTACAATATCGCCACTTCCCGGTTAGGCTCTGCAGCATTGTCCTTTTTGCACAGAACCTGGATATTCAATACCATCACTATGATATTGAATATCTGGGGTTAGGGATCAGCAGGCAGGGCTATGTGCCATATTAGATCGCAAGGACAAGAACTTAAACCGCCACTGCAGGGGCGTGCACGGTGCCGGGAGAGCAGAAGCCATCAGGAACAGCTGCGATCGGGAGCTCCTCCGCCTCCACAGAGCCTGCCAATTAGATCGCGAGGACAAGAACTCAAACTGCCACTGCATGGGCGCGCCCGCGCCTTGCGGGCCCGTGCCTGAGGGCCTCACCAGAGGGCCCTTTGGCATGGCCCTTAGGCATAGGACCGTGCCAACCAAAGAAACATAAGAAAATGATATAATTAGTAGAGACCTGATCAATATGGTAGTTGCTTAGATATTAATAACAAACGCCTCTGTGGTAAGAGATCTACCTTTGTATAGAACCTCCCTGCTACCGTTGTGGTTTCTTGATTCCCTCTTATTATATTCCCCATCTCCTTTCTAATATACAGATGATGTTCTTTAAATATATTCTGTATGGAGGCATAACTGTAACTATATATCAAATATAACTTACTGTATGTCTTGTCATTCCCTGTTCTATGTAGACCCATTGTCTACCACTTTGATGTAATGATAAAGTGGTATATAAAACTGGTCACTTAATGAAAGATCCCTGCATGTCTCCCCCTGCCTTTGTATGACCTTGTAGTGTAATGTAACTGCTTTGACTGAAGGAAAAGGTGGTATAGAAAACCTGCTAAATAAATAAATAAATAGTGGCACTTGGCCTGCCCAGTTGAATATGCTCCATGTGCTTTGTTGGTACATCCCCTTGCATTTGGTAAGTCCCAAATGACCAAGAATCATTCTCATATGAGTCAGCCCTTATACCTTTTGGACCTTCTCATCCCCATCACTCACTTCATCCTACAAGATCATAATACTGTAATCAGCTCTGTCTTCCTCCCTGCTCAAAAATATATTTGCAGACAACCAGACAAACAGTGTTTTCTTATTATAGCCCAGCTCAATAAAATGCTTGACCTCAGTGATGAATTAAGTAGAAGAACATTCCTAGGGGTGGTTCTATAATGATGCGGAGTGAGGTGGCCGCCTCAGGTGGCAAAGTTTTGGGGGTGGCAAAAAATGCTCACAAAACAGCCAAGTGGCCACCGCCACATTCTACCTTCTAAAGTTAAAAAAAAAAATCAAAGGGACCAACTGCTGTTGTTTCCACCTCCACTTCTCCCAATCATCAGCAGCAGCAGCAGCAGAATCACACCCCCACAACTGCCACTACTGCCCCTTCCCCAGAACCAAGGATACCGAGGCAGTGGCAGCAGAAAAAACCCCACAAAATCTCTTGAAGGCTCCCGCGTGCTGGTTAGCCCCTGCTGGTTCCGCCCCCTCTGACGCAAAAAGCATCATCAGAGGGTACGGGACCCATCAGGGTCTACAAGTATGCCAGAGTCACAAGAACTGGCGCTTTTTTTTCCCAAAGTTTATAGCTCACTGTCGCTTATATGTGCAGCGAGTTATCAACTTTGAAAAGAAAACCCTGGAAAGCAAAAGTGCCGGCTTTTGGGACTCTAGCATGCTTGTAAGAACCTGATGAATCCCATCCCCTCTGATGATGCTTTTTGTGTCAGAGGGGGCGTAACCAACAGGAGCTTACCAGTGCACAGGAATCTTGAAAAACACACCTATATTGAGGTGGACGGGTCTGGCAGCAGATGCTGGATAATGGAGCAAGGGGCAGGACAAATGCAGGACAACAGGGCGGGGGGGAGCAGGAAGGTAAATGCTGGAAAAACAAGGTGGGGATCAGGAAGACAAATGCTGGACAATGGTGAGGGGCAGGAGGACAAATGCTGGACAAGGGGGGTGAAGCAGGAAGACAAATTCAGGACGATAGGGAGGGGGGAGCAGGAAGACAAATTCTGGATTGGGGGGAATGGGAAAGTAGGAAGACAAATGCTGGACAACAAGGGTAGGGGAGCAGGAATACATAATGTTGGATAACAGGAGGGAAGCAGGAAGGCAAATGCTGGACTACTGGGGTGGAGGGGAGCCAGAAAAAATAGTGCTGGAAAAAAGGGGGAAGGAAGCATAAAGACAAATGCTGGACCAGGGCATTTACTACCCAGTAATCTGGGAAAGCATAGTAGGGGGTCACTGATGGCAGGAGAGTGCCGTTGCTAGCAACCTGCACACCACTCCCTATTTAGGATGGCCTGCAGAGCGCCGGCAGCTTAGTGGGGAGCCTGCCCACAGGACACACTGCTCCTGTGATCATAAGGCTGTGAGAGGACTCAATCGCTACTCACAGCCTTCTGCCTGCAGGCAGGCTCTCCACTAGACCACCAGGCTCCTGCAGGCAGGTTCTCCACTAGACCACCAGGCTCCTGCAGGCAGGCTCTCCACTAGACCACCAGGCTCCTGCAGGCAGGTTCTCCACTAGACCACCAGGCTCCTGCAGGCAGGTTCTGTTTCGCTGGGCCACAGTCACAGTTTGCACAGTTCCTGCCTGCAGGACATGCTGCTCCTGCAGGCAGAAGGGTGTGGAAGGCAACGATTATGGCCCAGAGTGTAGCAGCAGATAAGCATTCAATAAATAAATCCAGGAGTCTTTTCAAGGATCCAAGCCAGTTTAATGTGCACATGGCTCAAGCAATAAGCAATTTCAAAATGGCTGAGCAATGGCTTCTAGTAAAACAACAACTTTTATAGCTTTCTTGTCCATTCTAAGCATAGGCAAACTTTTCATTGGTCCCAGTACCCCTCTCACCCATCTATTGGTCCCGGTACTGATATGGCTACCCAATCGGGACTCTGGTCTGGGCTCAGCACCTGGTTGCCCCCCTTCTAGTCCCAATTACAATGGTCAGTGTCTCTAACTTGTTACATCTCTCCTCCAAGGTCGCTTAGCTTGTTAAAACATATGGGAAGCAGGGCACTGTAACCTTGCTTTTTGCAGAGTTAATTAATTCCATAGAAGCATAGCACACCTTATCAGTACCAATTAAACTTGTTTTTCTATATTTTCTAAGTTTCGTTTCTGCTTAGCTATGTTCAGTTAAACTGAGTTAAGTTTCAATTCTATGGTGTCATCATTCAGGGGGGGGGGTTTCATTCCTCTGGGCCTAACTACAGGCTTCAGTTACAGGTCAAGCTGCTCAGGCCTGTCTGCTTAGTTCAATTAGCATGGATCATAGGCCGTCGCCTACCACATTCCCCCCTTTGATTATTCTCACCCGCATGTTAATAAGGTGTGAGAATCAAATCACATAATACTAGGTAAAGGTATCACTCTGTGGTATAGGGTAGTAAGTTCACATAGCTAATATCTTTGTAGCTGCCTTATGCTCTACAGTGTTATTAATAACTGAAGTTATCATTCACAAGCAAAGTAGCAAGAAACAAGGGAGCAACAAGCAGATAGTCAAAGTCCATAGTTTGGCAAGAGTGGGAAAAAGAACTAAAGGATTAGAAGGTTCAGTTGCATCTTTTGTTGTGCTGTCGTAAAGCTTCTGATTTAGACAGACCAGCTGTCCATCCTTCGTAGTAGATTGTGGTCCAGTCCGAACAAAACACAAACTGTCAACAATGGGGTGGGCCAATACCCACTCACTAGTAGTATTATGTAAATCAGTCTGATTGTATAGGATAGAATAGTTCAGTTCTTACGTCTCCCAGGGCCACTGATCTCCCATCTTAGTTCCTCCACAATAGAAACAGTCAGAAGTGTGGAGACTAGATGCTATTGCTCCAGTAAGTTCAAGAAACAAGTTCTGGTGGTGGTATGAGGAATTGCAACGGTGGCTTGCATAGCCTTGTAGAAAGTCAAGATCTAGAACAACTTTTGGATTGGAGAGTATACCAATGCAAGTATAGGAAGAATGATAAAACAAGGTCTGAGTGACCTTCGGTCCAGTTCATGTTGTACTTATACAGGCTGCCCAGGGAGATAAGGCAAAAGTCATTTCAAAGCACTCCAAGGCTGCTGCCAAAATAAAGCAATAATAATAATTCATAATGGGCATAGTCTCTGGAAAATTGGTGGAACTGTCGACTTCCACAACAGATAACAGATGTAGGGTTGATTGTAGATCCTCAAACTTCTGCCGTACGTAGACCTACCAACTTTTTGGCAGGAGTAGGGCTGTAGATTCCAAAGTATCACTGTCCTCTGGGATGTCTCAATTTCTTAAAATATCATAGCATAGTCTCTTAGGCTATTATTGCTTCCTTAGAGCAGTTCACTCTTTAGGAGATCAAAACAGTCTTTTCAGAGTATTTAAACACAGTCTCTTAGAAGATTCAATTTCTTAACACAACACAGTCTCTTTCTGATGATTGCAGTTTTTTCCAGATGCGAGGCTTACCTTCAGATAAACAAACAGTCTTGAAACAGTGCAGTTTCTGAGGGACCAATAAGTCTTAGGTCCGTGGTTGTTGTCGTAGGGTGAGGTGCAATGGAGTCTCAGGATGCTGTTCAGTGATCAGGTTCAAGAGCAGCTGCTGGCTTCACTTGATTATGATGGATCCAAGGTTCAAATTCTGTGACTTTTACTGCAGTTGGAGTTGACAGGATGACGACATAGGGTCCTCTCCAATGCAGGGCTAACAGTATCTTTCTCCACTCTTTGATCCACACCGAGACTCCAGGCTTGAAAGGATGCAGGGGTGCAGGCAAATTGATGAGTAATCGATTTTGTACTCAGGTATGAAGACTCCTGCAAAACAGAACTTAAAACCAATAGTTCATGTCTAATAATTTCAGATCCTATCTGTCTCATATCTCCTTTTATTTCCTATACAATAGGCAGGGGTTGCCCATACAAAATTTCAAAAAAGGGGAAACTCCTAAAGACTTAGCAGGGGCTAAGTATATCCTAAGAAGGGCTATGGGAAGAACCTGGGGCCACTTCAGGTAAACCTCTTGGCAAAGTTTAGACAACTGAGATTTCAGGGTTCTATTCATACATTCTACTTTTCCTAAATTCTGAGATCTATAGGCAGTATGTATCTATTAATATCAATATCTTGGGGCTATACTTAATGGACTTGCTTCCTAAGGTTATCCACCCTCATTCTTTGTACAGGGCCCCATATGCATGCAAGGTTGTAAGGGTATACTTGAAATCTGGGTACACATTTAGACAGGGCTCTTTTCCTATTGTTAGTGCTCTAGTGAGGACTATCAGTTCAGCTTTCTGTGGTGAAGTTTCTGGGGCCAGGGCTGAGGACTCAACTACCAAATCAAGGGTCACCACTGCATATCTAGCACAACAATGTCCATTGATGATGAAACTGCCTTCAGCCACAAAGAAAGTCTGTTCAGGGTTCTCCAGAGGGACATCAGTCAAATCCAGGTGGCTTGAGAATACAGTGTCCATAATTTCTAAACAGTCATGATCAGGGGATCAAGACCAACTGATAACAACATAGCAGGATTGAAAGCTTGACTGACCCTTCAGTTGTATCTGGGGTTTTCACACAACATACTCTAATACTTCAACATTCATAGATTTGTTAGCTAGTAATTTCCTTTGTATTTCATATTGGTTAGAACAGAGTGTGGTACTGTAACTTGAAGATTCTGTCTCAAAGGGATTTTTCTTTTAGTTTTTTGCTTACTAGGAAGGCTGAAGCTGTAACAGCTTCTCAAATAAGGTCCAAGAGATTGAGTCTACACTCCTAGAACATTTCCTTGCGACTCATGAACATAGAGACTGTAAGGTTTTCTGGACATCTGGTAGACCCAGAGCTGGTGATAACATCAGAGCGGTTTTCAAAGATCAAAAGACTGCATTCCTATTCAAGTCCCCATTCCAATGGAGACTTTTTCATTCCTTTGGTAGCTTGATACAATGTGATACAATGGTTTTGCTAGCAACGCAAAATTGGGGATCCATATACAACAGTACCCTGTGGCACCCAAGAAGGCTCTCACTTGCCTCCTGGTGGTTGGAGTAGGAATACTGCATACAGCTGCTTTGCGTTCTGGTAAGGGTTCCAGGCGTCGAATTCCGCTGGACAACTGGAATCCTAGGTATTTAACTTGTTTGACATAATTATGCTTTGGCTCTTGAGACTTTGTATCCAGCCTCATTAAAAAGGTGCAAGAGTTCACTGGTGGCTTGTGGACATTCACTTTCTGAGTTGGTGGCTATAAGCAAGTTGTCCACATATTGCAGTAGAATTCTTTCTCCTGGAATTACTGGATAACTTGTCAAATCTTTTTGCTGAGTAAGGCGAGTTCTTGAATTCTTGAGGTAATCTTGTCTAGGTGAGTTGGCCCTACCTCCTTGTAGTGGGGTCTTGGGCTAAGCGTATACAGAAAAAGGCATCTTTTTAAGTCCAGAATGATGAAATGTATAGCTTCAGCAGAGATCAGTTCCAAGAGAATATAAGGATTTTGGTACCACTGGTTGTATAGTTTCAGCTGCATCATTCATTCTTCTTAGATCCTGCACTGGGCGGTAATCACCTGTCCCAGGCTTCTTGACTGGCTTGAGGGTGACAATGACAGGGGCTATGTTCTTCGCTAGGCCAGGTGGATTATCTTCTGCCCATCCTCCAGGTGGGGCTATGAGGTTGGTAAGTGTACAGCTTGTTGCTTTGGATGCAGGTGAATAGAACCGCCATTCTTCTTCTTGGGGGACAGTTAACACCATCAGGCCAGCAGATTTTGAGTTTCATTTTTTTCCCCTTCAACAAAGGATATCTGTGCTTGAAGCTTTGCAAGCAGGTCTCGGCTCCAAAAATGGAATAGGGCATTCAGGCATATACAGGAACTGGTACATTATTATTATTATTTTTTTAGTTCACACATGCGGTTCTGCAAAAAAGGCTTTGTGGCTTTAGCCCCAGTAGCTCTGATAATGGTGGTGCATCTAGAAAAACACAGGGGCTACTGGCTTTAGTATTCTGCTCCTGTATCCCCCATAAAAGTCCATATATTGGTCCCCTATTTTTCAGACTGACTCCTGGGGACCCAGGGAAACTGGAGAGTCCGGTCTGGCCTAGTCTTCATCCATGCTGTAGCCCTCTCAGGCTGCCACTCACGCTATAGCTGCTCCACTCTCGTGCTGAAACACTGTGCTTGGTTTTATTCTGTCTATGATTCTACAATCAAGTACTCCCTCCTGGGTGGAGTCAAGATACGGGCATTCACTTCTCTAATGTCCTTCTTTTTCTATAATGGGCGTACTCACACCCAGTTTTTCACTTCCTCTGTTCCTTCGATTAGGATAACCTCCTCACATCATTCAACTAAAATATCACTCACTTTCTCTGTTACATTTATTTTCACAATTCACACACCCTCTGATTAACTTTCATTTAACCATTATGCCCGCAAATTCATCCAGTTCTTTGCAATTTCCGTTCATTAGTTCAATCAAGTCCTAAAACTTCTCAGTGTATAATGCAGTTTTTTTCAGTTCTAAACAAGTCTGGTCAGCTGACTTTCACTTCTAGTCCGGAGGGGGTGGACATTCCCCTGTTGCAGAGGTGGCTAGCAAACTACTTGGGAATCTGTAGTCCCCCCCCTCTCCTGGATTCTGTTTCTCCTAGCAATGCTCTATCCAGGAGGTTGATTTTTTTTTTTTTTTTTTTTAAGGATCCACTTCTCTGCTGTGGGCACATTAGTTCACGCCCACCGGGGGGTGACATCATCGGTGGAATGGGCTCCATCCCCCCCTTAAGCACTCTAAACGGAGCTACTTACAGAGAGAGAGAGAGAGACGAGACAGGATATCTAGAAATTCTGGGGCAAAATCCTGATTGGGACAGAGACATTTCATAATCTTCAGTAAATCCCTTACTGAAATTCTTGATCATACTTGAAAAGACACTTATTATTTCTGTAAACATAGGGCAGGCAGGAAACACTTAGATTGAGCACATACATCCATTATGCTTCTTATAGAGAGAACTATAGCTATCTGTCAGCATGTCTCTGCAAAAGAAATTATTTTTTAGTTCAGGAAGCAAATATTTAAAAGACATTCCGGATATTTTTCATAAAATACAGTACACCTTTCCTTTTTTTTTTTAAATACAGAAACACAGATTAATTTTTCTTAAAAGCCAATATTGTAAAGGTCAGTGTAGCTAACTGATTTGTTCATTAGTAACCAGCACAGAGGGGAAGCATGCATTCAAATGACTTATACTCATTCATAAAAAGATAAACTTTGTTTTTAAAACTTTTGGTTAAACAGAGCTAGTGAAACCAGAGAAAAAAACTAATTATAAATTCATCACGCTTCGATTAAATGAAGAGACTTTTCAAATCGGGAGTCCCTTTTCATTCCTAGGAGAAATCTCCTGCAGTCTCCAGCTGTCTCTTCAGAACCCCCCTTTTTTTTTTTTTTCCTCTGCAGGCTATGTGGAAGCCACACCCCTCTGCTCGCGGGGAAACAATTGAACTGTGCTCATAAAAAGAGACTTCTCATTCACATGGACAGAGATGCCAGAAAAAAACAATTTAAATCAATGTTAAGTCGTGATCTAATTACTTTGTAGATCAAAGGAAAAACAAAAACAGTTCTTTATCATTTCCTATTTAAACTGTTTCAGTGCTTACTGAAAATTTGAACATACAGCCGACAGAAATTCCTCTCACTTGGTCCGCAACCCATAAGGGATTAATACAAACTTAATCCTTTTCAGGCTAAACCCAAAAACTATCGGGACCCACAATCCTGACTAAACATTCTTATTAAATGATAAATAAATGATATATATTACATAACCACAGCAGAAGGAACATTATTATTAAAAACCTATTGAATAATACAGGTACAATTGTCCTGAAATAAGCACAAACTAACAGCATTTAGATTTAAGCCTGCACGGGGTTAGAAAAACACTATACATTCTTTCCTTCAGACACGCCCCCTGTCAGCTTTTTCACTGTGCTAAAACCAACTGGGTGAGACCAGCTTTTTGATTTCTAAAAATGACTGTAGGTGTTTTAGGTCTTCATTCTGCTCTATTAATACAATTTCTTAATCAGTGAACTGTCACAAATTACTCAACAGAATAATCTCACATTTATAACAGAAGGGAAACTCGTGGTTTCAACAGATAACAAAAATCAAATACACAGGACGGACAATACACCAAACGCTTCATCCGTTTTGCGACCTAGATGCAGTCACCCGACTAGGAACTGCGCTAGTCCAGAGTCCACTCTCGCTTGGTCCGTGCTGCCAGACCTCTCATTCACACTTCATTCACACAATCATGCTAGCAACGTATCTCAGAATGCATTCCTTTCTATCTATTCTGACTAGTCTTTTTCCCAATTACAAAAAGGATGAGGGTTTCACCCGGCGAATTCCCATGCGGGGTTACTCGGCCCTTCCTTGAGAGGTGATCATGCTCTCTTACCAATTCCCAATATCTCGAGATTACAAATTCCAAGTTCCAATGGCAGTACTGCTCTTTCTATTTCTGTCTAGACATACCAAAAACCCAGTCCTGTCTGCTCTGACCAGGCTGAATCATGATTCTCTATAACAGCTGTATCTCGCGAATACTCATGCAAGGATTTTCAAACAAAGACTTAAGTCTTACCAAACACTGCAGTTCTAACTCATCTGTCTAGACAAGTTTTCAAAACTATACTTACGGATCCGGTCCCCGATACCTCACCAGCTTCTGAGTTGGATCCTGGACTCCCCCGGGTCGGAGGTGTTGTTCCAGCCGGAACCAGTGCCTGCCGAGGCCAGGCAGAACTCCCTCCGATACAAGAGGATCAGTGGGCCCAGGGAATTCCTCTGCGTCGGATTGGCATGGTTCCAACCGGTCCAAACCTCAAGGCGAATTACGTGGATTTATTCACTTGAACACTATCCACCACTCGCACTTCCCGGCCAACGCACCAAGAATGTAGCAGCAGATAAGCATGCAATAAATAAATCCAGGAGTCTTTTCAAGGATCCAAGCCAGTTTAATGTGCACATGGCTCAAGCAATAAGCAATTTCAAAATGGCTGAGCAATGGCTTCTAGTAAAACAACAACTTTTATAGCTTTCTTGTCCATTCTAAGCATAGGCAAACTTTTCATTGGTCCCAGTACCCCTCTCACCCATCTATTGGTCCCGGTACTGATATGGCTACCCAATCGGGACTCTGGTCTGGGCTCAGCACCTGGTTGCCCCCCTTCTAGTCCCAATTACAATGGTCAGTGTCTCTAACTTGTTACATCTCTCCTCCAAGGTCGCTTAGCTTGTTAAAACATATGGGAAGCAGGGCACTGTAACCTTGCTTTTTGCAGAGTTAATTAATTCCATAGAAGCATAGCACACCTTATCAGTACCAATTAAACTTGTTTTTCTATATTTTCTAAGTTTCGTTTCTGCTTAGCTATGTTCAGTTAAACTGAGTTAAGTTTCAATTCTATGGTGTCATCATTCAGGGGGGGGGTTTCATTCCTCTGGGCCTAACTACAGGCTTCAGTTACAGGTCAAGCTGCTCAGGCCTGTCTGCTTAGTTCAATTAGCATGGATCATAGGCCGTCGCCTACCACAAGAGAAGCACAGCCTGCACAGAGGAGCAGCATTTCCTCTGTGCAGGGGCTGTGCAAGGCCAATTGTGTCCTGTGTCTCTGAGCTGGGATCATGGCTTGCACAGCCCCTGCCCATGGGACATGCTGATCCAGCAAGCAGAAGGGTGTGGAAGGCAATGATTGTGGCCCAGAGAAGTAAAGCCTGCTCATGGGAGCAGCATATCCTGAGGACAGGGGCTCTGCAAGGCCAATTATGCCCTGCCTCTCTGTACTGGGATCATGGCTTGCACCCCCAGTCTTTGGGACATGCTACTCTGCGGGCACACTCTGCCTCTTTTACATACAAGGGGTGGACATGAGGAAGCATTGGGAGGTGGATATGGATGGGCACAGGGAGTCAGAAGGGAGATGCTGGGTGCAGGGCGAGGAATAGTGAGACAGTGGGGATAAGATTGAGGTGGGGAGGAGGGGGGTTAGAGAGATACTGGACATGGAAAATGACATAGGAAGAAGCAAGGAGGAGAGATAGAGTTGTGATGTTGGCCAGGGGGTTATAGGAAGACTATGGGAAAATGCTGGACTTGGGGAGGGGAGACAGAGGAGAGATGCTGGAAATGGGGTAATAAAGGGAGAAGGAAATGCCGGACATGGGGGTAATAGGGAGAGAGAGGAGAGAAGATGGAAATGGGGTAAATATGTTGAGAAAGAGATGGAGAAATGCTGGCCATGGGAGTAATAGGGAGGAGATGGGTTGAGATGGAGATGGGATAGATGCTGTTTGCAGGGGCATAGGAAGCGAGAGGGCAGAAGTGGAAGGAAAGAGAGAGAGGAGGTACTGGATGGAGGGAAAGAGAGAGCCAGAGAAAGAGAGAGACACTGGATGGGTGATGAGAGATGTTAGTCATAGAGAGTGAACAAAAGACTAGGGAATAGCGGACCAGGGGAGAAGAGCTGGGGAACAGAAGGACTGGGGTGGAGGTTGAAAAGCGGTAGGAAGATGGCATAAAAAAGAAGAAGATTGAGAACTAGATAGTAAGGAGTAGTGAAATCTGGGTGGACAGAGAGAAAAATAAATGGAAGAAAGCTGAAAGGAAAAAAAAGTCCAATATTTAAGATGGAAGGAAGTGAAGAAACCAAAAAGAGAGGCAAACAATGGCAAATGGACTTGAGAATGTAGAAAGAGAGCTCAGGGAAGAGAGAAGAAAGCAGAAGCCTCAGATCGAGACCAGCATGACCAGAGAATAAAATGGTCAGATAACAAAGGTAGAAAGAATAATTTTATTTTCAATTTAGGGATCGGACTTTGCACTATCTTTATATTTTACACAGTATGGGGAACTGTATCTCTTTTATTTCTCTGGTGTTGCTCCTCGTGTGGCATCTGGCATCTTGGGGTTTTAGTTTAATTTTTGTCTACATATTTTTATTTTTACTTTAGGTTGTGGTCACTTCTTCTGTACTTGATGGGGGTCTGTGTTCTGAGTATGTGACCAAGGCCAGGTGTTCTATTAACATGGAGTTTGTATGTAGGGATCTGTACTGTAATAATTTGATTTGTTCAGCAATTCAGATAGGTGTGTGGATGTTCTAGGGCCCTCTGCAGTATTTATAGTGCTGCTTTTTTCTGGGTAGGCTCCTTGTTGTATGAACTTTGGAAATGTATGCTGGTATGATATGGTAGATGGCCTTGTAGATCTTCTGTGACTTTTGTAGGGTTTTATATTAGTTCACAATATGCCTGGTACTGGAGAATGTTTATGTTGTTGTTAGTGAGATGACCAGATTTTAATGCATTTATAAAATTATTTTAACAAGCTATGTAAAATTACATGCTATCAATACACATAAGTCATGCATTTTTCTTGACTAACGCACATGGACATTTTCTCCAAGTCTAGGGTTGTTGTAAGGGATTGTGCCTAGATCTGGCGTGCATATCTCACCACTTAACACCCTTATTTTAAAAAAGTAAAATAGGCATAAAATACACATAGTGGAATATATGTTAACCTAGGCGTGCCTATGAAAATTGTCCTCCACATGCCGTACTTCACGCCAGGAAATAAATAAGTTCCTTAAATATTTTCTCCAATTTTTTTAATTTTCTGATTGTAAACCATTTCATTTTATAACAAGCAGTTTAGCTAACATTCCAATAAAATGTTTTTAGCGTGTAGTAGCAATTACCTCAGGCTTGTACTAACGATTAGTGTGTGCTAAATCCTCCGTGTAGCTGCTTAGCGTATTTTAAACATGCCCCTAAATTTAAGGTGCACTAATGAACTGAATGCACATTAACGAATGCAGTCCTATAAGATAGCATTGCCATATATCTTATGCTGCATTCAATATCTAATCTCACTTCAGGAATCCACGGTCTCCTGCTAGGCCTGGGGGACAAGACTCATGACATTTTTATTCAGTGTACATCCTGGTACGGCAGTTTTCTTTAACTCCTTTGAGCCTTTTGGAGGATAATTTTTCCAAAACATCTAGCAAGGCTACTACGGAGTTAGGTAACTAGATCATATAGCATAAAAACTGCAACTTTTGTATAAAGACAGATTCCTATACAGCAAAAGGATGGAATCAAAGTAAGAGAGCATTTCTATTAAAAGGAAACTTTAAATAACTTTCATACTTCTAAAAAGGTATGGGTAACCTACATGGAGTGGCAGGCACAATCCTGGCTACCTTACTGAGCAATTAGACGGGCCATGCTGGTTTTTATTTACAGTGATACTATGCAGAGAGGTTAGAAATATGCATGTACTTTCACAACAGCTATTCTTTCAGCTGGATTCAAAAGAGGCATATTTAGGTCAGGGGAGTAAATTATGTATGTATGATGGCATTTTCAATTTCATGGAAAATTACACAGGTAAAATAGTACCCGCATTTCCCCATTAGGCAGCCTAGAGAAATTCCCCCTCTCCCCCCTTCTTATGATAAGGAAAGATTAAAGGACCAGATTGAAAGTCTGGGCACATAGGAATACCTCTGAAAGTCATTATCAGCCTTAGTAGGAGTCTGATACTGTTGCATCACCTCTGTTTATGGTTTTGCAGGTTTACCCCAATGTTTTTTTGAAAGCCCAGTGTAATTATACCATTTAGAGATAGGGTTGTAATCACTGATCTGTGCAGGTTACCAGTGCTTGCTGATTAGGACTATAAGCATTGCTCCATGAAGATTACTCTGGTATCCTTGGACGCCTGATGAAATCCAACCACTACTGGTATGAGCTGAACCACTATGTTACCCTGTGTCACTTCCATCCTCTTATAGTAAGGGATTCTCTGCTTTTCCCACTATTTTCTGAATTCCATTGCCTTTTATCTCTACCATCTTCACCAAAGGGCATTCCAGGCATCCCCCCCCCCCTTTCCTTGAAAACACATTTCCTGACATTGATGAATCTACCATTGGGAGATATGATGACCCCTAGCTCTCTAACTTCCTTTCAGTTTGAAAAATGTTTGCTTCTTGTGAATTATTAACATCTTTATTTAAATATTTTCACCCCCTCCCAATTTTCTATCTTCTAGAGTATAAATATTCAGTTCTTTCAAGCTCATCTCATATGGTTCCTTGTACAGAACCCACACCATTTTGGTACCTTTATTTTGGAGATACAGTCTCTGGGTTTGGATACAGTTCTCTAGGTAGGCCTCGCAAACATTCCCATATCGAGGCATTATTACATCTATTTTTCTACTGGTTATGCCTCTATCCACAATGACATCCCTCTGACTCTGGCCAGCATCTTATCATACTGTTTTGCAAGATTATTAGACACTATCAACCTGAGGTGTCTCTCCTGATCAGTGCTTAGTTCTTGACCACTCAAACTTTCTTAGATCATTTCTAATTCTGTTTACTCCCTCATAAGTGTCCATTCTGTTGGAGATCTTTGTCGTCCACAAAAAGGCAAACTTTTTTTCTTCTGCAATGTCACTCGCAAAGACAATAAAAAGAACTTGCCCCAGTAATGATCTCTGAGACATTCTGCTCATTGCCTTTCTCCTCTCGCCATAGATTCCAATTGCCATGAGCCTCTGTGTATCACTCAACCAGCTCCTAAACCAGTCCACCACCTTAGGACCCACCTCAGACTGCCCTGGTAATCAATGAACCTCCTATATGAACAGTATGCAAAGCGTTAGTGAAATTCAAGTAAGCCATATCTGGCACACACAATGAATCTAATTCTCTAGTTACCCAATTGAAGAAAACACCAGATTTGTCTGGCATGATCACCTCTGGTAAAGCCATTCTGGCTTGGTCATTTCAGATGACTGGATTATAGATAGTATGATGAGGAGGTAGTTTTATAAAGGATTTTCCACATATATGTAACAGGCACATTTAGGTACTTATAGGATATTAGGTAGGTATGTTCAGGGGAAGAATATGGTCAGAGTGCAGGTGGCATTGTGATTATGTATATGCTTTATAAAATATGCATGCACACACATACTTTATACACTAACAACTGTTCCCAAGCAGGGGTACTGTCCACAGCTTCAAACGAGCTGCAATCTCAGCTGTTTTACTACTAATATTTTATAAACACTCGTATTTCTTTGTAAAAGAGGCTAAAAATAGGTGCCTATGTAGACTTCACACACAGATGACCTATTATAAAATGTGTTCCTAAGAACATAAAGATGTGCCATGCTGGGTCAGGCCAAGAATCCTCTAAACCCAGCATCTTGCCTGACAGTCTGGTTCACTAAGAAGTACCCAACAGGTCTGAAAGAGTAGACTACTTCTAGGAGATTGTGGGTGTCATTTTCAACCCAGCACCAGCCCTGATAGGAATGAATGGAGGTTGTTCCTGTCTGGGCCCACTAGACCATCAGATGGTATTAAAGGTAGGCCTGGGGAGGCCTTAAGGGTGGGAAGCTAGGACTTTGAGCTTTTTGGGGATGGGTTGAGGTCATGTGTGTAGGGGGGGGGGTTACTTGGGGATGTCCTGACTCCATAGCAATTCCAGGAGGTGGGGAGTCCCGGTGCTCTATTTACAGTGTGGCCCCGATAGGTCTAGACCAGGAGCATTGGGCTGCATGTTAGAGGCCTGATGCTCCTGGCCAGGACAAATACAGTAATGCCAGCTTTGAACTGGCATTATTTTCCCCTTGGACTAACATGGCTTGCGGTGATTAACACAAGCTGCATTATTCCTTTATCCTGGGAGTCACTAACCTCTGAAACTGAGCTACCATAGGTTAGTGACCCTCATGGTAAACTAAGCTGCAGTAAAATCCAAGAGCCAATATTCAGACTTGCCTATATTCAAACGCCATGGTGCTTAAATATTGGCAGGATATTCAGCGGCAGTAACCAGAATGGAGTTGCTGCTGAATATCCCCGCTAAGAGGCACAAATTTGCTAAATCTTGGCACATATCCGGTTTGCCCAATTTTCAGCTAGGGCTTAATCAGATTATAATTTAGGACAGTTTTTGGTACAGCTCAAGTAATCTCGTTGTCTCAGCTGAAAAGGAAAAAACAAATAAGTGCCTAGACTTAGCTGGTTTGTGCCAACATGCCCCTTTTCCACTAACAGACTGTCCCTACACTAATCAAATAGTACCAGGGCGGTCCTGTGTAGATATTCAGTGGCATTATCCAAATAACGACAATGAATACTGTGGTCAGTGCCCTTAGCCGGCTGGCCTCCCTTTGACTGGCCGGCTAAGAGCTTTGAATATCAACCCGCAAGATTTTACCACAGCTTAGTAATTGCCCCCCTTCCTCTTACCACTATTGTGAAGATGGACAGACTATATTCAAAAATAATGAAAAATAATTACAAACATAATTAAGAAAATACTGTAAGAGTCAAAAACAAGTCAGCAAGCTGTATTAAACTAAGATGGGAGGAGTATAGCCAATAGGGAGAGGCTGAGGAATAAGCAAGTGATTCTGAAAGGGTTCCCAAAGCAGGAAGAGTCCATTTAAAAGATGTGGGAGTGGCTGCGATACACTATTGGTCTGATTCTGGGATGCGGATTGCAGGGCTGCATGTCCCGGCGGGACGTGCAGCTTGGCAAGCCATCCAGGCCCGATTTCCCCTCCAACTCACCCTGTACGTCCTGAGCATCACCAAATGGTTAACACAACGCAATCTGGAAATCAACTACAGTAAATCGGAAGCCCTCATAATCACGAGAGACACCACATTTAACCCTCCTGACAACTTGCCAATAGGAAACAGATCAATCCCGGTAAAGAGCGAGGTAAAATACTTAGGAATATACCTTGATCAGAGACTCACTTTCCAATCCCACATCAGCAAAACAACCACAAAAGTATATTACAAAATGAAGTTCCTGCAAAATCTCTGACCTTTACTTGAGCAGAACCACTTCCGCTCCGTATGTCAGGTGCTAATTACACCGCACCTCGACTATTGTAATCTAATCCTACACGGTTTACCCAAATGCTCAACCCATGCCTTACAACTGGCACAAAACGCAGCAGCCCAACTAATCACTAGAACTAATAAACACGCCCACATCACCCCCATACTCGAATCTCTCCATTGGCTCCCCATAAGTTCAGGTATAAAATACAAGGTAATAATGTTGGTATTCAAAATCAATCTGACGGCTGCTTAAAAAACGTAATCAGAAGAGTCCCAGACAACAGATCAAGGAGGACACAGCACCAAAACTCCCTTGAAGCCTCTGTGATATCAACGGGCACCTCCCAGAATGCACTACAGAGAGTGTTCGAATTCTACTTACCATCCCTATGGAACTCTCTTCCACACCAACTCAGAGCAACCACTGATATTACAGACTTCAGGAAATACAGTACTTGAAAACCCATCTATACCGAGCACTTCAATACCATTCTAGTCAAGTAATTGTACTGGCTATTGCAGCATATAGACAACTGGTAAAACTCTAAGCTCCTGTAGGATCTCAAACTCCTGTGTAAATAGTTAAAATGTTATCTGAAAGCACTGTTGATATTTGACATTGTAAATAGTTCTGTTGTAAAGTTCTATGTAAGTTCAATGTAAACAACGTTATGTTCACTGTAAACCGTCTTGAGAATCTGAAAGGCGGTATATAAAAAATGTTAAATAAATAAATCTTCTTCAGTAAAGACTGAAGCAAAAAATTCATTCAGTCTCTCCGCTATGGCCTTGTCCTCTCTCAGACACAAAAAGAGCACCAGCTCTTGCAGAACCAAACAGGAAACACAGAAAGCAAGAGCGATGATAACACAGCGGCTTTATTGGTTGTCCCCGATGCGTTTCGGCAATATGCCTTCCTCAGGGGGAAAAAACACTCACAAACAAACAATAAAAAACATAAAATATTAAAAACTGCTATTAAGACATAACATCAAATAAATTAAAGCTAACCGGGCATGATGTTAGATTCAAATGACATTCTTGTAACACGCAAAATACAACAATAAATAGTTAAAAATGATAAAAATAATACATAAAGAACTATAAATAGTTAAAGATCACATGTAAATCAATAATAAGAAAGCATTGGGCACCTATTAAATAGTAAATAAATAATTAAAAACAATAAAAATGGTAAACGAGGTAATGTCCATAAATAAGGAACATGTAAAATTAAATCATTTTGACCATGTATGTACTAAAAAAAACATATACAATTATAATGTAATCAATAATGAATCCAATATGGACATAAGAAGGCTACATTATAACAATAAAAAAATAAAAACAATAAAAACCTAAAACGTTAAAACGTATTCTGCAATGTAGGAGATATCCTTATTATTCATAAATAAAACAAGGTAGGGCAGAAGTAACCTCAAAGAACTGAATGTGAGACTCTAATGTCAAACCATATAGGGGAAATTAAAAGGGGATTGGTGATAAAAACTAGTTATAATGACAAATAATACTCACTGCACTATCGCCATCAACCAGACATACGATGGTAATATGTGGTGGGGCCAATGGGCCAGAGAGTAGTTATAACCAATCTATTGAAGAAGATTGAGGAGACACCACTCAATACAGATTATAAAATGGAAATATTAAATATTGCATATCACTCAACACTGTAGAGTATTGCAGCACCTTGGCATTATGGCTTATATCATATTAAAGCAACCATAGGAAACGACAAGAGCGATACTTACTGCACCGGATAGGATCGGTAAGGTAACTAGCACAATGTTGTATTGTAGATTGTATCCTCATCAATGTAAGATGTGACACATCTAATTCTATGGAACGGACAAAACCATTTAAAATGAAATTAATATTGGCCAAAAAGGGAACCTAGAGGAACTGTGGTAATATATCATTAATAAATAGTTAATTGAACAGAAACTCTGGACGAAAAAGACCCATCTAGAAGAAATGTGTACTATATCTCTTAAAATTATCTGTGAGCCCGATGTGTTAACAAAATGCTTAAAAGAGGGGCAGATCAGCGTAAGGATAATGTAGAATGTGCTTACTGCAAAATCATCTTAAGACTTAAAAGCAACGGATAGTATCAACACGGACCGCTCTAGTAAGACAGAATGTAAATAGCATAAAATGCAGCCGGCAGCGTGGTGTATAACGGAGAGTGTCAACACGGATCGCTCTAGGAAGTAGCTAGACCGAATTAGGATTAAAATGGCATGAATTTGCAATCGGCAGGTGTCACGGGTTACTCGCTCGAAAACGGTAAAAAGATGGTGCCGTACAAGTCTTGTAAATGAATTATTAAAACAAGAGAGTTGCACGTAAAATCTAAATAATATGGAAACCTTAAGCCATGATAAATGAAGCATTGTGGAACGCCACACGGGAGTAATGTTGACTCAGCCAATCTAACCGAAGGACATTGTATATAGTATATAAATGAAAACGTCATTCTAAAACCGACTTGGCAGCAAATGCACATAAAATACCTGTCAAAGGTCTAAAATCAATAGGTGGCCACGGGGTGGAATATTGTGAATAAACCAAAACCTTTAAGTGATAAGGGATCCGCAAAACATTAACATATTTAAGAACAATTGTTAAAAAGTAGAATACAACTACTTTACCCAACAAGTAGACTTGAAGAAAAAACATACGTTCCATCCAATATCACAAGAAAAGATCTGGTCAGGAGAGTGAGACTATAAACACTGAAAAACGCGCCAAAAAAAGGGGGCGTGGCTAAGATCAAATTACAGAGCAGAAGAATCTTTAAAAGCTGGCAGCCTATTGGATGAACGGTACTGGACTTAAAGAGAGCAGAATGTGAATATAAAAAAATTAATTCACAAGAAGACTGATAGGTCCATTTCTTGGTTCAAGCCTCTGGGTTCCAGGCTGTCTAATTCAAAGATATACCTTTGCTCCAATTTCAGCAATATTTTATTGATATCTCCCTCTCTCCAGTTTGGTGTGACAGCTCGCAAAACTAAGTACTTCAGATCACTAATGTTATGGTTCTTAGCTATCCAGTGGGCTACTAATGGTTTATCAGGAACCCCTCTCTGGATACAACTCCGGTGCTCAATAATTCTGGTACGCACCTGCCTTTTTGTTTTACCTATGTAAAGCAAATTGCACGGGCATATTATTAAGTAGATCACATGTTCCGTGCGGCAATTGGAAAAAGATTGTAAATAAACCTTATGTTGTGAGGCAGGATGAATAAATACCTCTTTAGTTACTAGGGCATGAGTACAAACAGAGCAGCTGCCACATTTGAAATGGCCTTTTACTTTTGAAACTAGCACTACAGATAGGGCATTACTGCTACAAAAAAGAGCACGTCCCAAACATGATAGTATTGTGTGTTCTTTAACATTCACCAACCATACTAGAGAAATCACTGGTATTCTCAAACAACAATGGGACCTACTTGCACCCTTGATGCCGTTTGCTAACAAGAAAGTCATGATAGCGCACAAACGCAACCCGAACCTTTTTGATATACTGGTTCCATCTGCCCTTACCTATCATAAACCAGTTTCAAAAGTAAAAGGCCATTTCAAATGTGGCAGCTGCTCTGTTTGTACTCATGCCCTAGTAACTAAAGAGGTATTTATTCATCCTGCCTCACAACATAAGGTTTATTTACAATCTTTTTCCAATTGCCGCACGGAACATGTGATCTACTTAATGATATATTACCACAGTTCCTCTAGGTTCCCTTTTTGGCCAATATTAATTTCATTTTAAATGGTTTTGTCCGTTCCATAGAATTGGATGTGTCACATCTTACATTGATGAGGATACAATCTACAATACAACATTGTGCTAGTTACCTTACCGATCCTATCCGGTGCAGTAAGTATCGCTCTTTTGTCGCTTCCTATGGTTGCTTTAATATGATATAAGCCATAATGCCAAGGTGCTGCAATACTCTACAGTGTTGAGTGATATGCAATATTTAATATTTCCATTTTATAATCTGTATTGAATGGTGTCTCCTCAATCTTCTTCAATAGATTGGTTATAACTACTCTCTGGCCCATTGGCCCCACCACATATTACCATCGTATGTCTGGTTGATGGCGATAGTGCAGTGAGTATTATTTGTCATTATAACTAGTTTTTATCACCAATCCCCTTTTAATTTCCCCTATATGGTTTGACATTAGAGTCTCACATTCAGTTCTTTGAGGTTACTTCTGCCCTACCTTGTTTTATTTATGAATAATAGGGATATCTCCTACATTGCAGAATACGTTTTAACGTTTTAGGTTTTTATTGTTTTTATTTTTTTATTGTTATAATGTAGCCTTCTTATGTCCATATTGGATTCATTATTGATTACATTATACTTGTATATGTTTTTTTTAGTACATACATGGTCAAAATGATTTAATTTTACATGTTCCTTATTTATGGACATTATCTCGTTTACCATTTTTATTGTTTTTAATTATTTATTTACTATTTAATAGGTGCCCAATGCTTTCTTATTATTGATTTACATGTGATCTTTAACTATTTATAGTTCTTTATGTATTATTTTTATCATTTTTAACTATTTATTGTTGTATTTTGCGTGTTACAAGAATGTCATTTGAATCTAACATCATGCCCGGTTAGCTTTAATTTATTTGATGTTATGTCTTAATAGCAGTTTTTAATATTTTATGTTTTTTATTGTTTGTTTGTGAGTGTTTTTTCCCCCTGAGGAAGGCATATTGCCGAAACGCGTCGGGGACAACCAATAAAGCCGCTGTGTTATCATCGCTCTTGCTTTCTGTGTTTCTTGTCCTCTCTCAGTGCACCTTTTACCTTTCCATTATGTAATGGTCCAACTGACTCTCTCACAGATGTACTTTAAAAAAATTTTATTATGCGCTTTTGTTTCCACGGCAGGTTTTCTTTTCAAATTTTCTCATTGCCTGCCTTATCAATGCCTTGCATTTAACTTGCCAGTATTTATGTTGTTTCCTGTTTTCATCATTTGGCTCTCTTTTTCAATTTTCTGAAAGGTTCTCTCTTAGTTATAACAGCCTCTCCAAAGTTACCTTTAAGCTATGATGGCTGTTTGTTTGGCCTTCCTTCCACCTTTTTTTAAAGTGTGGAATGCATCTGGCCTGAGCTTCCAAGATAGTATTTTTAAATATCACTAAAGCCTGATGTAAACCCTTAGCCTTTGTAGTTGCTCCTTTTAGTTTTTTTCTTAACCATTTTCCTAATTATATCATAGTCTCCTTTTTGAAAGTTAAAAGCTAGCGCAGTGAATTTCTTTGCTATCCTCCCTCCATTTATTAAATCAAATGTGATCATGTTATGATCGTTATTGACAAGTGGTCCCAAAACAGATATCTCTTAAACTAGATAATGCATTCCACACTAGGGAGTATGTTTACTAAATGGCAGTAAGGGAGCAGGCATTATCGAGTTTTAACGGCAGTGAAAAGGGGTTTTCTGTGCAAAAGGGCTCTGGGTGGCTAGGGGGCGTTCTGGCAGTAAGGGTGCAATGGGCCACATAACATGCGCTAACAGGACATCGGGTGTTAAGGTGTCAAGTATGCACCTTTACACCTGAAAATGGCTGTCACATTATTGCTGGATAAAGGAATGCAAAATTCAATGTAAAGGTAATGAATGGAAGGACAGGTGGGAGCTGAAGGGCTTGACAGATCCATGGGCATCTGACCTGCCAGCCAGTAAGTGTGACGAACATGTGGGAGGAAGCTGTACCTTTGCACAGGGGGGTGCACACATAAAAAGTCTTAATATCAATGTGTGGTATAGGATGGGGAAGTCATGTCCTCCAGCGGAGTCAGAAGTGGGACGATGTGTGCTTTGAAAGGAGGATGGAGCAGGACTGGTGACGTGAAGATCAGGTACAGGAGAGGCATGTGTGAAGCATCCAAATGTGGAAAAGAGTACCTGTGCAGGTCATGGTGTAGCAGCCTGCATGAGATGACATGACTGCACACAGCTGACAGAGGTGGATGGATGGGCTGAATGAAGGATGGCGGCAGAGGAGAGGGTGGTATGGGCTGGCAGCACTGATGTGCCGAGGGTGCCATCCCAAAGGTATTTGTACTGTGTGGGAAAATGTGCATCAGTGCCACATGGAAGGCCTGATACCAGACATGTGGGTCTCACACCTGTCCCAGCCAAACAACCACCATACAACACCCCAGACAAATGTGCAGATAACAACTAGACAGGTGTCATCCAAACTGGCCAAATGGGGCACATACGGACATGAGGTCATACCTGCAGGTGGCTATCCGAGGGGTAGGATGTGTCTGCATGTACTGTAGAGATGCGATAGAGCCAAAGCTGTATAGTCAGTCATGATGCCATACATGACTCATGTCTCACATGTAGGTTACAGCTGTATGCATGTAACTGTCTGTTAGTATACCGCTGTATTAGTGCAGTCACGACATGGTACATCTTAACGACGAATTGGTAGTGTCTGATGATATACAGGGACTGTAAGGACCTGCAGTCAGCTGAACCATTGGCGGGTTAAGTGACCTGCTCAATGTCACAAGGAGGTGTTGTCAGTCCGAATATACCTGAAAAAGGTTTTGCCATCACACTTTATATTTTTAGCCATCTTTTCTTCTGCCTTTGATTTTGCTATCCTTATTTCTCTTTTTATCTCTTTTAGCTTTATGCTGTATTCTTTTCTGTGTTCCTCTGTTTGTGAACTTCTGAATTTTGTGAAAGCTATGTTTTTTGCCTTTATTTGTGCAGCCACTTCATTGGAGAACCAAATAGATTTCCTCTTGTTTTTATTTACTTTCCTTACATATCTATCTGTTGCCCCTTTTATTGCCTCCTTTAGCTTAGCCCTCTTTAGCTTAGCCCTCCTTTAGCTTAGCTCACTTCTCTTACCTCCTCCCACCCCACCAACTCCTCCTTCAGGCACTTGGCTATAGTCAGAAAGTACTCAGAAGTTAGTTTTTTCAGGTAAAATGACTAATTTCACTACATGGCTGCTCAATCAGTTAAAAATAAACATTTTAAGGGGTTGTAACTAAGCTGTGATCAAAATCAGACTCCCATGAAAGCTTGTCATGATCACAACAAGTCTGTTATTTCAAGGGGAAAAAACATCAGCTCCAAGCTATCGTTCTTTTTTCTGGCTGGAATTATCAGGACTCTAACATGCAGCTTGATACTCCAGATCGCATATATAAAGGGCCAGCATTGGAAAGCAATAGCTGGTGGTCTGGCAGTCCCCACTCTCTGCACCATAATGGACACCCCCCCCAAAATAAACCCCCTTCCAACACATACCTCTGACCCCCTGCTCCTCCACCTCCTCTAAAGGCTTGATCACAAACCCACCCCCTTAAGTCCCCCACCCCCAGATCACACTCTTAATTCTCCTTCATCTCCCTTAGGCCTTCCCAGGCCTACTTCTAAAGTAGCCTGCTGGTATACTGGTACCAGATGGGAGAGATTCCTACTTGTTCCTGTCTAGGCTGGTGCTGGGTTCAAAATAGAGCCAGCAATCCCCTAGCATTAGTCTTGTGGTACTACCACTAGAGGTAAACCCCAGTGATAGTACCCCAAAACTACAATTAGGGGATATATCTGGAGGGGTTCTCTGACTCCTATGGTGGTACGGACCTCCAGACCACCAGTGATGACTTACCAATGCTGGATCTCAAAATACGCTCTTGAAGGAAATATAATGCCAACTTTGAGATGATATTTATTACAACAGTAACACAACTTGCTCGATGGCAGGGGTTCTCAACCCATTCCTCGGGACACATCTATTCAGTCAGGTTTTCAGGATAACCAGAATGAATACACATGAGAGAGATTTGCATGCGCTTTCTCCATTGTATGCAATCTCTCTCATGAATATTCATTGTGGTTATCCTGAAAACCTTACGGACTAGGTGTGTCCTGATGACTGGGTTGAGAACCCCTTCCCTATGGGCCATGCCACCGTGAGTGAGCTCAATTTCAACTGTTCTCAGAAGCTAAGCAAGTTCAGACCTGATTAGTTACTTGGAGAGAAGTCCACTTTGGAATATCAGGTGCTTTAAGGCATACTGTGCAGAAGAAAGGCTGGCAATCTACTTCTAATTGCACCTTTCCAGAAAACCCAGGGAATAGTCACACCATAGACAACTATCCACTTGGATGCCAATAGTCAACTTTCACTGGATAGAACTTAAACAAGACAATTTGTGGTGATTTACCACATGCTATTTTATTCATTTGAATGAGGTGCTTTGCATCTCATTATGTGCTGGGAGGGTGGAGTGGTAACAAATTGTATGTTTTGTATGTTATGGTAAAATAATATACTTTAGTTCCCATGGGGTCTGGTTCTATCCAGCCTTCTCTTAACTCTGTTGATCATCATCCTTCTTGTTTCCTGATTGGCCCAAAATGTGTGACTCTATTGATTCCTGCTGTAAAGATTTACTCCAAAGGTTTTTCTTTTGTCATGTTCTTATGCTAGAAATTCTGTGAAACCGTCTACATACCCTATCAAAGAAGTCTACCAAGCCTAATCCAGATCCTGCTTGATCATCACTAATTGGACTACCAGAGTCTAGATTAGGATTGGTAAATATATCTGATGCCATCTCATGCAGGGCTGCCCATTGCTCTGCTATCTTCTCTAGGATGCCATAAGTGGAATTCCACCTGGTGCTAACGTTCTGCTTGAGCTGCTCACACCCATCCTTCACACTCTGATGAAAATACTCAGCGATTGTTTTGCACTTAGAAACATAGAAACAGAAATATGATGACAGAAAAAGACCACATGGCCTATCTAGTCTGTCCTTCCATAACAACTACAACAGTCCCCTTTTTACCTTTAGAGATCCTCTGTGTTTGTCCCATGCTTTTTTGAATTCAGTTACTGTCCTCATCTCTACTACCTCCACTGGGAGACTATTCCACGGATCCACTACTCTTTCCGTAAAGAAATATTTCCGCATATCACTCCTGAATCTATCTCCCTTCACCCTCATCCCATGTCCCCTCGTAGCAGAACTTGCTTTCAATTGAAAGAGGCTCTCTCCCTGAACATTTATGCCACGGAGGTATTTAAACATCTCAATAATATCACCTCTATCCCGCCTTTCCTCTAAGGTGTACATATTAAGATCCTTCAGTCTGTCCTCATATGCTTTATAATGAAGACCGTTAATCATTTTAGTAGCCACCCTCTGCACCGACTCCATCCTGTTCACATCCTTTTGAAGGTGCGGTCTCCAGAATTGCACACTATACTCCAAATGAGGTCGCACCAAAGACTTATACAGAGGCATTATCACCTCTTTTTTTCTGCTAGCCATTCCTCTCCGTATGCACCCAAGCATCCTTCTAGCTTTTGCCATCGCCTTTTTTACCTGTTTAGCTACTTTAAGATCATCAGACACAACCACGCCTAGGTCCCGCTCTTCTTTAGTGGACAAAAGTACTTCACCCCCTATACTATATTGCTCCCTTGGATTGCTGCAGCCCAAATGCATGACCTTACATTTTTTAACATTAAATCACAGCTGCCAAATTCTAGACCATTCTTCAAGCTTAGCTAGATCCCTCCTCATGTTATCTACCCCTTCCTGGGTGTCTACTCTATTGCAGATTTTGGTATCATCCTCAAAGAGGCAAACCTTACCTGAAAGCCCTTCCGCTATATCACTAACAAAGATGTTAAAAAGAATCGGACCAAGGACAGATCCCTGGGGCACACCACTGATAACATCCTTCTCCTTAGAGTGAGCTCCATTTACTTGTACTCTTTGTCGCCTCCCACCCAACCAATTTCTAACCCAAGCAGTAACTTTAGGGTCCATCCCTAGGGTGCTCAGTTTGTTTATAAGTCGCCTGTGAGGAACAGTGTCAAAGACGTTACTGAAATCTAAATACACCATATCTAGGGCTCTCCCTCGGTCCAACTCCCTGGTCACACAGTCAAAGAAATCAATCAGATTTGTCTGACAAGACCTGCCTCTGGTGAATCCATGCTGCCTTGGCTCCTGTAATCCGCTGGACTCCAGAAACCTCACTATTTTCTCTTTCAGCAGCGTTTCCAATAATTTACTCACCACTGAAGTTAAACTAACCGGCCTGTAGTTTTCAACCACATCCTTACTTCCGCTTTTGTGTAAAGGCACCACATGAGCCTCTCTCCAGTCCTTTGGCACCACTCCCGACTCCAACGAGGCATTGAAAAGGTCAGTCAGTGGAGCTGCTAGAACGTCCCCAAGTTCCCTCAGTATTCTCGGGTGTATCCCATCCGGTCCCATCGCTTTGTCTACTTTAAGTTGAGATAGTTTCTCACGAACACAGTCTTTTGAAAATTGTTCAAGATGTCCTTTGCTTCTGTTCCTATTTGTGGGTGTTTTCTGAGGTCCTGCTCCTGATTCTTCATCTGTGAACACAGAATAAAAATATTTGTTAAGCAATTCCACTTTATCCTTCTTGAACAGCTGTCTACCTTGCTGCCAAGGCCTAGGGCATTTGACAACCAGGTGCAGCAAGTGTGCATAGAATCTGATTCCACAAAGTTCCCCTTCTTCCCTGTCTTGACTATGTTTGTCCCACTATCTGATACAAAGAAACTTGGACTCACTGTGCTTTGTTAAAATAACATAACATAAGATATGCCATACTGGGTCAAGTCAAGGGTTCATCAAGCCCAGTATCCTGTTTCCAACAGCAGGCAAACAAGGTCAAAAATACCTGTCAGATTCCCAAAAAGGTAAACAGATTCCATTTTGCCCTTCTTTCTCCTAAGTTATGGATCCATGTATGATTGTGATCCATTACCTGACTGTGTAGCACAGCCCATCAGTACCCTCCTGCTATTGCTCCCCCATATGACTTGCAGCCTGTTCCTGCATAAGCTAGCTGCCACCAGTGTTCGGTCAGGAAGAGGTAGGGGTGTATAGCAATCTGACCATTCCAGATGTCAGTGATGAAATGCACACTAGTACTGACCTCTGCTATTGCCAACTCTGCCTGCAGTTGGTAACATAACTGGTTACACAGGCTGGAGATCACCTGCCTACTGAAAGCCCTACAATGCACTCAGAGAGCAGGAGTTAGGAGATACAGCAGCTGTTTAAACCCTACTTTCTCAACCATCTTCAGACAATGGGCATCCAGGGCTCTCATTTCCCTGATAGAAACATAGAAACATAGAAATATGATGACAGAAAAAGACCACATGGCCTATCTAGTCTGTCCTTCCATAACAACTACAACAGTCCACTTTTTGCCTTTAGAGATCCTCTGTGTTGGTCCCATGCTTTCTTGAATTCAGTTACTGTCCTCATCTCTACCACCTCCACTGGGAGTCTATTCCACGGATCCACTACTCTTTCCGTAAAGAAATATTTCCGCATATCACTCCTGAATCTATCTCCCTTCACCCTCATCCCATGTCTCCTCGTAGCAGAACTTGCTTTCAATTGAAAGAGGCTCTCTCCCTGAACATTTATGCCACGGAGGTATTTAAACATCTCAATCATATCACCTCTATCCCGCCTTTCCTCTAAGGTGTACATATTAAGATCCTTAAGTCTGTCCTCATATGCTTTATAATGAAGCCCATTAATCATTTTGGTAGCAACCCTCTGCACCGACTCCATCCTGTTCACATCCTTTTGAAGGTGCGGTCTCCAGAATTGCACACCATACTCCAAATGAGGTCGCACCAAAGACTTATACAGAGGCATTATCACCTCCTTTTTTCTGCTAGCCATTCCTCTCTGTATGCACCCAAGCATCCTTCTAGCTTTGGCTGTCGCCTTTTGCACCAGATCACCACCTCAATGCTGTCTGCCTCCTCCCTGGGGACAGTGCTAATGTACACCATCCCATCTCTTCCATGGTATCTTATTTCAATGTGCATTGGGCCTGCTGCTTTGCCATCTGACTGGTGGAGGAGGATAGGGGCTTTGCTTGGGAAAGGGATTTTATTTTTCCTGTATCTTTCCCACCACTGTTATTTCTACTCCTGGATGACCTCCCCACTGTAAGATCATTCTCTCCTTTGTACTGAGCTAAAAAAGGGTGCTGTTTTTCCAAATGATGCAGCATGCAACTGTGAGCTGATCCATTAGCTTCCCTCTACTAATGCACTGCCTACAGTAGTTGCATTATGCATATTGTGCATTGCCAAGCACTTTAAAATACATACATGTGAGGTTTTATGAGACTTTTTCTGTATTTCTTGGGGGGGGGGGGAGCGAGAGAAAGAGCTGCTGCTTTAGGTGCTGCTGCAAGAGCCATGACTTAGGGCAGGGGAGAGGATGAAAGGCTAATGGTATCCTTCCCATTCTCAACTGTTCCCTCTACCTGTGCACTGCTTTTGGCCTTGGTACTACCAGGATCACTTTCTACCTTCTTACCAACCAATTGTCCTGCAAATCTCTTCAACAGTCTCTTCAGCCAATACACATTCCACATCTTATGATCCCGATGTAAATCCCATCCTTGTGAATCACTCAGTTTTGTCAAGACCATCTCCAAACACTTTTCAGACTGATTTGCCTTCACTTGCTGATTCTCATATGTCCCCCTATCCTGCACCGTGTCATTCTCCCTTTGCCCCTCAGTGGAGATGACACCAGTCTCTGACATTTGCTGTTCTACAGTTGAACGTGAAACTGCAGCTCTGTTCTCCTTGTAAAGACATCTCTCTAGCTTGGGTAGTGGAATAGAGAACCCAGTAACCATACCCTGGAAATGCCTTGTCTTTCTGAACACTTGTGCCAGTACTGCTCTCAGCTTCTATCCCCTCTATTTTTACAGCCATTTAATTTTCCAGATGTACTCTTCCAGAACATTACGATATGCTTCAACCCCACCCTGTAATGCCTGCCCCCTAAGGCCTCTGCCTCTGCTGACACTCTTGAAAGGACTGGGGGAAGGGGTGATATGTTAGCCTACTGTCAACGAGCCTTGCTTGACTTGGGTCTGCTCCTCTATTGCAACTTTTTTTTAAAATTTTTATCTTTTGGCTTGTACTAAAATGGAATGGAACATATATAATATAGTAAAGTGTCATGTGCCCTTTTAACCTCACGACTGCTGTCACAGAAAATACACAAAAAAGATTGCTGTAGGAAATAATATTGTACTGTATCTTATGCTTCTGTAGCAGAATATATTTAGAAATAATAATTTATGCCACTCACTCTGCATTGTCTCAAAGAGCAAAAGCACTGCCCTTTGAAGCCCTTAGGGCCCGATTTCAAGTCACGACTTGTGGACTGCACATCCCAGCAGGACAGGCAGCACTACAAGCCATCCTACCCCTATTCCCCCTCCGACTCTTCCTGCATGGTTAGAACAGCAGGACGGGGAGAGCCGGTGGGGGACGGGAGGGGGCAGAGTCTAGGCGTAGCGGAGGCAGGCTGAGGCCGCAGGACATACAGGGCCGATTCTGATCATGGCCCTGTATGTCCTGCGTGGTCAGGGGAAATATGCTGATTATTCCATCTCGAAGGTAGAATAATCAGCAAAAACCAGGCAATCGGGGCCAGACATCCCCCCCCCCCCCGGGGCCAGGACCAGGTGCAGGGAGGTCCCTGCCACCCAATCCAGGCCTGGCTGGCCAGCCATGGGGCAGGCAGCGGGGAAGAAGAGGATTGGCACCATAGGAGCCAGGGGAGCCTGCTGGGAGGATGGCCCCACAGGCATGCAGGGGCACGCCGGTCCGTCCTCGGGCCCGATTCTGTATGCCACGGGAACGTTTTGCTCCTGTGGTACAGAATTGGGTCCTAACAGGCCCATCCTACTTGGGGCTGTCCAGAAGGCTTGAATGTGCCCCTTTCAGAATCGGGTTCCACATGTAACAGACTCTGCCTAGCAAAAAAAGCAGGCAAAAACACATTCCATACAAGACAAATTCCCAGCTACAGTCTCTTCTTTCTATGCTTTGATATAGCAAGGCAAAGAGATTGCAAGCTCATGTCAAGCTCAAAGTTCTTTGTGTTTTCTTAGCTTTGAAGTCCTCCTTTGCCCCTACAGACAACCCTATGACAGAGGTGTCAAGTGCCAGTGCTGCTAGCGAAGTTAGTATGCTGTGTTTCTTTGCAATCCTACACCTGCCACAGCAAAACTCCTCTCTCCCTAAGAATCCTAAATACCACCTTCCTTATCCTTTGAAAATCAGACACAAAATGCTTGCCTATCCATTGTGTTCACAATTAGGCTTATTCCGTGGCATGAATAGTGGGGAAGTTAGATGGGGCGGGGAAGGGGAAGATCGGAGGTAGTATTAGGGCGAGCAGTGGGTGATTGTCAGCTCTGGACGTGCAGGGCCGATTCCAATGTATGTCTGGGGCCCACGGCTTGGATGGGGAACTTATTCCACCTCTGTGGTGAAATAACTTCCCTGATGTGGGAGGAACGGCAGGCCTGGAGCTGGGAAGGGACAGCAGGGAGCAGAGAGCATTCCCAGCAGCCCGACCCTGGCCCTGGGAGGTCATATCGGAGGTTGGGCTGCGGGGAAGGCTGTTTGGGAGCCGGCGGCCGGTGATGGCGGTTTTTCAATGGAGCCATGGTGCCTTGGCAACCAGATGCCATGGCGCCATGGCTCCATTGAAAAGCCCTGACTGAGTTAGTCAGGCAAGGCCTGTACATGCAGGCCAGACGGAATCAGGGTCCTGGCCTGCACGTACAGACCTTTTTGCAATTCTGATCCCTCGCAACTCCCTCTGTGCATCCGGTTCTGACAAGGCGCACAGAGGGTCTGGATGTCGGGAATGGAATCGGGCTCTATGTGTGTTGCAGCTCTGCTGAGTCATATAGTTTGCAGAAGTCAGGTTTCTCTGACTGTCTGTCAAGTAATTGAAGCAGGATTGGCCTGAAACCATGTAAATGCTCTCGAATGGGATATTCAACATCACTAACAAGGTTAGTGCTGCTGAATATCTCCGATTATCTCACCTAAGTGCTTAGCATCGGGGTGTGTCATGGGCATTCTGGGCCAGAGCAGAGGCGGCGACAGTCACTAACCAGGTAGTGGCCATATCATTCCACTACCCAGTTAGCGACCTGAGGGTAAAACTAGGCGAAGCAAGAGCTGGCCTAGTTTTACCCACAGGAGCTATCTAGGCAGCAGTGTAATATTGCCGCTAGCGTTTAGCTTTTGTGGCTCCGAGGCATGTACAGTGATCCCAGATATTCAATGCCAGGGCTGCTTATGACCCTGGCATTGAATATCCGGGTTTAGAGGTCAGTAGGGGTGGCTATACCAGTTCGATTTTAAACTGGCCGGTGCTATGTACCACATTGGTGCAAAGTCCACCCCCCTTCCTCCTAACCCGGATTTTCAATGCCGGGGCCATATGCGGCCTTGGCATTGAAAATCCAAGTCTTGCCACATAACCTGGAAGCCACAGGAGGTAGCCGGGTAGCACCAATTTTCAATGCTACCTGCTTAACCCTCTTTGTCTTAAAGATAGGTGAGGTTTTACCGATTAGCCCTTTCCTCCACCCCTGCTCCGCTCTGGAATGCTCTTTTTTTTTTTTTTTAAATTCTTTATTTTCGTTTTATAACAACAAAGGAAAAGGAAGACATACAGCTAAAAGACAGATACATAAAGTGTAATACATACACCAAAGTAAACCCCTGCCACCCCCCTCCCCCCTGCTTCTTCTCTAGAAAACTAATCATTCCCGAAGCGGGCGTGTACTTACATTATTGTGTTACAAAACCTAACGGTGATCTGAAACATGATGAGTGCACATTAAACAGGCATGTCGGAACAATGAGCAGATTGTACATAATCATTGAGCATCTGCCATTTAGACAAGCGAGAGTGAGTTTGGGCATGGGGAATAGCTCTCCGAGGTATCTGCTCATATTTACTATATAAGCAGACGAGGTTCCACCATTCATTGACAGTAAGTCGAGAGCTATCCTTCCAATTCCTCGTGATTAAGCATATGGCTATACCCAGCATGAAATCAAGGAGAAAGCGACCCTTCTTTGGAAGAGAGGGGACCTCCGCCACAGAGCGGAGTCCCACGATCTTCCAAGAGAGAGGCTCGTGAAGGTGTAAGATAAATTGAATACAACCCCAAACCCGCCCCCAATAAACCTGTAGTTGAGGACATTCATAAATAACATGAGCGAGGGTTCCCACAGCAGTATGGCAAGACCAACACTGGTCCCCAGCAGTTGTGTGCCATTTGGCTATTTTTTCTGGGGTATAAAAGCATCTGTGTGCAAAAAAGAAGAGAGTTTGGGTAACAGAGGCAGACCGGGAAACCCGCACTACTTTGTTCCAGAAGACGCTCCATTGCACAGGGGTTAAAGTGGTTTGCAGTTCATGCTCCCAGGCTTGTTGGGCTCTAAAAGTGGCCGTGTCTGTACCCTGACATAATATTTTATAAAAGTTAGAGGCTACCCCATGTGTACTACTAATAGAGTGAACTATCTCTAATAGCCCGTCCTCAGTAGGGGCAGAGGGCGGCATGATTTGAGCACTTTTGAGGCAGTGTTGAAGCTGCATCAGTTGAAAGTAGTGTTTCGCTGGTAACGCAAATTCCCTTTGTAAATCAGAAAAGGTTTTCCAACGAGCTGCAGAGAAAAGCTGTTGGGGTGTCCAGATCCCCCTTGAGTACCAGGGTTTCCATGCTATCGTTCTATTTAGGACTTGAATTCTGGGGTTATTCCATAGCGGGAGTCCGTCCTGAGGACATACGTTCGGACCCAGTGATAGAATGAGAGTGTTAAAGGCCACAAGAGTATCGACAATCATTGGTGGATGGCGGGTGTCTACTTGATAGGACATACCGGGGAGATGGGTCAACGGAATTGGGCTACTAAGCTCCTCTTCTATGTCAAGCCAAACTGGTCTGCTGTCTGTTGAGGCATCTAGCCATCGGGCACCTTGCTTAAGTAGGAAGGCTTGATGATATCTAAGAAAATCAGGAAATCTGGTACCCCCTATTTCCTTTGCAGACTGTAGTTTTTGTTTAGCTATCCTTGGTGGCTTGCCCTGCCAGAGATAGCGGACGAGAAGGCCCTCAATATCTTTATAAGTATGTAGCGGGAGTAAGCATGGCAGCATTTCTAAAATGTAGTTCACTTTGGGGACTATCATCATTTTCACAGTTTCCAGGCGGCCCCACCATGTAAGAGATAAGGGAGACCAACGATTTGTGAGCTCACGGACTTTGGAGACTACCTCCTTGGCATTAAAACTGATAGTGTCTTCTAAAGGAGAACAGTAATGGACCCCGAGATACTTCACCATGCGGGATTGCCAAAGGAAGGGAAAGGCCTGCATGTCAGCCTCATGTACCCAGCGGTTCAGTGGGAATGCTACAGATTTGGTCCAGTTAATTTTATAGCCCGATAATTGTGAGTATCTGTCAATCAGATCCAAGACAGCTGGAACCGAATCAAGGGATACGAAAAGCATAAGGTCATCTGCATATGCAGAGAGTTTAATCTCCCTATGACTGAAGGGGACACCTCGAATACGTGCGGACTGTCTAATAAGGAGGGCTAGGGGTTCAAGAGCTAGATCAAAGAGCATTGGTGATAGGGGGCAACCTTGACGCGTGCCTCTTTGGAGATTAAATGGCTGAGACTTGATGGCATTTACACAAATACTGGCGACGGGTTGAGTATACATGACTTGGAGATATCGGAGGAAGCCCTCCCCAAAGCCATACCATCGGAGAACAGCAAATAAGAAGGGCCATTCTAGGCGATCAAAGGCTTTTTCGGCATCTAGGGAAAGACCCACCCATGGATGATCTAGATTGGCAGCACTGGATAGCACATGGCACAAGGTCCGAGCATTGTCAGCAGTGGATCGGCCAGGTATAAAACCGCATTGGTCGGGGTGGATTAGGGTGGCCATCCTGTCAGATAGCCGGGTGGCCAAGATCGTGGCGAAGATCTTATAATCAGCATTTAGTAGGGAGATTGGACGGTAGTTGGCGGTTAGCAGCGGGTCTCTGCCTTCTTTCTCAAATACTACCACATTAGCTGCAGAAAAAGATCCCAAAGAGGATGTATCTACCGCAAGGGCAGTAAAATAGAGTTTTAAATAGGGAACTAAATCTGCACTGAACGTTCTGTAGAATTCGGTCGGGAGACCATCGGGCCCTGCGGCACGGCCCGAGGCTGTTCGTTTTAGGGCAGATTGGATCTCTGAAGTAGAGAAGGGTTCATCCATCGCATCCCTATCATCTTCAGAGAGGGTCGGCCGCTGAATGCCAGAAAGCAATCGCTCGAATGTCTCTGACGAGAACTCACATTCAGATTGATATAGGCGGGTATAGAAATCCCGAAAGAGTTCTACAATGTCGGAGTCTGTGGTCAATATGCCCCCTTCCTGTGGGGCTCGAAGGGCCGCTACGCGTTTGGCTTCTTTTTGACCTTTCAAGGCGTTGGCTAAGAGTCGACCGGCTCGGTTATTTTCACGATAATATGTCCCTCGTTGAAGCTCAATACTCTTAGAAGCTGCCGTTGAGAGGATTGAATTATATTGAAAACGGAGACGCTGTAATCGAATTAATACACATGGATCAGTACGTGAAGTTAGAACTCGTTCGCCTGCTTTTATTTGTTGGTCTAGTATGAGTAGCTGCTGTTTGCGTTGTTTCCGCAGGCGGATTTGATAGCTAGTGATCGTTGCTCGAATGGCCGCTTTGAAGCCCTCCCACCAAGCCCAATTCGCAGTATCCTGGGGTAGATTAAAATGAAAGTAATCCTGTATGGCTGCTCGAATTTCTAACTGGAACTCTGGCTGAGTTAACAGGGCTCTATCAAAGAACCAGGCTCCCGAATTCCCTTGGGGTGCAGTAGTGTGTAATTGAAAGGAAATAGCAGCATGATCTGAAATGTGTTGGGAGTGAATCTTTGCAGTGTCCACCTGAGGAACTAACAGTTTTGATAATAGAAAGAAGTCTATGCGAGACTGGGATTTGTGAGGGGAAGAGAAGAAGGTGAAGTCAAGCTCATTGGGGTGTAGTAACCTCCATAGATCAACTAAAGCAAGATCTTTGATCAAAGAGGTAAGCGTGGTGTGACTCTTGGGGGGACCACTTGTCCTAGGCGGCAGTTTATCAATTAGGGGATCAAGGACTAAATTGAAATCCCCCCCAATTATCAATGAAGTATTAGCAGAGGCCTGCGCAACCTGAGCAATGGTAGCAAAAAAGGCAGGGTCATCAACATTAGGAGCGTAAAGGCATATACATGTAACTTCAAGGCTACCTATCTTGAGGTGAACTCTGGACCATCTACCTTCTGTATCTGAGCTAGTCGCAATAATAGTAGCATGCAAAGATTTCCTAACCAGTATGGCAACCCCACATTTCTTAGAAACGGCTGGGGAATAGGCGGCCACCATGTAAGGTTTAATATTGAGTTTAAGAGTTTCCTTCGAATTTAAATGCGTTTCTTGGAGAAAATCAGATCCGCAGCTTCCTGACTTAGGTAGCTTAGGATTTTCTTCCGTTTTATCGGATTATTGATTCCTTTTACGTTCAATGAGAAAATCTTACATGGTGCCATCAATCGGTAATAGACATTTTAGGTAAGGGCGCTTGAAAACATACAACATAATCAGAATCTGTGCAACAATGACATAATCACCGAGTATGCTGGCTAATACACCCCATATTGAAAAGTATGTACCAAAGTATCTTAGAGAAGAAGCAAAACCCCCAATGAATATGGCGACGATATGTCTGCGGGAGGAGGCCCTAGAGAGGAAATAGAAAGACATGAAAAAAGAAAAGAAACACCAGAGTCCATAATTAACACTGTCTCTGATACTCATCGAGGCTACTGTGGGTAGATGGAGTCGGGTCACAGATATCATCCAAAGTAAGGCAAACAGACTGCCCTCGCCTGACTCTTTGCTGGGCTGCGGCAGATCCAGTATGGCAGGTACAGCGGATATGAGAATGCTGGCAGGAACATTCTGGAAGTCAGCGCATCAAGTCGGCTTCTTTGGAATCCAAAAACTCCGCTAGTAGATCAGGGTCCTCAAATGTTCTTGTCTGATTGTGAAGCGTGACTCGGAGCTTGGCCGGGTACATCAGGCCATAGCGTGCTTGTAGTTGTTGAAGCCTCGGCCGGAATTCCAGAAAGCGCTTTCGGCGGTCGACCGTAGGTTTAGCCAAGTCAGGATAGAAGGAGATCTTGTGGCTCTCAAACTCCATATGGCCCTTTGCCCGAGAGGCACTGAGAATTTGCTCCACGTGTTGATATCTCAAAAGTCGAAAAATGATAGGCCGCGGGGTCTTCCTGTTGAGCGTTATGCTTGTGGGTACACGATGAGCGCGATCGATCTCCAAATCTTTGGTAAAGGTGATTTGGAGCAGGGAAGGGAGAATTTTGCATAAAAACTCTTTCATGTCTCCCGATTCCGCTCCCTCCGGTATGCCCACGAGTCGTATGTTGTTGCGGCGCGCTCTATTATTGCCATCTTCCACTTCTTTCTGCAAGGCCCGTACCTGACGTTCAACTTTGTCGAGTTTGGACAACCGGGCCGCATGGGAGTCCAATATGCTCTCCATTTTGTCCTGACGCGAAGAGAGCCCCTCTAGCTTGCCCTGCATCACACCAAGATCTTCCCGCAGCGCTCGGAGTGCTTCACCGTTTGACTGCACGAGGTCCTTGACCCCTCTAATCTCTGCGAGGATTTCCTGCTGCATTTCGGGGCCCTCGCGCAAGGCCAGCCCCTTCTGCGGGGACGGGGGTTCAGTTTTGGAGCGTTTGCCATGGAAAGCCGCTGGAGATCCAAATTCCAGGCGCGTGGGTTTGGTCCCCGCCATCTCACCAATGTGCCCCGGCAAGATCAGAGTAGAAGTTCCAAGTATGTACGGTGTTAATTCAGGATTCTGAGTAGGCCTCTCGGGAGCCTCAGCGTTATGCGACCATCCCGCTGGACATCAGGCTCCGCCCCCCCGCTCTGGAATGCTCTTAACACACCCCTCCTGGTAAGCACTGGGTAAGCCGGGTAAGCGTGGCAGAAGGGCACCAGCGGCGGGGGGCAGGGGGGGAAGGGAACCATCACTAGCCGCCTGCCATCCACCACTTCAAAAAAAGAAAGCAGCAGCAGGACAGCTCTGCTGTCTTTCAAACTGCTGGACCATGGCATTTCCAGCAGTAACAAGCATTCCTGTTTCTCGAAAGAAACAGGAAATGCTTATTACTGCCTTTAGAAACTCTGCGCCCAGCAGTTTAAAAGACAGCAGAACCGCAGGAACAGAGAGATGTTCCCACAGCTGCTTTCTTTTTTTAAAGGATGAGTCAGTGAGAGGAGAGAAGGGGAGGGAAGAAAAGGGGCCAGAAAGGAGCAGACATGGGGGGTGGGGAGCTGGAAGGGAGCAGACATGGGGGGAGCTGAAAAGGAGCAAACATGGGGAGCTGGAAGGGAGCAGGCATGGGGGGGGGAAGCTAGAAGAGAGCAGACATGGGGGCTACAAGAGAGCAGACACTGGGGGGAGCTGGAAGGGAGCAGACATGGGGGAGCTTGTAGGGAGCAGACATGGAAGCTACAAGGGAGCAGACACTGGGGGGAGCTGGAAGGGAGCAGATATGGGGGGCTACAAGAGAGCAGACACTGGGGGAGCTGGAAGAGAGCAGACACTGGGGAGCTGGAAGGGAGCAAACATGGGGGAGCTGGAAGGGAGCAGATATGGAGGGCTACAAGAGAGCAGACACTGGGAGGCTGGAAGGAAGAACACACTGGGGAGTTGAAAGGAAGCAGACATGGGGGCTACAAGGGAGCAGACATGGGGGGAGCTGGAAGGGAGCAGACATGGGGGACTACAAAGGAGCAGACATGAGGGGAGCTGGAAGGGAACAGAGACAGGGGAGGAGCTGGAAGGGAGCAGACATGGGGGACCTGGAAGGGAGCAGACATGGGGGGGCTACAAAGGAGCAGACTCTTGGGGATGGGGCTGGAAGATGGCTGGGTAACAGGAGGGGAGTTGGAAGAGAGCTGACAGGGGGGGAAGGTGGGGGCTGGAAGAGAGTTCACATGGGGGGTTGGAAGGGAGTGGAAAAGAGGGGGCTGGAGGGAAGATGGGGGCTGGAAGGGAGCTGACACTTGGGGATGGGACTGGAAGGGGGATGGACAGAGGAGAGGTGATTGGAAGGGAACTGAAATGGGATGGGGCACTGGGACTGGATGTTTGCTGATATCTGGGATGGTATTTGGACTAGAAGGGGCTGGATGATGGAGAAGGAGGGGGACTAGAAGGGAATAGACACCAGTGGCAGTGCTGGGAATGTAAGGGGGTTGACACTGGGAATGGAGGTTGCAAAGGGGCTAATACTGGGGAGGGTTACTGGGACTAGAAAAAGGCTAATGGAAGAAAATGAAGAAAGCAAAAGGAGAGACAAGAAATGGCAGATGGACTATAGACCATAGAAAAAAGAGCTAAGAGAAGACAGAGGCAAAAAGAAAACTCAGATCGGGACCAGCATGATCAAAAATCATCAGACAACAATGATAGAAAAATAATTTTATTTTCAATTTAGTGATTGGACTTTGCGCTATCTTTATATTTCACACAGTATGGGGAACTGTTTCTATTATCTGGTGTGGCACCATATGCGGAGTCTGACTTCTTGGAGTTTCATTTAAATTTTTGTCTATATATTTTTATTTTTACTTTAGATTGTGGTCACTTACTCTGTACTTGGTGAGGGTCTGTGTTCTGAGTGTGCAACCAAGGCCAGGAGTTCTGTTAACATGGAGTTTGTACGTAGGTATCTGTACTGTAGTAATTTGATTTGTACAGCTTTTCAAATAGGTGTATGGATGTTTTGGGACCCATTGCAGTGTTTTTTTATGAATTTTGGAAGTGTATGCTGGTATGGTTTGATAGATTTGGCCTTGTAGATCTTCAGTGACTTTTGCAGTGTTTTATATTAGTTCACAATATGCCTGGCACTGGAGAAAGTGAGATGACCAGAATCAGATTTTGTTTTTGGACTATCACAGCCTGTTTTTATGATGCTAAGTATTTGCTGCTAATTATTTTTATTTTGGCTATGCAATTGCTCTTTCACTGCAATTTTCTTACAATACTGGATTTGAAGGAGAAATAATAATATCACTTGAAAAGAGTTCGCAAAGTGGTTTGGGAAAGGGGAGGGTAGGGTGCCGCCAACATTATTAATAATGAGGGAGGGGCACCAATTTATAGGTTGCAGGGGGCGCTAGAAACCCTATTACTGGTCCTGCGCCCCGATGCTAAGGGCATAGCATTTGGGCATGATAAGGACATATCTGGGATTTTCGAAGGGCACTACCCATATAGGTTCCCTTTGAAAATCCCGGATATGTCATTTTCACAGATAAAGAAAATCCTGGAGAAGGACCACCTGTGACTCCCAAATATAAAAATGGGAATGGAGTAAATACCACGCCATTCACAGAAGGTGATGTGTCAGAACAACTTGCAAAACTGAAAGTGGACACAGCCGTGGGACCGGATGGGATACATCCCTGGATACTGAAAGAGCTCAGAGAGGTTCTTGCAGGGCCATTAAAGGATGTTTTCAACAGATCCTTGGAGACAGGAGAAGTTCCTCAGAATTGGAGAAGGGCTGAAGTGGTACCTCTTCGCAAAAGTGGTAACAGGGAAGAAGTGACTAACTACAAGCTGGTAAGCCTCTGTGCCTGGAAATGTAATTAAGGCACTCTTGAAAGACCAAATAGTAGACTTTCTCAAAACCAACAGGTTGCATGATCCGAGGCAACATGGTTTTAACAAAGGACGATCTTGCCAAACAAATCTGATTGAGTTCTTTGACTGGGTGACCAGAGAACTAGATCAGGGGCGTGCGATGTATGTCATTTACCTGGATTTCAGCAAAGCCTTTGATACTGTTCCTCATAGGAGGCTTATCAATAAACTCAGTAGTTTGGGGATGGGTCCCAAGGTGGTGAACTGGATCAGAAATTGGTTGAATGACAGACGACAGAAGGTGATGGTAAATGGAGCTCACTCAGATGAAAGGAGAGTGATTAGCAGGATGCCCCAGGGTTCGGTCCTGGGACTGGTACTGTTCAATGTATTTGTGAGTGATATTGCTGAAGGACTGAATGAAAAAATCTGTCTTTTTGCAGATGACACGAAAATTTGCAACAGAGTGGACTCCCCTGAGGGAGTGGAGAACATGAGGAAAGATCTACAAAAGCTGGAAGAATGGTCTAATGCTTGGCAGTTACGATTTAATGTGAAGAAGTGCAGTGTCATGCACTTGGGAAGCAGAAATCTAAGGGAAATCTATGCGATAGAGGGCGAGAGGTTGGTGTGCACGGACCAGGAGAAGAACCTTGGTGTGATTATTTCTGACGATCTCAAGGTGGCGAAACAGTGCGACAAAGTGGTGGCAAAAGCCAGGAGGATGCTGGGTTGCATACAAAGAGGAATTATCAGCAGAAAGGAAGAGGTACTCATGCCACTGTACAAGTTGCTGGTGATGCCTCACTTGGAATATTGTGTTCAGTTTTGGAGACCATATCTCGCAAAGGATATAAAAAGACTGGAAACGGTTCAGAGGAAGGTGACCAAAATGATTTGGAGCCAGTTAGAAGACTTATGAGAAGAGACTTAAGGACCTAAATATGTATGTTCTGGAGGAGAGGAGGGACAGGGGAGATATGATTCAGATCTTTAAATACCTAAAGAGTATTAATGAACAAACAAACCTCTTCCCAAGACAGGGAAGCTGTAAAACTAGAGGGTATAACATGAAGCTGCAAGAGGGTAAATTGAAAGGCAATGTCAGGAAATACTTTTTCACTGAAAGGGTGGTGGATACTTGGAATGCCCTCCCGATAGAAGTGGTGGGGGCAAATACAGTGACGGAATTCAAAATGGCATGGGACAGACACAGTGGATCCCTTTATATCAACAGGATAAAATCAAAATAAACTTAACTATCTCTTATCTGAACAAACAGGGGTGTTCTACACGGAGCGGTGGGTACACCCCTAAACAAAGGCATGGGAAGGGTGACCTGCATGGAGCGGCCGGTGCACCTACTCTTGCCACCTTGTTGGGCAGTATAGATGGACCATACTGGTCTTTACCTGCCGTCATTTACTATGTTACTATGTAACATGGGCAGTTACCTGTGTTAATGCCTTCGAAAATTGGGCCCTACATGTTTTAGGTCAAACTAGGCATTGCTTAGCTTAGTCAGGACAAATAAAAACATTCTGTCTCATTTTTCACAAACAATTTCATTCAAAATACAACGTTGGCTTCTATAGCACATATCTCTCCAGACTGCTAGGCTTCAGGCTGTCAGCAAAATTTCAATCCATTCTCCATATTAACCCTTTCAGAAGGCTCTGGTATCCTTTCAGCAACTATGGCATTTAAATTTTGAAAATTGGGCTCTTGACTTATTTTCTCTTGACTTATCTTGCTCCCTCTTTTAGAAACAAAAGGTTTGTAGTTGATTATTCAGATGGGTTTATGCATTTTGCAGCACCTTCAAACCACTAAACCCCAGTGATCTTGATACTCAGTGGCACTATCTGGATAGTACTGCTGAATAATTTAATTTAACTTAATTACATCATTTATAATCTGTTTTTATAATCAAGCAGATGTACAAAGCAGAGTACAAAACTACTATTTACATACATAAACACAGGATCATATCAAACCATATCTGGGAAGCAGGGCCGGATTTACCTTGAGTGAGGCCTTACGCCAACAAAAATTGTGGGCCCCCAGAAAAAATAAAAACGAGATCAACTTACCAAAACAGAAATGGCAATAGATGTATAGAATTGCCTGACATAAAGAGGCAATAGGGACAAAATCAGCATCGGAATTCAAGAAATACATTAAAAAAGACATATTCCAGTTAATAAATTCAAAATAAAAAGTATTTTTCTACCTTCTGTTTGGGCATTTTTTCAGTTGCAATTGCTCCAGTCACTTTCTTCTGGTTTCTTCGTGTCTTCTGCTAGCTATCCATTTGTCCTTTCTTCTCTTTTAGATGTTTTCCATTCTCTCTCTATTTCTGCTTTAACATACTGATTGTTTCCCTTTTGCTCTTTCCCCTAATTCTTTCCTTATTCCTTTATCATCCATTTAAATTTCACCCTTCCATTTTCAAGCCCCTCTTACTCTCCCAATACCCAGCCCATCATAGACTTTTCTTCCACACAAAATATTTTTCCCCTCTCCATTCTCATTCCCCATCCATTCTAGTCCTCCCCCAAAATCAGTTCCCTTATAGTTCTAGACCCACCCAGCATCCACTCCCTTCTAGTCCCATTCTCCCATGCCCCACATCAGCCCATTTCCAGTCCTATTCTAGCTCTTCATCAGCCCATTTCCAGTGCTAGCCCCCCCATCACAGCCTATTTCCAGTCCTAGCCCCCACCATCACATCCCATTTGCAGTCCGAGTCCCCCTGCACCATCACAGCCCATTTATTTTTTTATTTTATTTTTTATTTAACAGTTCTTCTATACCGCTCTATTTTAGATCAGAGCGGTTTACATTCAACATCAACCATACAACACAGGAACCCTGAGTTGTATTTACAATAAACAGGAGATCAACTTGGAAGTAACTGGGGGGAACTATGTACATTGTATAACATATCTACATCTTATTTACACTGGGGGTCCTGATTCCATTTCAGTGGGTATCTTCTGAGCGATCAGTTGATTATCCTTTTTCATGCTGAGTCTGATTGTTTAATTGTAAGGAGTGATTGTCTGAGGGGGCATATGTATGATTACTAGTGCTGGATTCAGGGTAGTATGTGGTGAATAGGTGCTGCTTTAATGCCTTCCTGAAGTCAATTAGGTAAGTGATGTTTCGAATAGAGGTGGGGAGAGCGTTCCATGCTCTGGGTGCGTAAATCGTAAAGGCCCTATTTGTCGTTGCTTTTGTGCATTTTGTTATTACTTTTGGGACCTCTAGTGTGTTTTGCATCATGGGTCTTCTGTTTCTGTTCTGTGGTACTTTATGTATCATCTTGCTGAGGGCTGTGAGGGTCAGGGTGTTTGCGGCTTTGAAAGTTAAGGTTAGAACTTTGTGGCGGATTCTTGCTTGAACTGGTAGCCAATGGAGGTTCATCAGTACTGGCGTTATGTGCTCTCTCCGTGAAGCCCCTGTTAGTACTCTTGCCGCAGTGTTCATTGCAAGCTGGAGAGGAGCCAGTGTTGCTTGAGGGAGACCTTGTAGAATTACGTTGGCATAGTCGAAATGTGGTAATATTAATGCCTGATAGATCGAACGGTAGTCGCTGAAGTCAAGCAGCGGTCGGAGATGTTTTAGGGTCCTTATTTTCATGTATACTGTTTTTACTGTGTTTCTTATGTGGGTTTTCAGATCCAGTTGTTGATCCAGTGTAACGCCAAGGTAGCGGATTGTGGGTTTGGTTTTCAGCTCTGTGTTGCCGACCTTTAGAGAGAGTGGAGGGGTGAAGTCCTGGTTCCTTGAGATGAAAAGGACATCTGTTTTACTGTAGTTGATTCTCATGTTTTGTGTGCTGAACCATTCTGCTGTTGCCTCAAAACATCTTGTTAGAGGGGAGAGGTCTGGTTGGTTGGTCCTGAATGGGATGTATAGTAGGATGTCATCTGCGTAGGCTAGACAGTTGACCTTGAATGAACGTGCTAGGGCACATATGGGCTGCATGTAGATGTTAAACATCAATGCAGATAGTGACGAGCCCTGTGGTACACCCTGGTTTTGTAAAAATGGTTCAGAGGTTGTGGAGCCTGACCTTACATGTTGCCATCTATTAGTCAGGTATGACTTGCACCACTTTAGGGCTGTTCCCTGAATTCCTTTCTCGCTGAGGCGTTGTATGAGGATCTCATGGTTCACCGAGTCGAAAGCCGCTGCAATGTCGAGGAATATGAGGGCGAATCCTTGATGCATTTTGTCGGTTCCAGAGACTAGATGGTCAAATAGGTTGGTGAGGAGGGTTTCAACCCCATGTGCTTCTCTGAACCCATGCTGGGAAGGATCCAGTGGGGCTTCAGTATCAATATGCTGTTGGATTTGGCGCTGTACTAACTTTTCGATTACTTTGGCAAGCATGGGGATACTTGAAATTGGTCTGTATGATTCCACTTTCGTTGGGTCCAGCTTGTTATTTTTGAGCAGTGGTCTGATTGATGTTTGTTTCAGACTTTGTGGAAACGATCCGGTTGTAAGAGATTGGTTTATTAATTCGCTCAGATATTGGCTTAAGTCACATCGTAACTCCTTTATCCATAAAGCAGGGCATGGGTCATTGGGTGCGGTAGTGGGGTTGATTGCAGCGATCGTGTCTTCAATCTCTCTGCGTGATATTTTTTCAAAGTCGGATAGTGGTGATGGTTGGGGCAAGTTGTGCTGAGAGCTGTTTTCCGCGGAGTTCGAGGTTGCACCAGCCTGGGTGACTTCAAGTTGTAGGTAGTTGGTTGCAGATGTAGTAGTCTGGATCATTTTTGACTGTAAGTAGTTGGAGTATGCCTGGGGGTGTGGCATCTGTGACTGGTCTGCAGGAGGTTCTCTTATGAGAGATTTCACTATATTGAAGAGGTCGTGTGGCTTGTTTAGTGACCGCTTCAAGATGTCGGAATGGTATTGTTTCCGCTTTTTTGTTAATTCATCGCGGTGTGATTTTAGGTGAGCGATGTAAGTATCTTGTGCTTCAGTAGAGTGAGATCGACGCCATCTTCTCTCGAGCCTGCGCAGGCACTTGAGTGAGTCTCGGAGTTCTCTGGTATACCATGGTGCATGCTCTCGTTTCTTTGTTGTTGTTTTATTTGTGGCTGGTAGACATGCGATGGTCTTGAGGCTCTCATCCCAGGTGGACACCAATGCATCTAGGTCGTGTGGTATGTTGTTGAGGAGTGGGAGGATCTTCTCTCGAAGCTCTTCTTTATTAAAGGGGCGGAAGCGCTTCAAAGAGGTTTCGTGGACAGTGTTGTTTTTGTTGGAGTTTTTAATGTGTGTGTTAATAGGTATCTGGAATTGGATCAGGCTGTGGTCAGACCATGGCACAGGCGTTATGGTTGGTGACATTGGTTGGGTGGTATCTTTATCTGTCTGTGGGGCAAAGATCAGGTCAAGTTTGTTTCCCTTGACGTGGGTGGGATTATTGACTAGCTGATCGTAGCCTAGTTCTTGTAACGCTTCTAGGAAAGCAGAGGCTTGCGATTCCTGTAGCGTAGGCAAGTTGAAATCACCTAGGATCCAGTTCTGGGATCGTGGTTTGTTTGAGTTGCAAGCGAGGCCCATTATCGTTGCAAGATCTTCTGAGGATGGTGTTGGTGCCCGGTAGAGTAGGTTGATCGTGCAGGTGTCATTTGTTATGGTGAGGGAGTCCAGGTGGGCTGTGCTGGTTGAGTTGCACATCTGGAAGCCTAGGCAAGTTTTGACAAGGATGAGTGTTCCTCCTCCTCTCTGATTGGTTCTATGGCATGTGTGGACTGAGAAACCTGTGGGTAACATCTGGTTGATGATTGCGTTGTCACATTCTGATAGCCAAGTTTCTGTGATCATGATGATATCAAGATCATGGGTCGTGACCAGATCGGTAATTATTGGCCATTTTGTACGTATTGACCTTGCGTTGATGAGTGCACACTTCAGGGCTTGATGGTGTTGCTGACGGTCCAGATGTGACTTCTTGAGATGTTGAAGTGGGATGTGTAATAAATGTGAGTGATGTGCGTCCTTGGGTTCTCTTGGGGGGTGTTGGTGATTCTCCGTCCATCTTTTCCCGTCACTGCGGAGTATTGGGATGTGGTTAGTGCTTGTGTGAAAGGCGTGGGATGTAAGGGCATTGCCTTTAACCTTTCCCAGCAATCGCGGCTTTACAGATACAGCCGCCAGCGTGAAGGAAAAGGCTCTTCACGCTGGCGGCTGTACAGAGGGAGCCGGGGCCTCGCGCGAGCTTACCCTGCTCCCTCTGAAGCCCTGCGGTGTGTGGGCCGGCCCCGGGTCAGCCCTTGCCAGCTGTGGGCCCTACGCCATGGCGTACATGGCGTATAGGTAAATCCGGCCCTGCTGGGAAGAACTTCAAAAACAGCCACATCTTTAAAGATTTTCAAAATTGAAGATAATCTACAAGATCCCTCATCTCAATGGGTAAACTATTCCACAGTTTTGAAACTGTTCCAAAGAAACATCTATCCTTTATCCTCACCTGCTGAAAAATGGAAACTGACAGTAACATCAATGTACAGTGCAAAGATCTTATTCTGAGGGTCCCTTATGATTGACGGGGATATGTTTTGACATGTAGCTACAGTGAACCCTCTCTGAGTTTGTCTCCCCAGTCACACTGGCACCTGGTGATGCTGCGGTCATCCATATGGTCCAGGTACTGGTCAGGCTTTTATGTCCCCCTAAATTGCAGATGAGCATGCCAGATCCCCCTGTCTACCCTTCAAACCACACACATACACACTCTCTCACTTTCTGTCACAAAAGATGATTCTGCCAAAAAGATGACCTGAACCTATACATAAAAGCTATGACATAACATAATTGAATGGGGTACCAGGACTGCAAATATGATCTCTGTTTCTTGCCCAAAAAGGAATCCTTTCCCTGCTCACGCCCATATTATCCCTGCATCAGCAGTCTCATTTTTTCTGAACATGGATATTGTTAGGGTCCCATAAATTGGCTTATTTAGTACAAACAGCACATAAGTGCATAGTCTGAATAAACACTATTGATCTTCTTAATATTTCTGTGTATTTATAAATGTTTCTTTACCTTACAACATTCCCTCACCTCTGCTCCCTGTACCTTAAGACTGCATCTTGTATTTTTCCAGATGCAGTCACACCAGTTGGAAACGTACTTGTCACAACCATTCTTCCATATGTGACGAACTGCAGAGCATAGCAGAATATTCTCTAAGTCCTAGCATTATACCACATTTCAGCAGGAATAATGCGGATGGGAAACACTTAATACGTACATGGGCCTTTCCTCAATATGCTTTCTATGTTTCCAAGGCTGACCACACCCCCGTTTTTCCTTCTCCCACCTATGTTCTGAGATCCCCATGCTAGCACCATGGATGTGCATGTAGGCAGTGGTTCAGAATACAGTCTGGGACATTTTTGGCACATAAACATTCCCATCGCATGTACAAACTCCTTATTTGTTCTGGAATTATTTGTCATTCCTATAAAAACCGAGTTACAGTAGTCCAAGTGAGTTGGGACTGAAATATCATCTGAAAGTCTTGAAGTCTTAAAATTGATCTTAATTGTCTCACCAACTTCAGTTTATACCATATCTTCTTCTGCTTACTTTGTACATATGATTCAAAGTCAACTTAGAATTAAAAAAATGACTCCTTAACTTTGCACCTCATAAGAGATATCCACTTGTCCTAATAACTGAATAGCTTTAATATCATCAGGGATTTTATCCCTCCCAACCCATAACATTTTGGCCTTCCATGTATTCAGTTTTAATTGTATTTTTATGTAACCATTTTTGCCAAATACATAAACTTTGTCCCAGTTGATCCAGCAATTCTTGGAACAAATTCTTCATTGGAATAAAAAACATCATCTGCATAAATGTTGGGGGAAACCTCAACTCCCTGATATAAGTAGCTAAAAGACTAATATAAATATTAAACAATACTGGAGACAATGGTGATCCCTGTGGTTCACCTGTTCTACAATTATAATCCTTTCCCCATTAAAATCTACTTAAAAAGCTCTATTTGTCAAAAAATCAGCACACTATTTAGGGCTTTATCACCAATACCAAACAAACTCAATCTTAACAATAGCAACTTACGGCAAAGATAAATCTAATAACACTAGAAAGCCACAACTCCCTTTATTCTTCAGTCTCTGGATCTCATCCACGATCTCAGTGCTAAAGGCAGCTCTAAAACCAGACTGATAATCATCTAATCCTCCAATTTCCTCTATATAATCCTGTAATTGGGGGGGGGGGGGGGGGTGTTAGTAGATTCAAGAAATTTGGCTATACAAGACAAATCATCCATTGCCAAAGAAGGGTTGTTTTTTTAAATCAGGTGAATCAATATTAAGGAAGAAATATCCTCTAGTAAGGATTGAGCTATCACAGATTTTAAATATAAAAAAACAATTTTCTAGAAGATGGTGCAAAAATTGAGCTAGGCACAGATCAACAGACCTGTATCCCACCATAAAACGAATAACTGGTTTCTGCAGCTGATCATCAGTTGGAACAAAGAACTGTAATAGCTTCCCCTTTTTCAACAAACCCCCTCTTCTGACGGAATCTGTAATTCTACAAATTTGTTCTGAATTGCTTCAATTTTATCTATAAAAAATTGAACTAAATCCTCACAACATAATTTTGACTGAAACTTATCTTACATTCCTTTTTGACAGTTCTTTTGTAATCAAAAACAATTCCCTAGCAGAGTTCTTTGACTTTGAAATTCTGTTCGTAAAAGAATCTCTTTTCATCTTCCATAATAGCTGTCTATAAACCTTACATTTTCCTCCCTTAACTGCTTTATTTCTTCTATATGTGTCTTCCATTTTTGTTCTAATCAATGAACCTTTAACTGTAATTGCTTAGATTCCAGAGAAAAGGGAAAGAAAACCGTTTTTCTCCCTCTTCTTCTTTCTTTCTAGTGCAAATACATCCAGAGTATTAGATAAAACTTCATTCCATTTTCCTGACTTCTCCTCTATATTAACATCCTCTTCAGAAACTAAGAATTGTTCCAACTGATTCTGAAACTTCTCCACATTCACCTCCCTATATGATCTTGAAATAACTATATCCTGAACCTCCTCACAGCATCATTCAATTCCATTTATGAAAAAGCATTTTAAATAATAATTTGACCAAATGATCATGGAAGCTAAAATGTTCTTAATCTTAAAAACCTGTCTAAACTGATTTGAAACCAAAATTATAGCCATCAATGATTTCCACTCTAATGACCCGATGAAAGCTGCAAATTCCTATGAATAAAAGTCATCAGGCGTATCCATATAATAATTAAAATCACCAATGAGCATAAACATTGTAAAAATCATTCATGCATCATATCCTCTCTCCCTGGTGAAAAATTTGCGGCTAAAAATTTCAAATTTTTGTTCACTGTAGATTCTACTAATAGAGCCTCTACTCCTTCTAATTGACTAATATCAATTTTCCACAGTTTCAAATCTGACTTAAAAATAACAGTAACCCCTCCCCCCTTTTCCCTTCCAAATGAGATTGATGAAACACATCACATCCATCTGGTGCCAACTTCAATAGATACAACTCATCCACTTCTGGTAATGTTGTTTCAGTAATAAAAAGAATGTCTAGATGATATTCCATCATAGTATCATGAAATAAAACAACCTTATTTGTGTAAAGCCCGATTCAGGTAGGGGGATGTCCGTGCTGTCCGGATGTCCCCAAGGAAGACGGGCCCATTTGGACCCAATTCTGGACCATGGGAATAAAACATTCCCTTTGTGGACAGAATCAGGCCCGTGGACGGCTCAGTGTGCCCCTGTTGACTGTGGGGACATCCTCTCCGCAGGCACCCCTGACTCCCGTGGTTTTGGCCCCCCTTTTCCCTCTGCCCGACCCATGACTGGCCTGTCGGGGTCTGGATCGAGCGGCAGGGACCCCCTTGCACCTGGCCCCGGCCTGGGGGGGGGGGGTGTTATTCCCAGACCCAATCACCAGATTTGTGTTGTTTATTCCACCTTTGAATAAGCAGCATGTCCCCTTTGATCTGGCAGGACATATGGGGCCGTGACATGAATCAACCCTGTACATCTTGCCGGGTTGGCCCGCCTCTGCTCCACCTAGATCCTGCCCCCTCCCACTCCCTGTTGGCTCTCTCCATCCTGATGCTCAGGTGTAGGGGGAGAGCCAGAAGGGGAATCGGGCCCGGACAGCTTGCGAGGTTGCAATGTGCAGCCCTGCAACCCGCATCCCAGAATCAGGCCCATAGCCACAATACAACTTACTGTCTACTTCTTGTTGCTCTCTTCGAATAGTTTCCCCTAAATTCAACCTAGCTGGTTCCAACAAGCATCTATTCTGAGTCCTTTGCAGGGCTGGCCCAACAACTAGGCAAACTAGGTAGTCGCCTAGAGCAGCAACCTCTGGAGGGCAGCAAAAGCAGCCATTCAAAACTGAATAATAGAGCTTGACAGCCAGAGGGGGTGTACACTTGAGGTTAGCCTAGGGCTCCAACCCTTTGGATCAACTCTAGGACTGGCCCTTGTCCTTTGCCAAACCCTTCCCCCCATAACTTCTCTCTTACCTTTAACCCATATCACCCTCTTCCCTCTACCATTGGAATAAAACAATCCAAAAAAATCAGGCCAATTAGCTGTCCCCACAATCTTATTTTACAACCAAACCTTAAAAACCTTTAAGAATATAAAACAGTGACTTCCGGTGACGAAATCAGGGCAGATGGCGGCGTAGCGATCGCGCTCCGCCGTTTACGCCTGTCAGAAGTGGAAAAGTGCCCCTAAATGTGAAAAGTGTAGGGTGAAATCAGGTGCTGGAAGTAGGGGGCCGAGCTGACAGTAAGAGCTGAGGAGCGGAGAGCACTGATCTTGGCTGGATCGCAGCGGGGAGCTAAGAAGCTCGGCAGGCTGCTTTAGGTGCCAAGCACGTGGCGGGCCGGACAGTGAGGAAATAGCGTGGAGGTGGCTAAAGGATAGCGCTTTTCCCGGAGGGTCAGAGACTGAGCTTGAAGCGGATGGAGAGAGCGGGAAGCCGAAGGAGCGCTGAGCGAGCCTGTAGAGGAGGACTCAGAGGGAGCTAAGTTGCGGCGGTGTGCGTTGTCGATTGGAGGAGACAAAAGGAGGTGAGCAGGAAGCCGCAGCCTTAGTTGGAGAGGAAAGCCGCATAGCTGGCTGAAAAGAATACAGTGTGCGGAGCGAGGCTGGGCAGACTTGGGGGCAGTACAGCCGGAGCCCAGTGAGTGCAGGAGTGCGGATGAGCCTGGGAGAGCTGAAGTATAGCGGTGGTGGTGGAGCCCGCCTAGGGCTAGTGTGAAGCCCGTGCAAATGTGCAGCTGCGAGGAACCTGCGGTGTGTGGAGATAGAAGGCTAAGCAGTGCCCGGGAGGAGCGGTGAGCGTGGTGCAGGTCTGCAAAGAGGTGAGGAGGAAGACCACACAGAAGACAGTAGGAGTGTGCCACAGGTGGGGGAGCACAGCTAGAAGAGCTGCCAGACCCAAGAGGGGAGTTGGAAGACGCAAGGGAGGAAAAGAAGTGCCCCGAAGCAATCTCTACAAATAAAAGAAATGGTGCTGTCCCTCAGGGAAGGCCTGGAAGTGTGGGTGAACGACTGTCTGGGAAGACAGGTGGTCTGTAGCAAAAGCCTCCGACAAGCTGCCTGGGGAGAGGAAGAGAGTGAGCATGGACAAGGTAAAGGGGAGCCAGGCAGTGTGAAAGAAGTTGGCAGAATACAGATCTTCATATGCGACTACTAGAGGAGGATAGGAGGGAGAGAAGGAGGGGGGCCGCAGCAAGAAGAACCCGTGGAACAGGACGAGGAGATCAAACGTGCCTGCAGCCCTGGAATGGGGGCAATGCTGAAAGGCTGGTTCACAGAGCTGAAGGAGGAGATCAAGACGGAGCTCTGTGGGGTGAAAAATGAGCTGAAGGAGTTAATACAGGCTCTGAGACAAGATATTGTGGACATAGGCAACCGGTTAGAAGAAGTTGAGAGCCAGGTAGAGCAGCAAAGTGAAGCGCTGGAGGAGCTGCAGAGAGGGTGGGAGGAGGTGACCAGACAGCAAGCCAAACAACAGATGAAAATGGAGGATTTGGAAGACCGCTCTAGGAGATGCAATTTATGAGTGCGGGGCCTCCCTGAGGAGGCGAAGTATAAGGACTGTGAAGCAACAATGGGGAGAATCTTTAAAGCACTGCTGCATCAAGAGGAGCTGGATGAAGGGAGAGAAGGAGAGAGTATCAAAATAGAGAGAGCGCATAGAGGCCTGGGACTGGTTAGGGACAACAGGCCACGAGATGTCGTGGTGTGCTTGAGCTCTTTCAAGACTAAAGAAAAGATACTCAGTGCAGCCCGAGCAGAGCGACAATGTATTTGGGAAGGGAACAGGCTGGAGTTTTTCCAGGACTTGTCCATGGGGACCCTCCAGCGCAGGCGAAACCTTAAAGAAGTGACAACCTATTTGAGAAAGGAGGACTTAAGATATAAATGGCTTTTTCGATTTGGATTGTTGGTGACTGTAAAGGGCAGATCCAGAAAAGTGCAAACGAGTTCGGAAGCATGGAAAACACTCAAAGATCTTGGTTTAACGAACCTGCCGGAGGGGGAGAGCAGGAAACCAGGAGCAGCTGCAATGGGAGGAGTGACTAGTGCAGCGAGGGACGGCCTAAGATGGCAGAGAGTACATGCGATGGGACGATGCCTGGCAAGGTTGGATAGAGAGAGCGCAGGAGCAGAGCCAGAGGTGGAGAAGGCAGCTGGCTGAAAACAAGGACATTGTTCTTATCTAAATGTATACACAATTTTTTGCATAGGATGGGGAAGTCATGGGGAGGGGCAGGGTAGGGGGAAGCGGGCGTTGGAAGGGGGGTAGAAGAGGGTCAAGAAGGAGGGGTTGGTGGAGGTGGGTTAGGGGGTCTGCTGGGGGGGGGGGATAGAGGAGAGGAGTGGGGAGGAAGGAAGGTATAGAGGGGGTGAGAAGGTGCAGGGGAGTGGGGGGGCCCGGGGACTCTAGAGGAGGGAGTAGGGAGGGGGGGTTAAGAGACAGGCGGACAGATTTTGTCACAGTAATGGAAGACGAATCTCCTTTAGGGGGTGGGGTAGTAGGGGTAGGACTTTGGGTGGACGGGGCGGGGGAAGGGTTGGGGGCATAGGGGTGGGAGAGGGGGAGGGAGGGTTTGCAGTAGGTGAGGGGGGAAGGGGTCTAGGGGAGGGGGAGGGAGGGGGAGGGGAGGGGGGAGGGATTGAGAAGGTACAGGGAGTGAGAGTTAGGGAGGGGGGTAGAAGGGATGGAGTAGGATTCCGGTGAATTGAAAATTGTTACATTGAATGTGAAAGGTTTGAATTCACCCTTTAAGAGACAGAAATTGTACAAGGAATTATCTAGATAGAAAGCTTCAATTGTATTATTGCAAGAGACACATCTGTTACGGAAACATGAATCAGTGGTGCGGCCAAAGGGGTATGAAAAGCTGTTGTTTGCATCTAATATGAATGAGCAGAAGAAAGGGGGCGGGTGGCTCTGTTGATTGATGGTAAGTTAAAGGTAGAGGTGCATTCTGTAGTTCGAGATAGAGGGGGAAGATATTTGATGGTGCGACTGAGAGTGGGGGAGGAATGGTTGTGTGTGATCAATGTATATGCACCCATGGGGACGCAAAAATAGTTCTGGGAGAAGGTGGATGGAAAGGTGAGCATGCTGGGGGATGGCGCAAGGATATAGGGCAGGAAAGTATCTCGCACGACGCTTACAGAAAAAGAGGAATAGGCAACAGATACTGCAGCTTAGATGCAGGGGAGTGGTAGAGCGGGATGAGCAGAAAATAAGGGATGAGTTTGTGGGGTATTATCAAAGACTTTATGAAGCTAAGCCAGACAGGGCGGAGGAGGAAATTAGGGATTATTTGGAGGCAGCGGGCCTTCTACAATTGGGGGAAGGGGAACGTGGGGCATTGGATAAAGAAATACAGGTGGGGGAAGTGGAACAGGCGATTAAGGAGCTGAAGCCAGGGAAGGCCCCGGGACCTGATGGACTAATGGGCTGCTTCTATAAAAAGTTTAAAGGAGTGCTGTTGCAGCCATTCACAGGGGTGTTTAATCTACCACGGGAGGGGGAATGGCTGGCGGGGACTATGGGGTGGGCTGGAGTTGCTCTGATCCCAAAGGAGGGGAGAGATCCTTTGGAGTGTGCGTCATATAGGCCGATTTCACTGATAAATGTAGATGCGAAGTTGCTGGCAAAAGTGTTAGCAGGCAGATTGAATAAATTAATGGGCCAGCTAGTACATGAGGATCAGGAGGGGTTTATACCTGGGAGGCAGGTGTCTGATGATATAAGGAAAATATTGAATGTAGTTTGGACAGCGAAACAGAAGCCTGGTCAGACACTGTTGCTTTCCTTGGATGCGGAAAAAGCGTTTGACCAGGTATCGTGGAAATTCCTGTTTGCGGTGATGGAGCATATGGGCTTTGGTAAGGGCTTTGTGGAATGGGTAAGGGCGTTATATGCTGAACCGAAAGCGTGTGTCAGAGTTAATGGGGGGTATTCGCAATTTTTTCCCCTGGGGCGGGGAACTAGACAGGGTTGCCCGCTCTCACCACTGCTGTTTGCACTGTCATTAGAACCGCTGGCAGGGAAGATCAGGAGGGATACGGGTATTAAGGGGGTAAGGGTGGGGCAGTCGGAATATAAGCTGGCAATGTTTGCGGATGATATTCTGCTTATGATGACTCAACCTTTGGAGACACTGCCTGCCATTATGAGAGAGGTGGAGGGGTATGGGGATTTGGCAGGTTTCCGTATAAATTGGAGCAAGTCTGAAATTTTAGATTTGACAAGGGGGGGGGGGAAGAGTTGCAGAGGAGTCTGCAAAATAAATACCCATTTAGATGGGCGAGGCGTTAAATACGGTACTTGGGAGTTCACTTGGGCAGGGAGTTGAAGGAGCTCTATGATTTAAATTATAAGAAGCTGTTTGGACGCGTAGAAATGCAGTTGGAGGGCTGGAAAAGGGGATATACCTCCTCGATGGGGAGGATGGCGGTGATTAAAATGTTGCTGCTCCCCCAGTTCCTTTTTTACTTTCAAGTACTACCTATTGAGATACCGGCCAAGGTGTTAAAAAGGGTGCAGAGGCAAGTTGTGGGGTTTATATGGGGATATAAGCGCCCTAGGGTGGCGGCACGGACGTTGTAGGCCCCCAAGGAGGAGGGAGGAATGGGGGTGCCCAACTTTGGGAAATATTATCAAGCGGCACAGTTGAGGGCAGTTTATTCTTGGCTGAGGGAACCTACGAAACACTGGGTACGGATGGAAGAAGGGGGTCTCAGGGCAGGGGAATGGGAAAGGTTGGTGTGTGGGGTTAAGGGAAAGCGAGGAGAAAATCCCCTGGTAGGACACATGCTGGATATGTGGCAACAACATAGGAAGCGGATGGTAGGGGACAAGACTTGTGCAAGAGTAATGTCGCTTTTGGCTTGTTGTGAAGAGGGAATGGGACCAGATATAGGAGTGCTACTAAGATGGACACAGCAGGGGTTAAGCCATGTGTCCCAGATAATTGGTGGGGAGGGGATAAGGGAGTTTGAAGGCATCAGGGATTTATACCAGATACGGGAAAGTGATTCCTTTGCCTACTTGCAGATTGGTTCGTATGTTAGGCAGAGGAAGCGATGGCAAGATATTGTTGGGGAGCCGGGGTGGTTTGAGGGGAGCTGTTTAGTTTTGCTGGGGAGGAGGGGGGTCATTTCGAGAATTTACAAAGGCCTGATAACGAGAGGGGAGGAGAAACTTAGTTACATGCTGGCTTGGGAGAAGGAATTGGGGGTGAGTTGGGAGATGGAAGAGTGGGAGAGGATAGCTATTGAAACTGCAAAATCTTCAATAGCCACTTCTCTTAGAGAGAATGGGTGGAAAGTGCTGACTAGATGGTACTTGACACCGGAACGCCTGTTTAAGGCGGAGGTCTGTCAATCGGATGAATGTTGGCGGATGTGTGGAGCGAAAGGTACCTGGCTACATATGTGTAAACCATAAACTGGACTTCAAAGAACACATAAACCGCACAGTAAAAACCATTTACTTCAAGATCAAGACTCTCCGACACCTGAAAAACATGCTCGACCCGGTCAACTACCAATCAATATTCCAGGCGATAGTCACCCCCCACTTTGACTATGCAAACATAATACTCCACGGCCTCCCAAAAAGCACCTTAAACATACTACAAGTAGCCATGAACGCGGCCGCCCGGGTCCTGCACAGAGCATCAAGAAGAGACCATTCTACCCCCATCTTAAGGGAACTACACTGGCTTCCGATAAATTACAGGATCGAATATAAAGCACTGCTTATCACCTTCAAAGCCATTAACAAAATAGCCCCCCCTGCAATCACAACGCTCATCAACCTCACATCCAATAACAGGCCTAGGAGATCAGGAGCAGCAAATACTCTAGCCATACCTACAGAATTCACAAAATATACGATTACAACTACTGACAGAGCTTTCACACTCTATGCCCCCAGACGCTGGAACAACCTTCCACCTACTATTAGAGCTATCACTGATCTAAAGCAATTTCGAAAGGCCCTAAAGCACCACCTGTTCCTCACTCACTTCTCCCAATACCACAACCCCTCACCGACCCCCCCAGCACAACCGAATTTATCAGTATGATGTCCCAACTGCTCTGTATCACATAGCACAATATGTAATAAAACACACTCTCTGTATATAGTTGTATAATATAAATGTACAAAGTTCCCAAGTTTTCCTGTCCTGGTTAATTCCCCTGTTATTTGTAAATTCATGCCGGCCTTTGTAGCCCATGAATCGTTTTGTTCACTGTAAACCGCACTGACGATAAAGAGCGCGGTATATAAGGACTGTTAAATAAATAAATATGTGGTGGACATGCCCGGTGGTGAGTAAATACTGGGAGGGCATTGGGAAGTGTATTAGGAGCATTGTAGGGAAAGGGTTAGTATTGACGCCAGAGCTATGTTTGCTGCTCAGGAGGGGGGACGGGGGGGGGGGGGGAGGAGCATGGAGTATAGTGTGGCAATGTATTTTGGTGGCGAGATGTGAGATTGCACAGCACTGGAAGAGTTGTTTGTTGCCTCCTATAGGTAGTTATGCCAGGCGACTGTCGGAGCTGTATCACATGCATTTGCTTACGGGGAAACGAATAGGCATTGGGGAGAAAGTGGAGAAGCAGTGGGGGAGGGGGGCTGTGGGCATGGTTGCGTAGGGGTGAGTGGAAGGAGGGGTTGTGGAAGGCAGGGGTGGAGTTAAGGGAGTGAGGGGAGAGTAGGTTAAGGTGTGCCTAGACGCTTAATCATGTGGGGATAATAGGGTAAGGGGGGAGGGTTTCTAGCAAGGTATTTTAAGGGGGGTATTGGGGAGACTGCGCCCACGGGACGGGCGCTAGGGGAGGGAAGGAGGACGGCATAACTTTGGAACCCTGAACTGGTGGCAAGGTTTGGGTGTAGGGAGAGGGGTGGGGGGGGGCAGAGGAGGGAGAGTAGGAAGGGAGTGTTGTTCTTTTGCTATGTATAGGGTGAGGAGTGGACGGGAAGAGAAGAGGGTAGGAGGCTTAGAAGGTTAGAGGATAGGAGGGATAGTGAGAGCGAATTGCCGATGTTCTGCATGGTGTATGTGAAGGCCGAGCGGCACAAATGTTAGAATGATAGAGTGTGTGGTGTTGCCGAAAACAGTCCACATTCCACAAAAAGAAAATCAATAGGCTAATGGAGTGGGGGGAGATTTTTGTGGTACTGTGATATGCCATTTGACAATGGCCTAATTGGGTGGACTGCACTGGGTGGAGGCAGGGCAACTCAGTTAAAGTGGTTTAGTAGTGTATGGAGAGAAGTAGGCAGAAATGTATAAGTTGTATTGTTGAACAGTCTAAACGAGATATACGAAATGAGGGGGTATCTTTCCACCGGAGTGAGGACTTTTGAATGCATAACGGTGGTGAAAGTTTGATATCCTAAGTTTGTTTGGGGATTTCATGTTATGTGATGTATATTGTCAAAGGTGATGTATTTTATGAGATGTGCTAATAAAAACTTTAAATTAAAAAAAATAAAAAGTGTATCATAATTTCTCCCTACAAAACCATAACGGAAACACAACACATCATACATCCTGCTAAATACATTCAAACAATCTTCCCTTTCCACAGCAAAAATCTCAAAACCATATATCCCCACAGACTGCAGAAAGACGCTGGGTTAATTCCAGAGCAGTCTGTGGGTGGAGCCGGGGTGGTCCCGGCAGCTATCTATATAGTGGAGATATTCAAGGGAGCCACAAGAGGAGCGACCTCTCGCAATCACCAGAAGAAACACACAAATAGCGAGGGGAATTAGGTGGTCACCAATGCTTTATTAATTAAAACACCCCAACGCGTTTCAGCAAAGCCGTCATCAGGGGGCTGAGAACTGAAAAACCAACAAATAATAATACATAAACATATATAAGATATGAAAAATATAAAATAAATCATATAGATAATAATAAAAGAAGAATAGAAGAATAAAACATAATTATTAATATAATGTCTAACAACATGTATAGACAACTTCAAAAAATAGCAATAAAGAATATATATATAAAAAACAATGTAAATTATAATATAAATATACAAGGACTAACAAATAAATAGTAAAACTTATATGCAATAAATAAGACAATACTTACAGATAGAATTGGTCAACAACCACTATAAATTGCACAGCAACCGATGTGAACCAATACCTAAAGTAAAAGGTGGAATCATATCACAAACAACATAATTTAATGTAAAATAATGTATATTATAAAATTAACCAAGTATGAGACAACAGCGAGAAACCAGGACCAAGGGGCAAAAAGGAGACTTGTTGTTGTTGTTAAGTGCCGTCGAGTCGGAATCGACTCATGGTGACCTTCTGGATAGCTATCCTAAATTGTGTTCGGTCTTCAGTCAGGCGGCTCATTGTTGACAGACTGGTACCCATAGCTGCTGTTATTGTATCGATCCATCTCATTGCTGGCCTTCCTCTTTTGCGTTCACCTTCTATCTTGCCAAGCATGATATCTTTCTCTAATGATCTCTCTCTTCGCATAATGTGTCCAAAGTATGAAAGTCGAAGTCTTGTCATCTGAGCTTCTAAAGAAAGCTTAGGTTTGATCTCCTCTAGTACCGACTGGTTTGTTCTTCGGGCAGTCCATGGTATACACAGTATTCGCCGCCAGCACCATAATTCAAAGGCATCAATTTTCTTCCTGTCTGTCTTTTTCACTGTCCAGCTTTCACATCCATATGATGTTATTGAAAATACCATGGCTTGAACAAGTCGAATCTTTGTATGGAGAGAGACATCTCTGCTCTTGAGAATCTTATCTAGGTCTTTCATAGCCATTCTGCCAAGAGCAATGCGTCGTCTGATTTCTTGACTGCTTGTTGCTTCTTTATTGATAGTTGATCCAAGTAGGTTAAAGTTGTTCACAATTTCAATTTCTTCTCCTTCAACGATGAACCTGTTGATTATGCTAGTTGTCGTGATCTTTGTCTTCTTTACATTAAGGTGCAGGCCCATTTTGAGACTATGTTCTTTGATTGTGAGAAGCAAATGTTTCATATCATCTTCACTTTCAGCCAGTAATGTGGTATCATCAGCATAGCAAAGGTTGTTGATGAGTCTTCCACCAATCTTCACACCTCTGTTATCTTCATACAATCCTGCTTCTCTGATGATTTGTTCTGCATATAAATTAAACAGGTAGGGGGAAAGTATGCAGCCTTGTCTTACACCTTTGCTTATTTTAAACCATTCTGTTTCTCCTTGTTCCGTTCAAACTGTTGCTTCTTGATCAATGTACAGATTTTGCAAGAGAACAATCAGGTGTTCTGGTATACCCATTCTTCTTAATGTGGCCCAGAGTTTCTCATGGTTTACACAGTCAAAAGCCTTGCTATAGTCGATAAAGCACAAATAGATATCCTTTTGGTATTCTTTAGTCTTTTCAAGGATCCATCTCACATCCGCAATGATGTCTCTCGTTCCTCGCCCTTTCCTGAACCTGCTTGCACGTCAGGTAGTTCTTGTTCCAGGTATGGTTGTAGTCTCCTTTGAATAATCTTCAGTAGAATCTTGCTGGCATGTGGGATCAGAGCAATTGTGCGATAATTTCCACAGTCAGTTGGATCACCTTTCTTTAGTATTGGTATAAACACAGATCTTTTCCAGTCAGTTGGCCATGATGTTGTCTTCCATATTTCTTGGCAGAGCCTTGTAAGTATGGTAACAGCTGCATTATAAGGAGACTTATAAGGGCAGAAATGTAACTTGTATGAAAAGTAAAAGAACTGTTTGTGGGGTACAAATAAAAAGAATGACCAAAAGAAGATCAGCTTGTGGATTGATATCACGGCTTATAATATAACCTTAGAGCAACATATAAAAGAGGTACTTCACGAGGACAATAAAAATTTTTTTTACTTAAACTGAATGTGTATTGAACAATACATATTGAATTATTGCCAAGACTTATAGAAGCCCTCTGGGGCTCAAAAAGATGAAATTGAGCCCTAGTTATATGGTTCAAAGGGCTAAAAATGGACCAAGCATCAAAAATACATGAAAGTGCATTTAAAGTTTATATTATCAATAGTTAAAATGAAGGCTGACCTTATATCCACAATAGGAAAACTATATGAGTTCCTTAGCAGACGTAGAGAAGTAATATTGTTTAAATGCCGGGCTGTGTACAGCTAAAGGACAGCCAGATCAAAAAGAATGAAAATGAAACAAGAACCAAAAATAAAAAGTATCATAATCTAAATCCAAGTGAACATACACACCCCTTTTAAAGGCAAGAATTGCATCTATTCTTATTTGAGCAGATGAACTACTCAAAGAAAAATTATTATATTCAAAGCCAGTGAAACATAGAAAATTCACATCAAACTGTCGTATAGAACCAGAAAAACTAAGATGGCTAATGCCGTGGTGAATTACATCGGAAGAACAAACAGTGTTAAAATCACAGAAACAATACCTTTAGTAGTTAACAGACTGATTTCTTTAAAAAAAACACCGTCAATCGCACCTTTTTTATAGGGGAAACTGCTGTTGTAAAAACTTACGTAAGCAGAGACTCATGACAAAGCTACTTTTTTATGCATCCCAAAATGCATCTGGTTTGAAAAGCCATGCCCCAGAATCAAACTATATTTAAAGAAACAACCTGAGGATAAAGGATTACAATAAAATAAAAAGTACCCATAATATTTGAAGAAAAAAGCAGCACAGACAAGAGGTATAAGAAATTGACCAATAAAAGCAACACCTTAAGTTAAAGTCTATCTAACATCCCACATTTATTTGTTGGTTTTGCAGTTCTCAGCCCCCTGATGAAGGCTTTGCCGAAACGCGTTGGGGCATTTTAATTAATAAAGCATTGGTGACCACCTAATTCCCCTCACTATTTGTGTGTTTCTTCTAGTGGAGATATTCATCCATTAACTGGATAGCTAATCCACATAAAGTTAGCACAGATCAATGACTCTCCTAACTTTATGCGGTTTTGATATCTGGTTAGTGGCTGAATATGGCTGCTAACTGGAGAGCAAAACCTCTGACCAGCAGAACAGGATATTAAGCACCAGATGCCAAACAGGCTCCAGGCACCGAATATCCGGTTTTAGTTATAGCGGCAGCAGCCAGATGCTTGAAAAGTTCAGACTACGGCCGCTGAGAAATCGACCCTTATGTAACTATGCATTTCTCATAAAACTTGTGCTGCAGAGGAAACTAAACATGCTATTTCTTCCAAACTATATTTAAATATTTAAATTATAGAAGAGAAAAAAAATTCTCTCAATTACAGAGAAAATATATATATTTTAAATTAGTCACTCTTTTACCCATTCATTGAACTGTGAAAGACATAATTATTTCCTCGCCATGTGGGCTGTAAATTGCAGCTTTACATTTCTTTCAACTTGTGAGGGTGAAATCACTGGATGGAAAACCACAGCATGCAAAAGAGTTTGCTTATCTTTTTTCTTAATGCATAATAGGTTGCTAATCATATTTGATTTATTGCAGAACAAATGCAACCTTTTTTGTTAAATTAAACTATTTTCATAAGACATCTCAAAACTGTAATTTTGCAGAAATGTCTGTAGCACGGCACCTTAGATGAGGAGAACTTGTATCAAGCAGTTATTTTGAAACCCGGATCTAACTGATTTCTTAATGCTGTTTTCTTCCTGATATAAAGACTGGGTATGTACAGTGATAAATGTTTAATATTGGTGACGGGTGTCTCTAATTGGCCTAGCCACTCTCAGGCTGTCCTCTCCAGCTGTGCATACTGCATCTGTACTTGCAGCTGCAAACAGTGACTATGCAAGAGAATCTCTAGTCTTCGGCATTTGGAGATGCTCAAAATATTCTGCCAAAGAGTAAATCTTAGAAGGACAGAGGTGAGCTGAGTACCTTGATTTTTGGTGTATACAGTACGAGAAAAAGACTGTAGAAAGGGCATATTCGGATACTTGGCAGCTTATGGATTTTATGGAAAAGCACCCAGATTTAATCCTGCTGACAGCTAACACCGCTGAGTTTGGATGAGGACAGAAACTCATGTACATTTGCCAGTTGTTCTACCATGATTGCTCATATGGCTGTCCCTTCTCCCCCCAATGTAAATGAGACCATGGTGAATAAGTTTCTTACTTTGTGTACATTTTCTTTTCCGATTTTCCTAGCATTTCCAGTTATTTGGAAGGACACACAATATATCTTGAGATATTCAGTCTTGAAGAAAAACATCTGTTTACATTAAGAATTCTCTTACTTGGTTTGCAGCTGGTCGTGCTGTGAGGGTTATGTGTATCAGTGATGCTGAGGGCTAAGCTATCAGTAGTTTAAATAGTGGCAGGGTGTCCCACGATGGACAGGTCTCAGCTGAGGTGCCAGACTAAGACAAATCACACATCTGGGTAGCAGGAGAATGGGACAGTGTTGGTGGCTGATGATCACATTTTTGTGACAATGGCAACGACACTAGAATTACCTGCATGGAAGAAAGGCCTAGCAATCTACCTACATATCTTGCCACATAAAAAAACAAATGGATAGTCATAACAAAACAAATACCACTATAATGCTGGAAGATGATACCCCCAGGTCGGAAGGCATTCAACTGCTTACTGGAGATGAGCCAAAGACTCATACGGGTCTTTCCCACTCCGCCAGCATTTATGATTTGGTTGGATCAAAGCCCTCGGGACATCTGACTGCTGATGTAGCTGAGCATGAAATGAGAGTCAGAAGCTGCTAAGATGTCTTATATATTGGGGCAAGGAACATACAAAACATGAACCAAGGGAAGCTGGAGGTGGTCAAGAATGAAATAGAACATGTACAACTCAATCTGTTGGGTGTCAACAAACTGAAATGGACTGGCATTGGGCATTTTGCATCTGATGATTTTTTATTTTATTTATTTGTCTGTATTTATATATCACTTTTCACAGAGGTCAAAGCAGTTTACAGGGGACTTGATTTTACAAATAACGTTTACATTGAAACAGGTAACTTTGTACAATGAAAAGGAACAGAGTGGTTAACTTAAATTAACTATGTACAGGTTGATAAACTATTTACATGTGCTTATAATATCTTGATAATCAAATGCAATACTATGCTGGAAATGAAAGACAAAGAAGAAATGGTGTTGAATTCATAATTAAGAAGAAATTTGCAAGACCTATAATGAAATACAGTGTAATCAGTGAATGCTTCATTTCTGTTTGTTTACGAGGAATGCCCATCAACACAACTATTATTCAGGTATATTCTACAACAGCAGCTGTAGAAGAGGAAAAAGTGGATCAGTTCTATGAACAAGTACAAGCTGAAATTGACAGAACATGCAAACAGGATATCCTGATAGTCATGGGTGACTGGAATGCACATGTTGGCAAGAAAGATGAAGGCAAAGTGGTTGGAAAGGATTTGGCAACAGAAATGAAAGACTGATAGAATTCTGCAAGACCAACAATCTATTCATCTCAAACACCTTCTTCCAGCAACACAAGAACCCAATGGATTGTACAAACATCAAATTGACTACATCTGTGTAAGTCAACGATGGAAAAGCTCAATAACATCAAAACCTGGAGCTGACTGTGGTACAGATCACCATCTACTAGTATGCAAACTCAAGCTAAAGCTGAAAAAGAGCAAGCCACTCATGAATGTAGCAAAATATGACCTTGAGAATATACCACCGGAATTTAAAGACTGCCTGCAAAATTGATTTGCTGCTTTGAATACAATTGACAGAGCACCAGAAGAATTATGGGTTGACATCACGAAAGTTGTGCTCAAAGAAAGTGAGAAGTCTCTACAAAAGGTGAAAAAGCAAAAACGGCCAAAATGGATGTCTGAAGAAACTCTTCCCAGAAACATAAAGAAGCTAAAGCCAGAGGAAAAGGAGAGGCAATCATAGAACTCAACAGAGATTTCCAACATACAGCAAGACAAGACAAGGAGAAGTACTACAGTGACGCATGCAAGGAAATAGAATCAGAAACTATTAGAGGAAAAACATGATCTGCTTTCCTAAAGCTATGAGAGTTAAAGAGAAAATTCTAACTTCAAATTGGAATGCTACAAGATTCTCAAGGATCAATGCTGAAAGATGCTGAGAAGATCAAGAAAAAGTGGAAAGAATATAAATATCAAGTGGACCAACGGCTGTTCCGACCTGTACTTTATGATCAGAAACCATTAGCGATGATAGAAGAAATTGAAGCAGGATTGAAAACATTATCAAAAAACATAGCACCGGGTATTAATAACATTCTCATTGAAGTATTAGAGCAATCAGATGCAGCTGTTCATACTTACAAGGTTCTGCCAGGAAATTTTGGAGACAACATCATGGCCAACTGACTGGAAAAAATCAATGTATACCAATAATGAAGAAAGATGTTCCAAATGACTGTGGGAATTATTGTACAATTGCTCTGGTTCCACATGCCAACAAGATTCTACTCAAGATCTTTCAGCAGTGATTACAACTATACCTGGAACAAGAACTGCCTGAAGCCTCTATTCGTGGCTTCTCCTGCCCCCTAATAACGTCTCCGCTGAACAACATCAACAACTGCATTAGTGAGTTGCCACCACCCATGCAGTGCTTGTGTAACCTGTATTACTCCCCATATGCCATCCCTCACCTGTGATCTGATGACTTCTCTGTTTATTGATTCCTGAAGATGCTGTCAACCAGGCTAAGCCCGCACTACAACCACAGCATCAAGGAGCCACAAGAGGCAGCATGGGTATCCCATTAGCAGAGGAGGAGGAGGAGAATGAGAAGGCACAGGGCCAGGACATGTCAGTGGAGGCAGCACAACAGGACATGCACATAGGCCAAGCCCATGAGCTCACAATGGAGGTGGAGGGGAAGGAGGAGGAAATAGAATAAGAGGAGGAGGAGGTGGTAACTGGGAGCCAGCAACAGCAATAGCAGCCACAGTCATTGCAGGACACTAGGCTGTTGTTTCAGGAACCCAGAGGCAGGTTGAGCTCCAGAGTCTCAATGCACTGATGGGATGATGGTTCAGGGGAGAAAAAGCTCTAGATTAGGCAGCATTTTGAGGAACTAGGGGCCTATTCAAAAAGAATGGTCTCTACCTTAACCAGGGTCAAACCAGGCTGCTGGCTCTAACTTTTAAAAATGAGGGAGAACAACTTTTAAATTAATTCATGGGGGTAAACCACTAGTTGCTCAGCAATGCATGGTTCAGAATGAGGTGTCTTCAATGGATACAGACAAAATGGGAAAGTTAGACTATCTCAATAGAGGCAAGTTCCTGGAGGAAAAGCCCATAAACCATTTTTAATTAGGACCAGGGAAATCTACTGCTTACCCCAGGATAAGCAAAGTGGAATCTGTCTACCTTTTTGGGAACCTAACAGGTACTTGTAACTTGGACTGGTCACTGTTTGAAACAGGACACTGGGCTTTATGGACCTTGGTCTAACCCAGTATGGCATAATTTATGTTTTTATGTTCTTATTTAAAAAAAGAAAAAACACATACACATGATTTCAGTTTATCTCTAGACAAGTTGTGAACAGAAATAGCAAACAGACTCTGTACAAATGATAGAAATATAAAAGAGAAAATATAGACATATAGGTCTCTCATAGACCTGCATGACCATTGAGACACTAACATCAGTGTACAAATTCAATAGAAATGATAGGAAAAAACAAATTGGCACTATATATTAAGGATAGCAGAGTTAACATGATAATAGTCCTGTAAGAAACAAAATGCACTGGGAAATCTCTATGGATAGAAATTCTATGTGTGATGGGGAAGAGTATGAACGATCTTTTCCTTCACTCTATCCTCCTAGTTGCTACTTCAGCTCTGAATGTAAAACAAGACACTTTGAAAATATCAGAACACTTTACAAACAGTTAGGCCTTGGCCAAGCACAGGCTTCCAGACTGTTAATCTATCCCAACTTTCCCAATCACAATATCAACTATGTCCTTGAATTCAGATGTCTCTTGTCCCTTTAATTCTCTATACAAGTATTCAGTGCTTTAAGTTCCTAAACCAGTCTTTAATACTTAAATCACAGTTCAGCATTTACTGTTCTCCATCATTGCTAGTCTGCACAACCCATGTGACTCCCAGCAATCCCTTTGGCCAGGGAAATCATCACCACTCCCAGACAGTTTATTGAAATACAAAATCTAGCATCAAAATAGAACTGGTCATCAGTTTATTTAAAAAAAAAAACTATCACTTTAGTTGTTAAAATATGGTTTGTAGTTCAGCTTACATCAGATCTTCACTCAACAAATTTTCAAACTTTAAACAAAGCAAGTATCTTTCACCTTCTTCTCCTTTGGCCTCCTGAGAGACTGGGCTGTGCCTTCCTGCTCTGCTTTTATGTCCCCTGGACCAGCCCTCTTTTGTCTCCATCCTCTTTCATCACCCTGGGAACTACAGTTTTTCTGTAAGCAAGATTAATAACAATTCTTTGGTATCTGGCTTCTTCCTTGTGCTTTCCAGGGTTGAGGAAAAATTCTGGTTGCTGTCCTTTTTTAAACTCTCTACAGTTTGCATGATCGGACACTGATCCTATCACAGAAAGCTTACAAAATTGGCGACTGAATGGGAGATTTCAATTAACCCGGTATTGACTGGGAAAATGTCTCATTGGGAGATATTATGGAGGTAAGACTTCTATATGCCATAAATGTCTGCCTAATGGAAAAGTTAGTCCTTGTATCAACATGAGGGACAACTCTTCTAGATCTAGTCTTCACTGCAATGCGTGGGGATAATGGTGATAGGGCCATTTGGCAATGGTGATCATAATGCATTCAAATTTGACATAACTCACTAGAGAGAGGAAATTAAGGAAAAGTAATGTAGTTGTATTTAACTTTAAAAATAGGACCATGATAAAATGAAGAAATTAGAAAGTAAAAGGAGCAGTTGCAAAAGTTAAAAATCGGCATGCAGCATGGAAACTGTTGAAAAATATTATCTTGGGAGCCTAGACCAGACCAAGGGGTATGTTTACTAAACTCCGAAATTGTGCTAGGCCGCGGTAGAGTGCGGGTGCCATATAAGGAGTGGGCGTTTTGCGCTGAAGAAGGACATCCCTGATTTGCATATGCGCTAAGGTGCGTGGCGCCCATATGCGCCCCACACGTTAGCACATGAGGTGGCTGCGCGGGAGGAATAAGTGGAGTGTTGATGTGCAAACAGGAGAGCAAAGCTACAGCACAATGGTGAATACACTGACCAATGGTGTAGAGATCAGTGGTTCAATTCCACACAATGCAGACAGCTGGCTGAGGTGCTATTTTAGGAGGCATATAAATAATGGGCGCCATAAGGCGCCGCACTAATGTTTTTTGAGGCATTTTAATACTGGGTGTCATAAGTGGTGCATGGATATTACAACCAAACAGCAGAGCCACAGCACAATGGTCAGAACATTGACCAATGGTACAGCAATCAGGTGTTCAATCCCCCACAGAGCCCAATAAAAACAGCTGCCTTATACATTAATTTTTGAGGCAGTAAAATGCTGGGCGTCATAAAGAAGGCACGCTGATGTTTTTGGCGGCATATTAATACTGGGCGGCATAAGGCGGCGTGCTGATGTTCCTGTGGCATTCTAATACTGGGAGGTATAAGCAGCGCGCTGAAGTGCAAACAGAAGAGCCAAACCACAGCACAATGGTTAAGACACTGACCAATGGTGCAGGGATCAGGGGTTCAATTCCCCACAGTTCCCATTGAACAAGGCTGGCTGAGGCATTGCATATTATGGGCAAGAATGCTTTAGGGGGTATGTTATCTTTATGTTAATTACACAGGTACACTACCAAAAAACTGCCTCCAGTTTTGCAACTGATTCCTATAGATTTTGGGGTGCTGAATCCAGGAAAAATAGCCAAAATGTTCCATCACGTCACGTTTTCTTGCAAAATTAGATTTCTTACCCATATAAGGAATGTTCACATAATTTCTTTTTAGCCGACTGCAGTTTATTTTCTTGGCCCAAAATAGAGGTTGTAATGGTTAACTAACTAGAAACACTCCCTCATGATATTTTAGAGTGTTTTGTATTCATTTTATACATTAACAGGACAATTGGGAGGCGGGGGGCTAAATCCAGTACTCGCGCTGGCGCATGTTCTTTCCTGTTCGCCTCGCCTCGTTCGCTCGCTCAAACACGGTGGTTGCGACATGAACGTTCCTGTCAAATTTCAGTTTCTTGCAAGTTCATTATTACCTTTTGTTTGCTCAGTCGTAATCCAGCTTTATTCCGAAGTGGTTCACTACAGTTGTAGTTTGCAGTGCTGTGTATTTGTGATGGCTCACAGAGCCAGAGGTTGCATCAACTCTCCGGACAGTTTTTGTTTTATTTGTGGGGAATATACCGTGAAAAAGCGGCAGAGGAACATTTCTGCATTTATTAAAAAAGTATATTTCGCCTATTTCGGTTTGAAGTTAGGCGATCAAGACAAACCGTGGGCTCCTCACAAAGTGTGCAAGACATGTGAGGAAGATCTACGCTTATGGATGAAAGGTAAAAAACAAGCATTTCATTTCGGAATACCTATGATGTGGCGTGAACAAAGAGACCACAGCAGTGACTGCTATTTTTGCTCTTGCATTGTGAAGGGATACAGCTTAAAAAATAAGAACGTAATAAGTTACCCCAACCTTCCCTCAGCAATTAGGCCTATGCCTCATAGCAACGAAGTACCTGTGCCTGAACCACCAAAATCTTTGGATCATATTTGTGTGGACGGTTCTGATCATGATGAGACTCATCAGATGGCTTTTCCCGATGAGTCCAGTACTTCCGAGTTTGAAACTGAACCAGATCTGAAGCCTGAACTTTTCTCTCAAGCTGAATTGAATGATTTAGTCCGGGATTTAGGACTCCCAAAAGATGCTGCCCAACTGCTAGGTTCTCGGCTTAAACAGAAAAATCTATTGTCACCAGGAACAACTTTTTATTGGTACCGCAACCGCGAGACACAATTTTTGAAGTATTTCAGCAAAGAGGAAGATTTGGTATTTTGCAACGATATATACGGAGTGATGGAAAAGTTTAAACTCAAGTATGATCCTGCTGAATGGCGGCTGTTCATTGATTCGTCAAAAGACAGCATAAAAGGTGTTCTTCTTCATAATGGCAACACATTCGCTTCAGTTCCTATTGCTCACTCTGTTATTCTCCAAGAAAAATACGAGAATTTGGCCCTGATTCTTCAGAAGATTCGTTATGATGAGCATAAGTGGATGATTTGTGGAGACTTTAAAATTCTATCCATGCTATTAGGGCAGCAATCCGGTTTCACCAAATATCCCTGCTTCCTTTGCTTGTGGGATAGCCGGGCCCGCGACCTACACTGGGGGAAAAAAGACTGGCCAATTCGGGAGTATTTGAGACCCGGTGAGAAAAATGTTCTTCATGAGAGCTTGGTACCTCGTGATAAAATTCTATTACCACCTCTCCACATTAAGTTGGGTCTCATTAAGCAATTCATCAAGTCCCTTCCAAAAGATGGTGAGTGCTTTCGGTACCTTTGCTCAAAGTTCCCCCGACTTTCTGAAGCAAAGCTAAAGGAAGGAGTGTTTGTTGGCCCTGATATAAGGAAACTCATTTCAGATGGAGCATTCGCTGAAACGATGTCTGAGAAGGAAAAAGAAGCCTGGGATTCCTTCAAGGATGTTGTTCTCAAATTCTTGGGGAACAGGCGGGATGAGAACTATAAGGATATTGTTGCCAGGATGCTCAATGCCTTCAAAGAACAAGGCTGTAACATGAGCCTGAAAGTCCATTTCTTGCACTCCCATGTGAACTACTTTCCCGAAAACTTGGGGGCGTACAGTGAAGAACAAGGTGAAAGGTTTCACCAGGACATCAAGGACGCAGAGAGAAGGTACCAAGGAAGATGGAACACCACTATGATGGCTGATTTCTGCTGGTTGCTGCTGCGGGAAACCCCAGATGAAAAATACGCCAAGCAACGCACCAAGAGAAGCATTCGGGGGAAGAAGAAACGGGCCCACCAGGAGATTGATTGACCCAAGAATGACTTTAAAATCTAAACTGTGTTGACAAATATTGTGTTTTTACTAAACTTTGAAATAAAAATTTGCTAGTTATTACCACAGTGTCGGATCTCATTTATTAGAATTTTATTTTCACACCATCGGGTGTTTGTCTTCATGTATTGCAATGGTGCGGTTTGCGTTTTCTATTCTTACATACATACCTGTACAACATTTTTTGCACATTTCTTTGCTTTGCTTTGTGTCTAACCTCGCTCTTATATGCTCAATGTTTGTGCACATGTATGTGGCTGTTTTAAGTGCAGACAATTTTGCTACCATCACAGTGTGTTTTGTTGACATTACTCTATTCTTATGTGCTGCCTTGTTACAATTTTCTTTATTCTTATTTGAATAACTACTAAACAATTAGTATAAAGAATTCATCCAAGAAACTTTTATCTCGATCGCACTCAATCTGAAACGTTCACCTCAAACTGCTAACCCAATGTAGCAAAAAATCTGTACGTGATGGAGCAAATTGGTTACCAGATTTGGATTCAGCGCACCAAAAAACGTAAAAATCAATCGAAACATTAGAGGCAGTTTAAAAAATTTTTTTTTAGTGTACCTGTGTTATCAGTACTAGCAAACGCACCCCAAAGCGTGTTAACATAAGGCGCCCTATAAGGCACATTTTAAAGTGCATTTTCTGCCAAGGTACCCTAGAATGTAGCTTATAGGGTGCTTTAGAGGGTGCCGTATGAGGTACCGCAAGGTCAGAGTACATTTTGTGATGGCAGCACTGTGCATTTTAAGGAATGAAAAGCATTAGTAGCTGCACTGACATGCAAGGAGGAGCAGCAGTGGAGCACAATGGTTAGGGCACTGACTGCTGATACAGGGGTCATGAGTTTGCTCCCCAGGGTGCCTAATACGTAAGGCTGGCTGTGGTATCAGCTTTGCAATGTACATATTTTTTCCTGCAGCACCGTATGTTTATTTTATTAATTGCTGCCAGCAAACACGCCCTCACGTGCCATAATTGAAGGTGCCGTATATGGCACCCCATAAGGCACTCCATAGGGCACATTAGAAAGCGCACTGTCTGCCACGGCACCCTAAACTGTCACCTATAGGGCACCCTATATGTTGCATCACAGGATCATGTATAGTGCACCTTATATGGATGGCAACCATAAGGTGCCCTATAGGGTACCCCATAAAGCGCCCTTAGAGGCACCCTATGGGTACAGTACGCTGAGGGTGTTTTTGCTGGCATCAAAATATGTACGTTTCAAAAAAATAATGCATTTGACAACCCTATCAAATAACTCCACTGTGGGTTTGAACCCATGACCTCTGGTTTCACAGGCAGTGAAGTAACCATTGGGCTACAGTTCTACAGCTACTAGGAAGCCCCTGGCTGGCTGCAGAGAGCCTGCACGTCACCACACAGACAGTCTGCTGTGTTCACCAGGATAGGGTTAGACCACCCGAACCCATGATGCACTGCACATGCAAATCAGCTGTCCACAGATGATCACAAGATGTGGAATGCACCCCCACAGCACCTCAGCCTGGTAGGAGGAAGTGACCGGGTGCACCCACACAGCACCTCGGCCTAGTAGGGGGTACTGACCGTGTGTTCTACTGGCACAGATTAGCTACACACCGTCACATTGTGCGGGTACTGTGCTCACCCTGAGTGTGCGATGAGGCGCCTAGAACCAGGTCCACAACACCTCCCATGGCTGATGGAGACCCAAAGCAGTGTTAATGTGTAGGATAGGTAGTGTCTGCCCAAACACCATGGATGTCTCAGTCAGGTGTAGTCATCCCCCCCATGGCTGAGGGTGGCCAACATGGTCCCCATCAATAGATCCACTCTATACCTCCCTGCAAAGGTGGCAGTAGAGGGGCACATCAGCCCCAGTCATGATGAGGAACAGACACCCCACAGGGCTGTCAATGCAGCTCTATACACATCCATAACACAATAGCAGACAGACATTAGACCAGGATATGGTAAGCCTACACACCACTATCTGATATTCTCCTGCAGCAAGCCATAAGCCACTGCATCCTGCAAGCCACTCCATCAGGACACATACCAGCTACAAACAGTCTGCTAGTTAGTCCATAGTGCTTGTTCCCAGTGGAGATGCATGCACCCAGAACTGGGATGTCAGCAGACTGAGCCCCAAACAGACACTCATATATATCACATGAGAAAAATATTACATAGCACTATGGGGGTGCCTAGCCATGCAGTGCTCACTGCACAGTCAGGGTGAGAGTGATCTCTCAGCAGGACATACTGAGGTCACCCTGTCTGTGTAGGTGGTGGCAGAGCACTAGACTGTCCCAGTCAGTGCCCTATGCCCTGTGCAGATGCACCTTGGCCAGGCCACCCTGTCCGGCCTATACCCATGGTACCTTGCTCCTCATTATGCACATTGGCAGCCCAATACTGGCAACATTACTGGCAGAGTGGGCTATGGAAGGTGTTTGCACCCACCACACACTGGATAGACAGACAGCCACCCCCACACCTATGCCAGCATTGTGCGACTATAGAGGGGTTCAGCAGCCATACCCACCACACCAGTCCTGGACACAGTACATGCATGGATATGGGACGCAGTACTGTTGGGGGTCACATCCCAGGGTGGTAAACACCGTCAGAGACCAGACCTGCAGCACACAACGCAGACATCTGACTGATTGTTATGGTGGAGCTCAATGAGCAAACTGTGCTTTACGTTAGACTGGAGATCTGCCAGTTATCATAGGAAACGTTTGATAGCTGTGTACCGTATACCCAGGTGTAGGGTGGCATTGCTGAGGTATGCAACTGCTAGTATTGGGAGATACAGGCAGGGCCCAATGTCCAGGCTCTCCAGGAGGCATTGGCCAATGGGGCCTGTGGGTGTGTGTGTGGGTGTGTCTGGCCCTGTTGGCTGCTGCTCTACAGCAGGGTTTCCCAACCCCAGTCCTGGTGTTCCAAACACTGTTCGGGTTTTCATGCTGTCCCTCATAGATATGCATGAGCTACATCTGCATACCATGGGGGTGGTGCATAGCTATGCAGCACAGGCATCATTATTAGAGGCAGCATGGAACCTGAATGGTGTGGGGCCCTCCAGGAATGCATTTGGGAGACTCTGCTCTAGGTAATGCGCCTGTTTATGGTGTCTGTGATTGGTGTGGTAAAATATAGGCGTATGAACCATGCATATGTTCTTAGCTATACAGTTTTGTCCTTACTATCACGGTTTAGTTGTAGGAAAAATATGTGGACAGGATTGGCAGTAGCCCCAGCTGGGCTTTGAACCTGTGACCTTCTGTTTTTGTACACACTGTCTGTGTGCAATGCACCACTGTGTTGCCACAGATTGGCTGAATTCCCTGGGAGGTCCATGACTGTACATCCGACAGGGCCTGTGTTGCAGTGGACGATGCCAGCCTGCACATGGCTAGGCCACTGTCTTCTGTGGCTAGCAGCCACTGCCCCCTCCACCACCTGTACCCTTCCGCCAACATGCTGGCATGTCCTTATCGTAGTAAAACCATATGACCTGATTGAGTTGTGGCACTCCAGGCCTGCATTTGAGGGACTCGGCTGTAGGTACTGCCCATTGTTCTGGTGTGTGAGCGGTGTAGGGTAAAATATGGGTGTTTCAAGCATGCTTATGTTCTCTGCAATAAAGGAGTGTCTTTACTATCTCTGTTTAGTGGTGGGTAAAATATGGGGATAGGGCTGGCAGGTGCCCCAGCTGGGATTTGAACCTGTGACTTTCTGGTTCTAGAGATACTGGTTTTGTCTGCTGCACCACACTGTGGCCAGAGACAGTGCAGTCCCTGGAGATAGGAAACCTGACTGAATGAGTCGGAAACTCTGCTCTGCACATTTTTACTGTGGGCTCATTCACTTTGTCCGGAGACAAACGTGCAAATGAACCCTGCAAATGACAGTGAAAAAAGGGGGAATAAATATAACCAAGCTGGGCAACAGTGATATTAATGGGCAAACATCAAAGAACTCCCAGGAAAGCTCCAACAAAAGGAAATGATTTTTGGAAGGGTCTCTGCTCCGTAGACCCTTCCAAAAATCATTTTTTGTTTTTGGGGCTTTCCTGGGTGTGTTTTTTATTGTTGCCCATTGCTAGCACAGTTCCCCTGCTTAATCATACTTTTTAGGAATTTGTTGAGGTCATTTTCAGGTTTTATTTGCACTTTTGTTCTGTGCACTTGTATCACACTGCTCACGTTTTGTAGGTTTCCCCGGTTTTGCTGTACATTGCTGACGGAAATGGTTTCTCTTCCCTTTAAATGCACTCTACCGCGAGTGTTTCACTCGCGGTAGTTTTTACATGGAAATTCGGCCCCGATAATGTGCGGGGAGCCTCTCCCCTCCCCTTCCCCGCCCATTAACCCCGTCTCTCCGCCCTCGGGAGCCTTCCTCCGCCCTCCGTAAGCCATTCCACGCCTCTATCGCATATTTGCGGGCCCCGTACTTGTGCGGGGCCCGTTAGTGTGACGCGCACGTGTACGGCCCACTTAAGAGCACTTAAGTGCGTCATTGCCGTGCGCTAATGTGCGGTGCGCAAATGTGCGGTGTTTAGTAAACATACCCCCAAATATATTCCATGCATTTATAAAATGTCAACAGAAAACCAAAAGGCTGCCATGGCTAAATAATGAGATAAAAAGGTTAATAAAGGCAAAAGGACCTCTTTCAAAAATGGAAAGTGGTTCTAAATTTAAAAAATAGGAAAGAACAGATTGGCAAACTAGAAGTAAAGCAGGCCAGAAGATAATTAGAAATGAAGCGAGTGCATCAGAAAGCCAAAAACTAACATGATTTTTCTCAAGTATATTTAAACAAAAAGTCTGAGTCATTTGGTTTATCAGAGCACAAGGCAATAGCAAAAAACCCTAAATTATTGCTTTGCTTTGGTCTTTACTAGAGAGGATGTTGGAGATACCCATGCTAGCAACTCTTTGATTCAGAGGAACTGAAGGACATGATAGTGAACCTGGAATATATGGTAGACCCTCGGACAAACTAAAGAGTAGCAAATCACCAGGACTGTATAGTATATACCCCAGAGTTCTGAAAGTTCTCCAAAATCAAATTGAAAACATGTTGTTGGTAATCTGTAATCTGTCATTAAAATAAGTGATGGTACCTGAGGACTGGAGGGTAGCCAAGTAAAACCAGCCTTAAAAAAGGGCTGTGGGGTGATCCAGGAAATTACTGTCTGGTGAACCTCATGTTGGTGCTGGGCAAAATGATAGAAAATATTCTGAAAAACAAAATTGCTGTCCATATGGATAGACATAGCTGAATGGGGCAGAGCCTATCCAAACCATTCTGCTGGATTTTTTTGAAGATGTTAATAAACGTGTAGATAAGAGTGATGATAAAGGTGATCATGACAGACTATTGATGAAGTTAAAGTCATGGGATAGAAGGCAATGCCATATTTTGGATGGAGACCTGCCTGAAAGATAAAAAATAAAGTTAAGGACTAAATGCTCAATTTTCTCAAAGGAGAAAAATAAATGGTGATCTGAGAAAGGGAATGAGAAGTGGGTTGATCACATTTGCATTAATCAAAGATGTTAAATCAAGGGACATGTTAACTAAGCAGGTCTAATGTTTAGCAAGCGCTATTTGTAATTAGGTCCCATTGAATAACATGGGACCTAGTTATTAACAGCTTGTACTAACCATTACCCCAGCTTAGTAAACATGCCCCCAAGAGCAGAATGTAAGGAGTTGCAAGGGAACTGCTGAGACTGGCGGACTAGGTGTCTAATAGCATAGGAGATATCAGGAGAAATATTCCTAACTATAGATATATGTTGCTGAAGTGCACATTAGGTGTCCCCATACAAGAAAAGGAACTTGGAGTCATTGTGGACAATACATTGAAATGCTTTGGTCAGTGGGCACTAGCTGTCTAAAAAATGTTAGGAGTCATTCAAATAGAAATGGAGAATAAAACAGAGGGCCTGATATTCAGCCCATGGTGGTCTGCAGTTTTAAAGCGCCTGGCAACTGTGGATGAAACTGAATTCAAATATTCAACAATGGACTCTGGATACCCTTCAGCACTGAATATTTGGTTTCATTGCTATCTGGACAGTGGCAATATTCAGCCACTCTCTGGATAGCCAAACCGCATAAAGTTAATGCAGCTGTTACAATGACCTATGTTTATGGGGGTACTTAAGCAATTAGTGGACTGAGAATTGCTGCTAACTGGATACGTGTTGGGACCACTCTAGCCCCCCTCACAGACTGCCCCGGTACTGTTTGGACAGTGCCATGGCAATTACAGGGAATATTCAGCGGCACTGTCTAGTTAGTCTCACTAAAAATCCATCTCAGCAGGGTTTATCCAGTCATCAGATTCTACTCACTAGGCCCAGAGAATATAATAATGCCTCTGTATCGGACCATGATGCAACTACACTTTGAGCATTGTGTGCAGTTCTGATCAGCCTGTCTCAAAACTGATATAGTAGAACTAGAAAAGGCCTAAAGAAGGGTCACCAAAATGAGAAAGAGGCTGACCTGGCTTCTCTATGAAGCAAGGCTAAACCAGTTAGGGCTCTTTAGCATGGAGAAGAGATAGCTGAGAGGAGACATGAGATAGGACAAGTATATAGAAAAATGTTTTTTACCTTTTCAAATGGTACAGTGGGCAGAGGACACTTGTCATGATGCGGGCACTAATAAAGTTGGTTTTAAGAAAAGAAATCCTGTTTTAGAAGAACTAGATGTGCAGTTACCTTCAGGCACAGCTAGAGGGAGCAGGAACAGACATACTGGTCTTAATGAACCTAAGCTCACTGATGACCTGCAGCTGAAAGGGAACCAGGAAGTCAGCAGTAACGGTTCACTTTATATGCCAGAGCAGAATGCTTCTGGAGGGCGGTGGCATAAGGAGTGGCATAAGCAATGGCATAAGCAGAGGAAGCAGTGGACACAGCAGGAGCTGAGGAAGGAGGAGAAAGAGGAAGAAGGAACTGGAGCTGGACTAGAAGGAGAAACAGAAGAGAAGCCTGGAGGCTATCAAGGACATAAGCCTGATTGCTGTGGAAGAAGCCAAGCTGAAAGCTGGAGGAGAAACAGACCTCACAAGGTGGGAAGCCAGAAAGCCCAAACTGGACCTATTGTGCAAGGGGAGTTTGGTGGAAGTTGCTCCAAGGTGAGAGGCTCTGCCACGCCTAGTTCCTATACTCTGCCTGTTTGTAACCTAGAGAGAAGAAAGCTAAGAACCAGAGAGGGAGGTTCTGACAGAAGCTTATCTCTAGAGGATCATTGCCCAGTTTTACCTATTCAGAGGGAAAAGCAGTTTAATAAGCAACGGAAGTTTTTACTCAGTGAGCCAAGGTATGAGTCATTGAAGATTAACTGTAATGATTGTACTGCTAAAAGCTTTGCTAAAAGAAGTATTCCTCCTAAGCGAAACAAGAGTCAAGACTGGTTCACTAAACTACCGCCAGCCTTAAGAGTCCCTGGTTATGTGAAGCCAAACTCCCAAACTGGAGATTACCATGCTGAAATAGACAGGGACAGTGGAAGCCCTTTGAATCAGTATAGGGGAGAGGATTTGATGGAAGTGGATTCTCCCAGCACTATTCCCTCACCTTTGCCTGAGGAAATGGAATGTGATTGGTACACTGCCTATGCTCCAAAGTGTGTATGCTCCACAGAAGACTAAATGAAGTATAATTTGATGTTTATTATACTGAATATTACTTTGAAGAAACCTACTTTAAACTGTGAAGTAACAGTTAACTAACCAGTGAATATTGGTACCTTTTAAAACAAAGGACTGTTTCTATTATCTAAAATATCTCTTAGTTGAACCTTGCTTTAAACGGGGAATAAAAGCCTTTATTACCCTACACTTGGACTCTTTGTTCTTTAACAGCGCTACCTAGTGGCGTATAATCTTTGTGTCACTGGCAACCGAGTGACATAAATGGCGTAGTTGGCAGGATTTTGCATATGAGCCTAAGAGATACAGCAAAGAAATATAGAAATAAAATTGCCAGTGTTCATCTTAGAAAAAAAAAAATCAAGAACCCGGACCGGAGTATCAAAGAAAACCGTACCGGAGTCAAAGAAAACCTGGACCGGAGTGCCAGAAAGGAAAACCCGGACTGGACTTTTGAAAAGAACCGGATCGGACTGGGAAAACAAAACGTGGACCGGACAGCAGAAAAATTCCGGAACGGAAGGCGAGTTCCTGGAAGGTGCTATGACGCGGAGTCACACCACCGTTGCTGAGAGCCCGAGTCTACACTTCTACCAGGTAATGGGTAGAAGGGCCTAACTTGTGGGGATACAAGTGTCTGTCAGTTTGAAAAAAAAAAAAAAAAACACAAGGAAGTGTAGGGCTGAGTGTTGTACAGCCACACTTGGTTTTTGTTTGTTTCTTTTCAGGGATCATCGCGATGGAGCAACGCGACATATTGGATTGGATGGCCTCACAATTCAGTAAGCAGGCTGAACTGGCTACGCAGACACAGCAGCGTGCTATCCTGGCAATGCAGGAGCAGCAAAAGCCAGTCCTGCAGATGCTGGAGACTTGGATGAGCCATCAACAGAAGACACAGGAAGCAGCCGCTGGACTCATAAAACAGAGCTCAGGACTGAGCCATGGTCTGGTAGGACTGGGATCCTGTGACTCTCTGACTTTTGGGAAGTTGGGGGAAAAGGACGATCCAGATGAATTTCTGGAGGCATTTGAAAGAATTGCCCTTTCAGTGGGTTGGCCAGAGGACCAATGGCCCATCCGACTGGCAGTGTCCCTTACGGGAGAGGCACTGTCAGCCTACAGGGCAATGCCTGCTGCGTTAGCTGCAGACTATAGCGAAGTGACAAAAGCCATCAGGGAACGCCTGGGCTTGACCCCACTTACCTATAACCGCAGGCTACATGCAGCACGACTTGAAGTAGGTGAAACGCCTAAGTCATTGGGTCACCGACTGAGGCGCTTGGCTGAAAAGTGGCTAAGGCCCAGTGAAAGATCCGTAGATTCATTGATCGATATGATTGTTCTCGAGCAATTCATGACTGCAGTGCCTGGTAAAATCAAGAGCTTCCTTATTCTACAGAATTGTCGCTCAACTATGGAGGCGGTTGCCTTGACCGAGAGGTATTTGGAGGCCGAATTAATTACTCAGCCTATGGAGGGGGTAGCTAAGACAGCCATAGCGACATTCAACCCAGTCTCAGGAAGTCTCTACCCGGCTAAAACACCTAATGTAAAGGGTGATAAAAAGGCAGAGAAAAGTCTGGTTAAGAGATGTTTTAACTGTGGAAAGTTAGGACATATCATGAATGAATGTAGGGTACGTACTGCTCTCATGGGGGAGCATAATCATTTATTGTCAGAAGGTTTTGTACTAGATGTCACGGTGCAAGGGGTAGCTGCAAAAGCCTTGCTGGACTCTGGTGCGGACCAGACAATGATTTCGCGCAAGCTCTGGTCTAATATTCAAGAGCAAGCTGCGTCCGCCCCAGACCGTCCAGAAGGCCATGTGAAGATTAAGTGTGTACATGGCGCTGCTACCTTGTATCCTGTGTACCAATTGCTGGTCAAAGGTCTGGGAATAAAAAAAATTATGCTCATAGCAGTAGTCCCTAGATTGCCCAAAGAGCTGGTCCTTGGTAGAGACTGGCCACAATTCGAGAAGGGCCTAGAAAAAGGTTTAAACCCCAGAGAGGCTTTTGTCTCCACTCGTGGCCAGACGAGTGCTGTAGAAAAACCCTCATGTTCTAGGGAAGAAAGTGTAATTGATCTCCTATCCCATGATGACTTAGTCAACATTCCTCCGGATAGGGATAGAAAGAGTAGGGCTCAAAAGCGAAAAGAGAGAAAGGGACGCTCTCAAGGCCGAGTGAGTTTGGAAGCGGGTGAAGAACTACCATGGATCCCAGCGGAACTGGTAGAGAAGTTCCCTTCATTCGCCGCTGAGCAAAGAGAGGACCCTGTGCTAGCACGCGCATTTGAATATGCTTCAACAAAAAGAAATGAGTTTCCTCGCTTCATAAAGGAAGAAGGACTCCTGTACCGAGAGAGTATCGACCCACGGACTAGGAATGTCCGAAAACAGTTGGTAGTCCCAAATACCTTTAGGGCAGCAGTACTAAGGATAGGCCATGATCACCCGACAAGCGGTCACAAAGGGATACAGGGGACCCTTGACCAGATACTGGCCAGATTTTATTGGCCAGGAATTTTTAGGGAGGTCGCACATTTTTGTGAGTCCTGCGCCTCCTGTCAAAGGGTGACCTCCATAAAACCCGCTGGAGTGCCATTATTACCAATGGCAGTGATAACGGAGCCTATTAAAAGGATAGCCATGGACATAGTTGGCCCCCTTTTAAGGACTCCCAGGGGTTTCCAATATATATTGGTTATTGTTGACCAGGCAACCCGGTTCCCTTGGGCCATACCCTTGAGGAATATATCAGCAAGGTCTATTGCCGGGGAACTTATAAAACTGTTTTGTGAGGTGGGCTTCCCTCAAGAAGTTTTGACGGACCGCGGTACAAACTTTTTGTCCAAATACCTAGCCCAAGTGTGGGATGCTTTTGGCATCAGGCATCTCAAAACCTCCGCATATCACCCCCAATGCAATGGTTTGGTAGAGAGGACAAACCAGACCATCAAGCAAATGTTACGACGAGCGCTGGATGGTGAGATGGAAGAGTGGGACACAATGCTGCCATTTATATTGTATGCCTGCAGAGAAAGGACACAGGCTTCATTAGGCACGTCGCCTTATGAGCTAATGTATGGGAGATCACCCAGGGGGGTGCTCGATATTCTGAAAGAGCAATGGGTGGAACCCGAAGAAAAGGAAATAGGGATACCACAATTCTTAAAGAGATTAAGAACACGATTAAGAAAAACTTCACGATTTGCTGAGGGGCAACTGAAGTGCAGTCAGAAAAGACAAAAACAATATTATGATAGGAATACCAAGCCTAGACACCTAGCTGTAGGCGAGAAAGTAATCGTCTTGGTATCAGGCACCACGCCAAAATTTGAAGCCAGATGGAAAGGACCTTATGTAGTGGCCCAACCACGAGGTACAGCATCCTATTTAATAAGGGATAAAAAGGGACATGAACAGGTCTATCATATCAATCTCCTTAGACGATGGCATGAGAGACATGCCTTATTTACATCAACACAACAGAGCTCTAAGATTACGTGCTGTAATGAGGGTCATTCAGCCCGTAATATTTTAAGAGGGGGGATGTGTCATGATGCGGGCACTAATAAAGTTGGTTTTAAGAAAAGAAATCCTGTTTTAGAAGAACTAGATGTGCAGTTACCTTCAGGCACAGCTAGAGGGAGCAGGAACAGACATACTGGTCTTAATGAACCTAAGCTCACTGATGACCTGCAGCTGAAAGGGAACCAGGAAGTCAGCAGTAACGGTTCACTTTATAAGCCAGAGCAGAATGCTTCTGGAGGGCGGTGGCATAAGGAGTGGCATAAGCAATGGCATAAGCAGAGGAAGCAGTGGACACAGCAGGAGCTGAGGAAGGAGGAGAAAGAGGAAGAAGGAACTGGAGCTGGACTAGAAGGAGAAACAGCAGAGAAGCCTGGAGGCTATCAAGGACATAAGCCTGATTGCTGTGGAAGAAGCCAAGCTGAAAGCTGGAGGAGAAACAGACCTCACAAGGTGGGAAGCCAGAAAGCCCAAACTGGACCTATTGTGCAAGGGGAGTTTGGTGGAAGTTGCTCCAAGGTGAGAGGCTCTGCCACGCCTAGTTCCTATACTCTGCCTGTTTGTAACCTAGAGAGAAGAAAGCTAAGAACCAGAGAGGGAGGTTCTGACAGAAGCTTATCTCTAGAGGATCATTGCCCAGTTTTATCTATTCAGAGGGAAAAGCAGTTTAATAAGCAACGGAAGTTTTTACTCAGTGAGCCAAGGTATGAGTCATTGAAGATTAACTGTAATGATTGTACTGCTAAAAGCTTTGCTAAAAGAAGTATTCCTCCTAAGCGAAACAAGAGTCAAGACTGGTTCACTAAACTACCGCCAGCCTTAAGAGTCCCTGGTTATGTGAAGCCAAACTCCCAAACTGGAGATTACCATGCTGAAATAGACAGGGACAGTGGAAGCCCTTTGAATTAGTATAGGGGAGAGGATTTGATGGAAGTGGATTCTCCCAGCACTATTCCCTCACCTTTGCCTGAGGAAATGGAATGTGATTGGTGCACTGCCTATGCTCCAAAGTGTGTATGCTCCACAGAAGACTAAATGAAGTATAATTTGATGTTTATTATACTGAATATTACTTTGAAGAAACCTGCTTTAAACTGTGAAGTAACAGTTAACTAACCAGTGAATATTGGTACCTTTTAAAACAAAGGACTGTTTCTATTATCTAAAATATCTCTTAGTTGAACCTTGCTTTAAACGGGGAATAAAAGCCTTTATTACCCTACACTTGGACTCTTTGTTCTTTAACAGCGCTACCTAGTGGCGTATAATCTTTGTGTCACCGGCAACCGAGTGACACACTCCATGACATCAGTAGGTAGCACATTTAAAACAATGTACAATTAAGCTGAGGCATTTGCTGCTGGAAGATGTGGTTAAGGCAGTTAGCACAACTGGGATTAAATATGGTTTAGACAAGTTCATGGAAGAAAAGTCCTTAAGTCATTATTAGCCATCTAGACTTGGGAAAGCCATCATTCATCTCTGGGTGTGAGCAAGTAGGAATGAATCTAAACACTAGGATCCTGTTGGATCCCTGGGACCTGGTGCTGGGCTTGATGGATCTTTGCTCTGATATAGTATGGTGCATCCTATGCTGTTAACTACCTGATCATGTAGAAAATGGGGTGAAACCTCAGCTGGATCAAGCTGTACAGAAGAGTTGAAGCCAAACGGCAACTCAGCATAACCCTAATCCCTAGGTCAGACTTTCTGAGAGACGTGTGGTATTTCATGCTGGGTTATTACTTCTGTAGCTCACCCTAGGATGCGCTAGACAGAAAGTACAATGAATCACAGAAGTCCACTTGCTCTGTTATAGAGAGCATCTTTGGAGTTTTAAAAAGCCACTTAAGATGTTTGAACAGATCACGCAGACACCTACCCAAGTGGCAGAGATGGAGACTGCATTAAGGCCTTCTGAATCCTCCAGAAGCATGCGGTCAGGTATCATTTCCCTGCTTCCAATGATCCTGAGTTCCCTGAGCCCTCGCCCCCCCCCCCAATCCCCCTGCACGTGTTTAGAACAATACAGAGAGGGGGAGTCAGACCCACAAAAAGATGATTGCATCATTTTTATGCATGTACATATTTCAAAAATTGCACCTTTGCTTTTTTTCTGATGGGGGGAGGTTGAGTCCCTGCTAGGAAGCAGACTAAATTGCCTTTCATTCTTTACCTTACAGAACCCTGCTACCTCCATGTTCCCCCTAAGGGGTGATCTGTAGTTCAGACCACAGAACCTACGCATACCAGAATACTGCTTATAGCTTTGGAAGGTAGGGGTGATACATACAGGGTGTTTCTAAGGGAGAGGGAAGGCCTTGCTCTCCTGTGATGGAGCAGCCCCCAGCACCAGCTCATCTCATTCTTTCTGTACTGCCTTCTCCCTAAAAGGAAACTGTGGAGGGAGGAGACACGTCTCAGGTATGTTCTGTTCCAGAAACTCTAGCACTGCCTCTGTCATGCCTGTGGATATAGATGCTGGCTGCACATAATGACATGTAATGGGCCAGAAAGCAGCTTCTCTAGACTTTTGCTATAGGCCCTTATAACAGAAATTAGACATAGGGGTATCGCCTGACCGTAGCTTTTTCAGGCCGCTCGATCCCTTTCTGGTCAGACTGCTCTTTTTATACGGATCTGTTGCCTAGCTCTTTTTTTTTAAAGAAAGAAATAAGCATATACAAGCTACATGTTCCTGCAGGTAGTATTAAAACGGCTAAATCAAGCGTTAGATGTCTGCACTGCTATGACTGCCTTCTTGAGCTTCATTATTTGGACGGGATGTATATTAGTGGGAACAAAATTAAACTAATAATGAAACAGAATGTTTTATGTAATATAATTTGGAAATGAAAGAAAAGAGAGATAGCAACAAAGTATTTTTATTTCATCTGTTGCCATGCTGTCTCGTTTTTTATTACAGCCTGTAAAAAAACAGAATCACTGCATGGGTTTTTTTTTTAACAACCCATACAAGACTGGTGTCAGTGAGGTATGGGAAAAAGGCTTATGAAGATTTAAGTCTATGAATTGGGGGTTCTGGCACAGAATTTCTCTTCCCTGGGAACTCTCAGCAAGAAGGTCTCTGTACTAGACGCCCATAGCTAAATTCTCCTCCCATAACACCCTTATCATCAATGCACCCTTGCACTTAGCCCACCAAAACACTGAGGCCTCAAACCTACTCATGAACCCTGCTGATCCTCTAATCCTAGCTACATCTCTTTTTAATTAACTACCATTATAGTGGACTAACATGGCTTTCATATTTCTTTATCCGTAATGCATCCCTAAATCCCCTTAAACCTAGCAATGCACCCTTAAGCTCTCTCGTAAATATAGTAAGATCTCTTTTTGATCATCCAAATTTAGTAACAGATACCAAAAGTCACTACATAAGAATGTGCCATACTGGGTCAAACTCAGCCCATCAAACTCAACATCTTGTTTCCAACAGTAGCCAATCCAGTTCACAAGTGCCTGGCAGGATCCCAAAAGGCAGACAGATTCCATGTTGCTTATCCCAGGGATAAGCAATGGATTTCCCCCAGTCCACTTTAATAATAGTTTATGGAATTTTCCTCTACGAACTTAGAAACATAGAAATATGATGACAGAAAAAGACCACATGGCCTATCTAATCTGTCCTTCCATATCAACAACTACAACAGTCCCCTTTTTACCTTTAGAGATCCTCAGTGTTTGTCCCATGCTTTTTTGAATTCAGATACTGTCCTCATCTCTACCACCTCCACTGGGAGACTATTCCACAGATCCACTACTCTTTTCTTAAAGAAATATTTCCGCATATCACTCCTGAATCTATCCCCCTTCACCCTCATCACATGTCCCCTTGTAGTAGAACTTGCTTTCAATTGAAAGAGGCTTTCTCCCTGAACATTTATGCCACGGAGGTATTTAAACATCTCAATCATATCACCTCTATCCCGCCTTTTCTCTAAAGTGTGCATATTAAGATCCTTAAGTCTGTCCTCATATGCTTTATAATGAAGACCACTAACCATTTTAGTAGCCACCCTCTGCACCGACTCCATCCTGTTCACATCCTTTTGAAGCTGCGGTCTCCAGAATTGCACACTATACTCCAAATGAGGTTGCACCAAAGACTTATAGAGAGGCATTATCACCTCCTTTTTTCTGCTAGCCATTCCTCTCCGTATGCACCCAAGCATCCTTCTAGCTTTTGCCGTCGCCTTTTCTACCTGTTTAGCTACTTTAAGATCATCAGACACAACCACGCCTAGGTCCCGCTCTTCTTTAGTGGACAAAAGTACTTCACCCCCTATACTATATTGCTCCCTTGAATTGCTGCAGCCCAAATGCATGACCTTACATTTTTTAACATTAAATCACAGCTGCCAAATTCTAGACCATTCTTCAAGCTTAGCTAGATCCCTCCTCATGTTATCTACACCTTCCTGGGTGTCTACTCTATTGCAGATTTTGGTATCATCCGCAAAGAGGCAAACCTTACCCTACAGCCCTTCCGCTATATCACTAACAAAAATGTTAAAAAGAATCGGACCAAGGACAGATCCCTGGGGCACACCACTGGCAACATCCTTCTCAGAGTGAGCTGCATTTACCTGCACTCTTTGTCGCCTCCCACCTAACCAATTTCTAACTCAGGCGGTAACTTTAGGGTCCATCTCTAGGGTGCTTAGTTTGTTTATAAGTTGCCTGTGAGGAACAGTGTCAAAGACTTTGATGAAATCCAAATACACAACATCTAGGGCTCTCCCTCGGTCCAACTCCCTGGTCACACAGTCAAAGAAATCAATCAGATTTGTCTGATAAGACCTGCTTCTGGTGAATCCATGCTGCCTTGGATCCTGTAATCCGCTGGACTCCAGAAACTTCACTAGTTTCTCTTTCAGTAACATTTCCAATAATTTACTCACCACCGAAGTTAAACTAACCGGCCTGTAGTTTTCAACCACATCCTTACTTCCCCTTTTGTGTAAAGGCACCACATGAGCCTCTCTCCAGTCCTTTGGCACCACTCCCGACTCCAATGAGGCATTGAAAAGGTCAGTCAGTGGAGCTGCTAGAACGTCCCCAAGTTCCCTCAGAATTCTAGGGTGTATCCCATCCGGTCCCATCGCTTTGTCTATTTTAAGTTGTGCTAGTTTCTCACGAACACAGTCTTCTGAAAATTGTTTAAGATGTCCCTCGCTTCTGTTCCTGTTTGTGGGTGTTTTCTGAGGTCCTGCTCCTGGTTCTTCATCTGTGAACAGAACAAAAATATTTGTTAAGCAATTTCGCTTTATCCTTATCAGCTTCTACATATTCCTCCCCTGCACCCTTGAGTCTGACAATACCACTTTTGCCCTTCCTCTTCTCACTAACATATCTGAAAAATGTCTTATCCCCCCATTTTATTGCATTGGCTATTTCCTCCTCTTTTTGAATCTTTGCCTTCCTTACTACCATGCTAGCTTCTCTAACATTTTCCAAATATAGATGCCTGTCTTCCTCTCTCTTTGATCTCTTGTATTTCATGAAGGCCTCCCTCTTTTTCTTCTCCTTATCAGCTACTTCTTTCGAAAGCCATAGCGGCCTCCTTTTCCTTTTACCTTTATTTACCATTTTAACAAAAAGGTTGGTTGCCCTTAAAATATCCCCTTTCAGTTTTGCCCACTGTTTTTCTACATCCCCCAGCTGTTCCCATCCCACTAACGACTCCCTGAGGTATTGGCCCATCTTAGCAAAGTTAGTCATCCTAAAGTCTAAGATCCTCACCTTTGAATGGATTCTAACAGCCTTAGTCCTAATACTGAACCACACCATCTGATGATCCCTGGATGCAAAACCTGTCCAAATCTTTTTTAAACCAGCTACACTAACAAATTCTCTGGCAACAAATTCCAGAGCTTGTTTACTTCAATGGGCAGCTCCCTAATTCCTTCAGTGGCATGATGATCATGGTTATACCCAGGGAAGAGAAAGATCCTACACTGTGTTTCATTATTGCTCCATTTCTCTGCTGAATGTGGATTATACGATTTTGGTAATGACCTACAAGGCAATGAAAACAGGCTGTCCTTCCTGCCTTCACTCCTTACTGATTTCACACATCTTCTCAAGTCCATAAGCTCTACCTAGGAAAACAGGCTATCCATACCATTAGTTTGCAGGGCCAGACTCGAGATCACAAGTCAATTTGCATTTTATTGCATTGCAGCTAAACTCTGGAACATCTTACCACCTTCTCTTCATACTGAACCCTCATATATGAAGTTCAGATCAAGATTAAAAGCTCACCTACCCGCCCAAGCCTTTGGAGAGTCGTACTGACAAGTTGGTCGGAATGTGCAGGACACTGTAGGTCAGTGCCACCTTTTATGTTCATTTACATTCTCTTTCCCTGCTCTGCTCTTTGTCCTTACTGCTCTGTCATTATAATGAAGTTCCTTTCATAATTTTGTGGTTTTATATTTGTATACTGCTTTGATATGTTACGTTGAAAACAGTACAATAAATTTTTTAATAAATGTAAACATAATTTCCCACAGTCCACTTTAATAATGTTTTATGGATTTTTCCTCCAGGAACTTGTCTAAATCTTTTTTTAAAACCAGCTATACTAACAGCTTTTACTACATCCCCTGGCAACGAATTCCAATTAGTCTTATATGTACTATCTTTTTTGAGGGAATAAATAAACAATTGATATTTACTCATTCTATTCCACTCATTTTATAGACCTCTAACGTATCTCCTCTCAACTGTCTCTTCTCCAAGCTGAAGAGCCTAAGATTTTAAGCCTTTTCTCATAGGGGTATCCTTCCATCCCCTTTTATCATTTTGGTCACCCTTCTCTGCACGTTTTCCAATTCCACTTTTTCTTTTTTTAGACGCGGTGATCAAAATGCAATACTCAAGATGTAGTTGCACCATGGAATGATAGAAGCACTATGATATCCTTAGTTTTATTCTCCATTCCTTTTTCTTATAATTTCTAGCATTGTCATTTATGATTTTCTTGTCTAATCTTTTATGTATTTTACTATTTCAAACATTTTTAATGATATAATGATAACAATCATAGGTTATAGCATTCCAACATGTTTTTTAATGTTTTTGATATATTTTAATATTTTATATGGTTTTATTGTATGCATTTATTATGTTGTATGATGGCTTTTTTGTCTTTATAACCCCAGTTTGCCATTTCACCCCTGAGGAAGTCTAAACGAAATACGGCCTGTGTCGGGTTGCATTGGCAAATCAAATAAAGGTTACGGTACAATCATCTTCCTTGGTCTTTCCTACCACGTTTCCTGACTGTGTTGTTACCTCCCAGACTGGAGCCTTGAAAGTAGTGGTAGTAGTGCTCCACTGTCAGTCACAGCATGCTGCCCTTGTAATAAAGGGCACCATGTTGTTGGTGCTTAAATGCCAAAGGAGGTGCCATGTGATTCAGCAGGACTGGTCAGTTGGCTATACGGACTAGGTGGCCGGCTAGGGTATATATCCACAATGTCTGCTGTGACAGCAATTGCACACATACATTCTGCCACTGTCACAAAGGAGTCATGCCACTACCACTGCCCCCATGCAGCCATGTTAGCAGCGCATAGGGACGGGGTGGAAGTGGCAGCAGCTTCTGCCTAGCACAGAAGATACAGTCGTCCCTGCTGTGCATGTTAGGTGCAATACTGCTGTTTGTATTGTCAGTGCCAGGCCTAGGGTATCTGCCATCCTAAGCAGACCCCCCTCCCCCACCCGGGCAACCCCCCTCCTACACTGTTGCCTTGAGGTTCCCTGCAACATGAAAGGGAGGATTCCCCATGCTGCCCCCCCTCCCAGCATCCATTGTCTCATCTAGGGAAGGAGGGCGGTATGACAGTTTTTCCCTGTCGTGCAGTGGCAAGGCTTCAGATAGCATCATGCTTGCTCATGGCATGCCACTCCTGGCTCCTTCTGACACATCCTGTCAGAGGGCAGGCAGGAATAGCATGCCACAACTACCTGCATGTGAGTTACTACTTTAAGGCCTCCCGCAGCACTGAAACGATGGCTGTGCCATGCGTTCAGGGAGGGAGGGAGGGAAAAAAACTACTCATTGTAGTCTGCCAACTATGAGATTATTCCAGGACTATCTCACAATCACACATCAGGGAATGGTATGTTGGTCACTCTGCTAGGGCACCCATGACCTGGAATGTGCGTGTATATGTATCCTGGCTTACCCCTCTGGCAGAACAGATCCCATTTGAACCAGCAGCAAACCAATGCAGTGTTACATACACACCTAACAAGATGTTTCTATCCCACACTTTCCTAACATACCTTGTCAGACCGGTATGGCAGAGAGCCTGCAGAGAGGTACATAGATATAGGAATACCCCTGCTTATGCTCTCATGCAGTTTTACAATAACCACATATATACACATGGAGTGAGGCACCCATACTCCCACATGACTGCTCTGTGGATCCTAACATATGGCCACTGAGTATGAGTAAGAAGGGTCATGGGTTCAAGACCAGACCCTTTTCACCAATGGATCAAGAGTGATATGTCCAGGTGTCCATCCACAGGTGCAACTCTCCCCATCCTGGTCAGCATTGAGAAACTGCACCAGCACCTGCTGGATGGCAGATCGCGCTAATAGTGCCCACACACTGAGCAGGCTGTATCAACAATGTGTGCATGCACACACTCAGAGCAGATGTTAGCAAAATCCAGGCATTAAAGGTGCCCTAAGGGCCAACTTACAGCATTTTTGGACGGTGGGGGTCATGTGTATGTGGGAGGGTGTGTGTCCAGAGAACTGTGAGCTTCAGCAGTGCACTGTGCATGCATGGGCTGCCTAGGCTTTATGGCTGTGCATACAACATGCGGTATGGTCAGTTATTCTGCAATTCTATAAACTGTGTGAGACACCATTTATGGGCAGACGGATAGTTTTCAGTAAGTAGTTGCAACCTGTGGGAGTCACTGGCTGACTAGCTGTGCCTATGCACATCTTTTTCTCAAAGCTGTGATACACAAATGCATTCCCAGTTAAACCATCATTAAGGCCCATCCCCACAACATGCCCCTGCACTTATCTTCCAACATATCACTGCTATATAGCTCTCATATCACCTGCTGGTCTCACTGGAGTAAACTGGGGGGGGGGTGAGGGGGGGCAACGGTCTTACCAGGGAAGGCTCCATCACATGTGAGTGTGCAGCAAACCTAACCCTCTGACTGAGCCTCCAGGCCTCAGGACACACCTGGCTACACAGTTGAAAGGACTGATTAATGGTAAATGCCATAATAGCTGTATCCACGGCAACACTTTCAGTTCCCTTGGTGCAGCTGCAGCCTATTGAGAGCTAGGTCCATGTGGAGGGCTGGCCTCTATGAATGTCCATTGGAGTTACTGAGTTGGATGGACAGGAAAGATTCTGCCATGTAGCTGCATGCACCTTGCACTTGTCCTAAACTACAGTCACAGAGTGCAATCTGGGGGTCTCTGAGCTCCATTTATTTATTTATTTTATTTATTTATTACAGTTTCATATATACCGCGCTATTTAGTATCAGCGCGGTTTACATCATAACATAACGACCATAACGACAAGCTGTCAGGTTTTACATCGAACAGGAGTACAAACTTGGATAACAGGGTTAACTATATACATAAGCTATTTACACTGCAATGATAGGTAAAAATCAGATAATGCATGTAAGGGCCTTTCTAGAGTGGGTCATTTCTTGAGAGGGATATCTAGGTTCAATTGCTGGCTGGGAAGTATTGGAGGAAAAGGTGGGTTTTGAGAGCCTTCCTGAACTGATATAGATTGGCAATGGTCCTAATGTCAGGGGGTAGAGCATTCCAGCATTTGGGGACATAAAAACTGAACGCCCTGTTTGTGGTTGTCGTGTTGGACTTTGTCGATGCCTTTGGTGTTGTTAGCAAGTTTACTGCTGTTGCTCTTCTGGATCTGTTGGGGGGGACAATGCATAGTATGCACATATAGGTATGTCCATGTTAGGCACATCTGTATAAAATGCACACTATCTCAACATTGTCTACTAATCAGTGATCACAGCAGTCAGTATGACATTGTGTACCACTCCATAAACACAGCCCGCCTTATGTTCACATAGATGGCATGCATTGGTTTGCCTGATTGTGGCAGTGGGACACTGACCTCTGCATGGTGCATGCACAATTCCAGCAGGAGCAGTGTGCCACAGGATGTCATGTTGGTCTCTTCATCACTTGTACCATGTGGGAAAGCAGTGCCTGGAGGTGAATATTGGGGTGGAGGTGGGGAGGACAGTCCCATACCTGTCTTGAATGTGTTCCTGGCACGTGGCATTGCTGACCAAAGGCTCTATTCAGATGCATAGCAGCTCTGCGGGCCTATCTAGTCTCTGCATGTTTCACATCAGAGGCCATGCCAGACAACCTCACCCACTCTCCATGGATGCTGAGTGGGATAGCCACGAGGACATTGTTAGAGTACAAAGAGGCTGTGGTTGACAGCGTACGTGTAGCCAGCAGTTGTACCTACATCTAATCCATGTCATAAGAACATAAGAACATAAGTTATGCCATACTGGGTCAGACCAAGGTCCATCAAGCCCAGTATCCTGTTTCCAACAGTGGCCAGTCTAGGCCATACGTACCTAGCAGTTTCCCCAAAAGACACAGGTTCCACAATGCTTGTACTGGGTCAAGCATTGATATCCTGGGTCCCTTCTTAATAATGGTTTATGGACCTTTCCTCCAGGAACTTGTCCAAACCTTTTTTAAACCCAGCTACACTAACAGCCTTTATTACATCCTCCGGTAACAAATTCCAGAGTTTGATTACACGTTGAGTGAAAAAATATTTTCTTTAATTAGTCTTAAATAGTTTACCCTGTAGATTCATTACATGTCCCCTTGTCTTTCTATATTCTGATAACATAAACAACCGATCTACATTTAACCGTTCCACTCCGTTCATTAATTTATAGACTTCTATCATATCTCCCCTCAGCTGTCTCTTTTCCAGGTTAAAGAGCCCTAACCTTTTTAGCCTTTCTTCATAGGAGTATCCTTTCATCCCCTTTACCATTTTGGTGGCTCTTCTCTGAACCTTTTCTAATAACGCTATATCCTTTTTAGGATACGGCGACCAGAATTGCATAATATTCAAGGTGCGGTCTCACCATGGAACGATATAGAGGCATTATAATATCTTTTGTTTTATTTTCCATTCCTTTCCTTATGATACCTAGCATTCTATTTGCTCTCTTGGCTGCCGCTGCACAATGGGCTGAGGATTTTAAAATGTTATCCATAATGACGCCTAAATCTTTTTCCTGTGTGGTGGTTCCTAATGTGGAGCCTTGCATCGTGTAACCATAGTTTGGGTTGTTCTTCCATAGGTGCATAACTTTGCACTTGTCCACATTAAATTTCATCTGCCATTTTGATGCCCAGTCTTCCAATTTATCAAGATCCTCTTGCAATTTTCCACAATCCTCTTGGGTTTTAACAACTTTAAATAGTTTTGTGTCATCTGCAAATTTGATAACCTCACTCGTTATTCCACTTTCCAGGTCATTTATGAATATGTCAAAAAGCAGCGGACCCAGCACAGATCCCTGGGGTACACCACTATTCACCTTTCTCCATTGGGAAAATTGGCCATTTAGCCCTACCCTCTGCTTTCTATCTTTTAACCAGTTCCTGATCCACAATAGTACACTGCCTCCTATCCCATGACTCTTTAGTTTTGCCAAAAGTCTCTGATGAGGGACCTTGTCAATGGCTTTCTGAAAGTCCAGATACACTATATCAACCGACTCACCTTTGTCCACCTGTTTATTCACACCTTCAAAAAAACATAACAGATTAGTAAGACAATATCTTCCATGTCTAAAGCCTTGTTGGCTGTCTCCCATTAGGCCATGACTATCTACATGCTGAGTAATTTTGTTCTTTATGATGGTTTCTACCATTTTTCCCGGTACTGACATGAGGCTCACTGGTCTGTAGTTTCCAGGATCACCCCTGGAACCCTTTTTAAAAATTGGCGTTACATTGGCGATCCTCCAATCTTCAGGTATTACAGATGATTTTAATGAAAGTTCACAGATTACTAATATCAGGTCTGCAATCTCATATTTCAGTTTTTTCAACACCCTTGGATGTATACCAACCGGCCCAGGTGATTTGCTACTCTTCAGTTTATCTAATACTTGTAATACATCTTCCCAATGTATCGATATTTCCTTCAATTCTTCTGCACCTTTAAATACCACTTCAGTCATGGGTAACATACCTACATCTTCCTCAGTAAAGAATTCATTCAGTCTCTCTGCTATCGCCTTGTTGCCTCTTAGTGCCCCTTTAACCCCTCTATCATCTAATTTATTTAGCTGCATTTATATCCTGCTTTTCACTGGGTCAAAGTGGTTGGGGGATACATTTAACATGAGAGAATATGAGACACATACACTAATACTTACAGGGAACATGGGCAATGGAGGGTTAGGTGGCTTGCCCAAGACCACAAGGAGCACCTGTGGGACTAGAAACCCCAGTCCTTCTGGCCCAAGATTGCTGTCCTCTAGTGGGATTTGAACCACTGACCTTCTGGCCTGTGGTACCTTGCTCCAACCACTAGGCCACTCCTCCCTTTCTAATGGACCAACTGACGCTCTCACAGGTTTTTTGCTATGAGTGTACTTGAAAAAGTCTTTATTTCACATTTTTTATTCCGCAGCAAGCTTCTTCTCAAATTCTCCCTTTGCCTGCCTTGCATTTCACTTGCCAGTGCTTGTGCTGTTTCCAGGTTTCGTCGTTTGGCTCTTTTTCCCATTTCCCGAAAGATGCTTTTTTGGCAACAACAGCCTCTCTGACCTCACCTTTAAACCATGCAGGCAGTTTTTTGGACTTCCTTCCACTTTTCTTAAAGCATAGAATAGAGCTGGTCTGGGCTTTCAAGATAGTATTTTTCAACAACACCCAAGCTTCATGTAAGTATTTAACCTTTGCAACTGCTCCTTTTAGTTTTTTCTTAACTATTTTCCTCATCCTGTCATGCTTCCACATGCCCTTGGTGGGGATGGAACTTCATACGAAGTGCGGGGGAGCACATGTGTTACACTGGCTATTATTGCAGTGTCCATGTCCAGGGACATGGGAGAAAAAGAGGAGCACTGCTCTCGCAGACCAGGAGGGAAACACAGGAAGCAAGAGTTGTAGGTTGGTGAAGACTGCTTTATTAGAAAACTCCCCTACGCGTTTCGGCAAACGCCTTCCTCAGGGGACATACAGCTAACATAAAATACATAAGGCAAGTTATAGCAACCATCATAAATAATTAAAAAATAAAAAGTAATATGTAAAACAATATTATAAAAATAATAAAAATCAAAATCAAAATAATATACAAACACATTAAAAACCACCTTCAAAGTAACTTATAAAGGTTGTAGGGCCGAGACAAAGGAGAAGGTGAATACACTGGAGACACATGATACAAACTATGCTGAACATGGAAGGACAATTAATCGTGTTAATGTAACAACAAATACAATGCATAAATCAACTAATACAATAGCAATATATATTAAAGAACCATGTATTAAAAATGATAAAAAGTAATAAGAGACCAAGTTAATAAGTGAATATACATAAAGTGTGATGAATACGGAATTCAATAAGTGTATAAAAAATGGTGAATTGAAACTAATGTATATAAATCACTGACACCTACCAGAACTGCACCAGAAGGTGTCTCTTTAACACAATTGTGTCAAGCTGCTATGCACTAGCTAAAAGGCGATATGAAAATTTTTTTTTACATGAAGATATATAGCATAAAAGGGGGGGGGAATGAATATCTATACATTAAGAGGGAGATGAAAACATAATAAAATGATAAATAAAATAAACTGCTAAATACATAAACTAGTACAAATTATGTTAAAAAATATTATTAGAAGGAATAAATAAATAAATAAATAATGAATCAAGGTCAAATAAGAACTAGTAAAAGAACATGAATCCTCGAAATAAGCGAACATGACATAAACACTCACCATGGTAAAAACTATTAGATAATCTCTTTAAAATAGTTGTGCGAGACTGCTGTACACATCTAAAGGGAACATCGTAAAGTGTTAATCAGGAGGACTATAAACAAATATACTGTGGTATTCAAAAGTTGATACGAAAAGAGTATAAAATCTTAAAATAAAGGCAAGGAACACCACCAATATTAAGGACCGATTTCTTGTGCACATGCAAGCTAAACGTAAATTAGAAAAAACTAAGCAAATGTTTGTCTAGGAACGATCTAATTGATCAAAAAGGTGGGACGAGCATGTAATCCAAAAGAAAGAGGATATGTACGATCAGCCAAGATGAGGGCTGTAAATGTTATTAAAGTGAATGGTTCACAAAGGATTAAGAAACCTAGTTTGATACCATCGGGACAGGCTAGTGTGTTGGAAGACAAACATTGTAATTAAGAGAACCGCAAAAAAAGGCAAGAACCTAAAGGGACGTGAAGCACAAGTTAGATGCCGTTGTTCAGCCACATCCGTCATGCTAGCAGTTGGTTGGAATTAAAAGAATAAATGCCGGCCAATGAAGCCTTAACAGCATGTGGTGGATACCAGCCGGGACGAGTAGTGCATGGTGTAATGATTGCAAAAGTATAAAAATGTAGATGGCTCTACACAAATTAAAGGTAAACTATTGAATCCAACTACAGAAGTAGTGTGTAGATCATTCCGGAAAGGAAAAATGAGGAACCCAGTCTATGTAAATTTAAAAAAAGGAGTTTGTATCATAAATTACCGGTTCCAGGATTAGTGCCAAAAGGGTAATCGTAGTCTGCAGCGTTTCAAAGATATAATCCAACAGGAACTGAATTGTTAGAGATCTATCACAACAGTGAAAACAAGACCGGAAGGGATGATAGTGATACTAAGTAAACGCCGAAGTTCCCGCCGTTATGACGTCATCGGGCAAGTGAGCGGAGCCAGGGTGGGCAGAACAGGCCGCGGAGGGGATCAAAATGATATTAATCAAAGGAATGCGTAAAATTCCAAAATAACCTTAGAAATATGACTGTACTATAAAAAAGAAGGACATAAGATGGATCAGAAGAACTTAAAAATATCTGGCGATTTCGCAGTATGATGATGACGTGGAATGACTGGGCGGAGTGATGGGAGGAAGAGGGACACGTGTAAAAATAGATCAGATAACTTGTGACATGCAGTAACAGCAAAGTGGTTGGCAAGTGGGTGGAAAAAAACCTACTAGTTTAGATTTGAAAGCAGGTAAGGACGATATGAGGTGCCATTCTTGTTTCAAAATACTTGGCTGAACGCGCTGGATCCCAATTTACAATTTGAAGGCACATACAGTTTGGAATCTGTCCCATACCTTAATATCTTGATTAAAAAGTCTGATAAAGGGTTCGTCACAGACCTTTACCGTAAATCCACGGACAGGAACACTTTTCTTACATATGACAGTTGTCATAATACTGCTTTTAAACAAAATCTGCCCATTAGTCAATTTCTAAGAATTAAGAGACTTTGCACAGCTAATACAGATTTTGAAAAACATGCTGCCGACCTATATCAAAGCTTTGCACAACGGGGGTACCCAAACAAATGTATTTATAAGGCGTACCAAAGGGCTTGTGATACTGATCGGTCTACACTGTTGAAGAATACAGTTCGTTCTAATTAGGCAGGGCGCGGGCAGGGTCCCGGCGCCCGAGAGTAACCGGGTGCCGGTTAGGCGCGGGACCCTGCAAGCGTCGGGCGGTCGGGGACGAGCGCGCCAAAGGGGGGAGCGTGGCATCATTCAATCTGATTGGCTCCGCGGGTGCACGTGCCAGGCGGAGCCAATCAGTCGGGCCAGGCGGGCATGTGCTCCTGCCGCTGTTGCGAGCCTGGAGCACATGCTGCTGGCTGTCGGCGCGGCGTGTTCCTGTGCGGCTGGTCGTCGGCAGTTTCCCAAGCGGCGGGGCAGCTCCGACTCGGTTTTTCCGGGTGCGGGACGGTGCCTTCGGCAAAAGGCAAGTTTTTTCCGAGTGGAGGGACGGTTTTGGTGGCGGCTTGCTTCCAAGGGGGCACAAAAGTAACCCGAAGTAGTTTGGGCATGGCAGGGGGGGGTCGTGGGGCAAAGGGGGGGCTGGCAGTCAAGCAGGGGGTGGCCTTGAGGGGGCGGGGGCGGCCTGGAGGCCGCGGGCAGGACTGGGAGTTGGGGTAGGGGGGAGGGGGGCTGGTAGGCCGAGGGGAGGCCTGAATCTGGTCCGGGGGGTTGGGGGGTCCCCTTCCGTGCCTCGGGCTGCGGCTAGAGGCCGAGTTGCTCATGGCCGGCATGGTGGGAGTGGGTCTATGGGGGAGGGGGCTGTTGTGGCTCCGCTGGCCACTCCACGGGGTAGGGCCCCCATGCGGGGGGTGACGTCAGTTGGGGGGAGGGGGGGCAGGCGTTGGCGGAGAGGGGGGGGTCAGTGTTGGGGGTGGGGCTGCCTCCGGGGGCCTTTCGGTTGAGCCCTCGCTTGGCGGTCGGGGCGCTGAGGGTAGTCAGGGGCATGGGGGGCTGGTGATCCCGGCTGGGAGTGTTTTGCCACCGGGCTCTTCCCCCCCTTTGGGACCAGTGGGCGGCTGGGGGGCAGGGGTCCTCGCAGGTGGAGTGGTTGGGGGCCTGGCAGCCGTGGTCTCCTGGTTTCTCGCCTCTCTGCCCCCCCTTTTTCTCTCCGCAGGTTCCCTGGTTGTCCGCGCCTCGTGTCGTGTCGGCGGCGGGGGCTACGGCTGGTCCAGCGAACATGGATCCTGTTCCTGGTGCGCCCAGTGGGACGACGGCGGTGGACGGCGCTGCACAAGGGGCCGGTCTGCAGCCGCGGACGGAGGATTCCCCAGGACCGTTGCCTGCTCCTGCCCTTGCTGGTTCGGCGGGAGGTGCTTCGGGTGAGTTGACTGCATTGGGCGGAGCTCCAGGGGGGTCGGGGGCTGCGCGGTCGGGAAAAAGGGGGCAGAAGCGGAAACATGCATGTCGTCGGAGGCGTGATTCGGACTCGTCGTCCTCTTCGTCGTCGGCGGATTCGGGGTCCTCAAGTGCTGAGGATGGGAGGGGGGCGACCCAGGGGGGCGATGCGTCGGCTGGGGCGGGCTCGGCGGTGTCCTCCGTTGCCTCCCTTTCGGAGCTGTGGGAGGGGGTTCCTCAGAAGTTACGGCGTCGGATCACGCGTAGGCAGTATATTGACATTTTCCGTTTGCTCGAGGGCAGGAAGCGCTCGGGTGATAGTAAAAAGAAGCGGAAGGAGGAGGAAAAGGCTGGGCGGCTTCACCGTGTTTCGCGTAATGTGGTCAATTGGGTCCGGGCTTTTTTGCGATTGGCGAGCGTTTGGGGGCGTCGTTGGCCGGACCAATTCGGTAGTCTATTGGCGTATGCGGATTCGATCTTGGAGGCGTCGCAGGTGCACGAAGGTTGGTCGTGGCTTAATTACGACAAAAAGTTTCGTGACAAAATGGAGGAGAACCGTTTGCTGACCTGGACTACGCAGGATATTAGCCTTTGGTTAACGCAAATGTCGGTGAAAGGGGGTGGGGGGGTAGGGGGGTCAGGGCAGGGTTGGGGGTGACTGGCGGGGTGAACCGGTCCTTTCGAGGGGAGCCCCCCGCGGGGCAGGCACGTGCTGCCGTCGGGGTGGGCGGAGACGTGTGCTGGAGGTTCAACAGAGCCTCGTGCCCTTTCCCGGACTGCAAGTTCCGGCATGCGTGCTCCGTCTGTGGGGGGTCCCATTCCGCGTCCAAATGTGTTAAAAAAGGGGGCCCCTCCCTCCCGGGGTCCGGTTCCAAGTAGGCCGGCCGATTCGCGCCTGGCGCCCTCCCCGATTCGGGTCCCCGTTTTGCGTAGGTGGCTTCGCGGGTACCCCAAGGTGCATGACAAATTATGTTTGGAGAAGGGTTTTCAATTTGGCTTCGTTATTCCGGTGCGGGGTTGGGCGGCGGGCACGGTGGCTCGTAATTCCCCCAGTGTGCGGCGCTGGCTCGAGGTGGCCCGGCGGAAGTTGTCGGCCGAGTTGCAGCTTGGCAGGGTGGTGGGGCCGTTCAGTGGCCCGCCTTTTCCGGATTTTGTGGTGTCCCCCTTGGGTGTGGTGCCCAAGAAGGAACCGGGGAAGTTTCGCCTCATTCGTAATTTGTCTGCTCCGATGGGCTCCTCTGTCAATGAACTTATCCCGCGGGAGTTTTGTTCGGTGCGCTATGCCTCTTTCGATAGGGCGGCGGAGCTTGTGTCTCTGTCGGGTCCTGGGGCGTTGATGGCCAAGGTGGATTTGGAATCGGCTTTCCGACTGTTGCCCGTCCACCCTTCGTCTTTTCCGTTGTTGGGTTTCCAATTTGAGGGGGCGTATTACTACGATAAATGCATGCCGATGGGCTGTTTGGTGTCGTGCGCCTACTTTGAAAAGTTTAGTACCTTCCTGCATTGGAAGTTGGTGCAGGCGGTTGGCTGTTCGGGGGTGGTTCATTATCTGGATGATTTTCTGTTTGGGGGGGGGGGCCGCTTCTGCGCAGTGTGGTGCTTTATTATGCGGTTTTATTCGCTTGGCGGCCGAACTGGGGGTGCCTTTAGCGGAGGGGAAGACGGTGGGCCCCGCGACAACGATAGTGTTCTTGGGCGTCGAGTTGGATTCGCTGAGGATGGTGGCGCGGCTCCCCGGTGAGAAGGTGGGGAAGCTGCGGGTTCTCGTGGCCAATCTTTTGGCTTCCAAGAAAGTCACCTTGAGAGACGCGCAGGTTCTTCTTGGTTCCCTCAACTTTGCCTGTAAGGTCATTCCCATGGGGCGGGTGTTTAGTCGACGGCTGGCAGCGGCGACGGCTGGAGTGCGCAAGCCGCATCACCATATTCGAGTGACGCGGGGCATGCGTGATGATTTGCGCGTTTGGGATGTCTTTTTGCGTGACTTCAATGGGGTGACGGTTTTGCGGGGCTCGGCGGTTACCTCCGAGGAGTTGCAATTGTACACGGATGCAGCCGGGGGAGTTGGATTGGGAATCTATTTTAATGGGGCGTGGTGTGCTGACCGGTGGCCGCGCGAGTGGGTGGCGAACGGCTTGGTTAGCAATATTACTTTCTTGGAGCTCTTCCCGATTTTGGTGGTGCTGGAGTTGTGGCCCGATAGGTTAGCCGACCGCGGGGTGTTGTGGTGGTGTGACAACGAGGCGGTGGTTCATGTGGTTAACCGTTTTTCTCCGCGGTGCGTGGCAGTGGCGTCGCTGATGCGCCAGGTCGTGCTAGCGTGTTTGCGCTTAAATGTACACTTGCGCGCTCGGCACATACCAGGGCGTACTAATGATCTGGCTGATGCTCTTTCCCGTTTGCAGTTGGATCGGTTTCGGGAGTTGGCTCCGGACGCCGACCCGGTTGGGCTGACGGTCCCTTGGCACGTGTGGAGCGATGGCCTGCTACGATGAGGTGTCTTCTGCAGAGCTCGGTGGTGTACAGGACCTGGGAGGCATATCGGATCGGTTGCGAGCGAGTGCAAGAGTTTTTGCAAGTGCAGGGGTGGGCTGCGGGGGCGGTCCCGGATCAGTTGCTGGGGGGGGGTATGTTAGCTGGTCTAAGGAGCGGGGGGTTTCGCGATCGTCCGTGCGTTGCCATCTAGCGGGTTTCTGGTTTTTTGCCAGGGCGACGGGCTGGGAGGTGCCCGGGCGGGGTTTTTTGGCGCGACGTTTGCTTCAGGGCTGGGAGCGTTCTCAGCCGGGTCTCCGCGATCGTCGTCGTCCGGTTACGCACGACCTCCTGGTGCAGCTGTGCGCGGTGCTACCGGAGGTGGCCCGGTCGCCGTATGAGCGCACGCTCTTTCGTGCGGCTTTCTGCCTGGCGTTTTTTGGTGCCTTTCGCGTCGGGGAGTTGATGGCTGCGTCGGCATCGGCGGGTCCCGGGAATTGTTTGCTCCGGCGGCACGTGTGGATGGTGCATCCGCGGATGCACGTGTTGCTGGCTCGGTCCAAGACGGACCCGCGGGGTAAGGGGCTTTGGGTGGTCCTCAGATCTACGGGAGGGCTTACCTGCCCAGTGGCCTCCATGCAGGGCTTCCTGGCCCTGCGCCCGGGGGGTGGCGGTGCGCTTTTTACGCATCAGGATGGTAGGGCATTGACGCGTTTTCAGTTCACGGAGGTTTTGCGGCTCGCGCTGACTCGGTTGGGCGAAGATCCTCGTCTTTTTTCGGCCCATTCTTTTCGCATCGGTGCGGCTACCAGCGCGGCGGTGGCGGGTTGCTCGGGTCTTTAGATTCAAAGTATTGACAGGTGGCGGTCGACGGCGTTCGAAGGGTACGTCCGTCTCTGACCTGGCCATTCCTGGGGGGGGGGTGGGGGTTACTAATGTGGTTATGTTTTCTCTTCCAGATGGGGAGCCGAGAAAGCTGGTCTGCTGGATTCTGGGCCACTCTTTCGTTTACTGGGCTGGCCAGCGAGCGGCGGAGCGCCCCTTTGGGCCGAATCTCGGGCTGGCTAAGGATGAGGTGGCGATTTCATGGCTGGGCGAGCGGGGTCTGCGGTGGGAGCAGCTGCTGCCTTTGCTCCATCACCATGGCCACGTCAGGCAGCATCCAGCGATTCTCATTTTGCATCTAGGGGGCAACGATTTGGCTGCGTGGTCCTGCAAGCGGTTGATCAGGGCTGCTAAGCGGGATTTTGAATTGGTGCGTCGCCTGTTTCCGGGCGCTGCGTTGGTCTGGTCGGATATTGTTCCGAGGCCAGCGTGCTGGGATCAGCGGCGCTGGTCTCGTGGGCTGACCAAAATCAACCGGCAAATTGGGAGGTGGGTGAGCGATCATGGCGGGTTTCAGGTGCAACACCCTTGGGCGGAGGTGTCTTGCGGGGGGTTGTTCAGGGGGGATGGAGTTCATTTGTCCCCTGTGGGAACTGATCTCCTCCTGAACGATTGGCAGGAGTTGTTGGAGGGTCTTGTGAGGTCCCGGTATCAATGGTCGCAGCTTTCAGCAGGTGGGGGGCGGCACAGATGGTGATGGTGCCTGTGCCGGTGGCGGGATCCCGGAGGTTTCCGGGGTCCGGAGCCTTATGCCACTTGGGGTGGGGGCGGGGTGCCCTTGCCCGGATAACCCCTGGAAGACTTTTGCTAGTAATATGGCGAGGTCGGATAGGGGTTGGGTGAGCTCGGCCGTTGGGGGGTCCACGGCCGCAGCGGAGGCGGGGCCGCTTTGCTAGTAGCATGGCTGGCGGCATACCGCTCCGCTGGGTTGGGAGAGTTATGTACTCTTGGCATTAATGTTAATATGTTGCTGTTAAAAATAAAGCTGCGACCAGTTTGTTACCATGAAAATGTTGTCTGTGGTTTGTACCATAGGGGGTGTAAGGGGGGGGCTGGGGTTTGGAGCTGGGGAAGCGCCGTGTCCGGCTACCCGGTTATTAGGCAGGGCGCGGGCAGGGTCCCGGCGCCCGAGAGTAACCGGGTGCCGGTTAGGCGCGGGACCCTGCAAGCGTCGGGCGGTCGGGGACGAGCGCGCCAAAGGGGGGAGCGTGGCACCATTCAATCTGATTGGCTCCGCGGGTGCACGTGCCAGGCGGAGCCAATCAGTCAGGCCAGGCGGGCATGTGCTCCTGCCGCTGTTGCGAGCCTGGAGCACATGCTGCTGGCTGTCGGTGCGGCGTCCCACCCGCCCGCCCCCTTTTTTCCTTTTGTGGTTTCGGGGGGAGACTGAGGGGTGTCGCAGCTGGGGGGGCTGTTTTGCGGGATCCCGGAGGATTCCGGGGTCCGGAGCCTTATGCCACTTGGGGTGGGGGCGGGGTGCCCTTGCCCGGATAACCCCTGGAAGACTTTTGCTAGTAATATGGCGAGGTCGGATAGGGGTTGGGTGAGCTCGACCGTTGGGGGGTCCACGGCCGCAGCGGAGGTGGGGCCGCTTTGCTAGTAGCATGGCTGGCGGCATACCGCTCCGCTGGGTTGGGAGAGTTATGTACTCTTGGCATTAATGTTAATATGTTGCTGTTAAAAATAAAGCTGCGACCAGTTTGTTACCATGAAAATGTTGTCTGTGGTTTGTACCATAGGGGGTGTAAGGGGGGAAAGGGGAGGGGGGGGGCTGGGGTTTGGAGCTGGGGAAGCGCCGTGTCCGGCTACCCGGTTACACTGATAGGGTGACCTGCCCTCTCACTTTTTCTATGCATTCCAAAACTATTACTGATATTTTGAAACAAGAATGGCACCTCATATCGTCCTTACCTGCTTTCAAATCTAAAAGTTTAATGGTAGCATATAAACGAGCACCCAATTTGAGACATTCGTTAGTTCCATCTGCTCTCACTGTCCCCAGGCCCTCACCCACAGTTAAAGGTCACTGCAGCTGTGGGAATTGCTCTGTGTGCATACATGCAATCACCATCAAAAATTGTTTTAGACACACGTCTACAGGACATAAAATCGATATACATCATTGCTCAAATTGTAAGACCATTAATGCCATCTATTTGATATTATGCCCTTGTGATATGGTTTACATAGGCAAAACCTTAAGACAAATACGAACGCGAATTATCGAGCACAGAAGTAACATCCAGAGGAAAATCACTGACAAACCTTTAGTCTCGCATTGGCTGGAGCAAGGCCATTTGATTAGTGACTTAAAATTTCTAGTCATCAAGACTGTCATTCCACATTGGCGAGGGGGCAATATTGACAATACCTTACTTAGGTTAGAACAACGTTTTATTTATGAATTTAACAGTCTGGAACCATTTGGCCTTAATCAAGAGATAGACCTTTCTGTTTTTTTACAATAAGGTCAATGATTTCACCCACTTCCTTTGCTTTTTATTTGTATTATTTTTCTTCAATATCGATATATTCATAATTCCATTATTTTTATTATCATTATCAAGTTTACTATCTTTATTTTTAATTTTTTAATATGGGTCAATTATTCTACGCGGGTTGCTGTGTTATTGGATTACCTTTGGAATTTATGAACCCCCCTTTTCAGTCTGGTTTACTAATTATGTATGTATGTCTCATGGTCCTACCTATGCGTTTAGATTTGATATTAGTACATTATGAAAACATTTTATATAAACCACTAGTAGGTTTTTTTTCCACCCACTTGCCAACCACTTTGCTGTTACTGCATGTCACAAGTTATCTGATCTATTTTTACACGTGTCCCTCTTCCTCCCATCACTCCGCCCAGTCATTCCACGTCATCATCATACTGCGAAATCGCCAGATATTTTTAAGTTCTTCTGATCCATCTTATGTCCTTCTTTTTTTATAGTATAGTCATATTTCTAAGGTTATTTTGGAATTTTAAGCATTCCTTTGATTAATATAATTTTGATCCCCTCCGCGGCCTGTTCTGCCCACCCTGGCTCCGCCCACTTGCCCGATGACGTCATAACGGCGGGAACTTCGGTGTTTACTTAGTATCACTATCATCCCTTCCGGTCTTGTTTTCACTGTTGCGATAGATCTCTAACAATTCAGTTCCTGTTGGATTATATCTTTGAAACGCTGCAGACTACGATTACCCTTTTGGCACTAATCCTCGGTTGGAACCGGTAATTTATGATACAAACTCCTTTTTTAAAATTTACATAGACTGGGTTCCTCATTTTTCCTTTCCGGAATGATCTACACACTACTTCTGTAGTTGGATTCAATAGTTTACCTTTAATGTGTGTAGAGCCATCCACGTTTTTATACTTTTGCAATCATTACACCATGCACTACTCGTCCCGGCTGGTATCCACCACATGCTGTTAAGGCTTCATTGGCCGGCATTTATTCTTTTAATTCCAACCAACTGCTAGCATGACGGATGTGGCTGAACAACTGCATCTAACTTGTGCTTCACGTCCCTTTAGGTTCTTGCCTTTTTTCGCGGTTCTCTTAATTACAATGTTTGTCTTCCAACACACTAACCTGTCCCGATGGTATCAAACTAGGTTTCTTAATCCTTTGTGAACCATTCAATTTAATAACATTTACAGCCCTCGTCTTGGCTGATCGTACATATCCTCTTTCTTTTGGATTACATGCTCGTCCCACCTTTTTGATCAATTAGATCGTTCCTAGACAAACATTTGCTTAGTTTTTGCTAATTTACGTTTAGCTTGCATGTGCACAAGAAATCGGTCCTTAATATTGGTGGTGTTCCTTGCCTTTATTTTAAGATTTTATACTCTTTTCGTATCAACTTTTGAATACCACAGTATATTTGTTTATAGTCCTCCTGATTAACACTTTACGATGTTCCCTTTAGATGTGTACAGCAGTCTCGCACAACTATTTTAAAGAGATTATCTAATAGTTTTTACCATGGTGAGTGTTTATGTCATGTTCACTTATTTCGAGGATTCATGTTCTTTTACTAGTTCTTATTTGACCTTGATTCATTATTTATTTATTCCTTCTAATATTATTTTTTAACATAATTTGTACTAGTTTATGTATTTAGCAGTTTATTTTATTTATCATTTTATTATGTTTTCATCTCCCTCTTAATGTATAGATATTCATTCCCCCCCCCCTTTTATGCTATATATTTTCATGTAAAAAAAAATTTTCATATCGCCTTTTAGCTAGTGCATAGCAGCTTGACACAATTGTCTTAAAGAGACACCTTCTTGTGCAGTTCTGGTAGGTGTCAGCGATTTATATACATTAGTTTCAATTCACCACAACTATTTTAAAGAGATTATCTAATAGTTTTAACCATGGTGAGTGTTTATGTCATGTTTGCTTATTTCGAGTATTTATATTCTTTTACTAGGTCTTATTTGATCTTGATTTATTATTTATTTATTTATTCCTTCTAATATTTTTAACATAATTTTTACTAGTTGATGTATTTAGCAGCTTATTTTATTTATCATTTGAGTATGTTTTTATATCCCTCTTAATGTATATTCATTCCCCCCCCCTTTTTTATGCTATATATCTTCATGTAAAAAAAAAATTTCATATCGCCTTTTAGCTAGTGCATAGCAGCTTGACACAATTGTCTTAAAGAGACACCTTCTGGTGCAGTTCTGGTAGGTGTCAGTGATTTATATACATTAGTTTCAATTCACCATTTTTTATTCACTTATTGAATTCCGTATTCATCACACTTTATGTATATTCACTTATTAACTTGGTCTCTTATTACTTTTTATCATTTTTAATACATGGTTCTTTAATATATATTGCTATTGTATTAGTTGATTTATGCATTGTATTGGTTGTTACATTAACACGATTAATTGTCCTTCCATGTTCATGCATAGTTTGTATCATGTGTCTCCAGTGTATTCATCTTCTCCTTTGTCTCGGCCCTACAACCTTTATAAGTTACTTTGAAGGTGGTTTTTAATGTGTTTGTATATTATTTTGATTTTTATTATTTTTATAATATTGTTTTACATATTACTTTTTATTTTTTAATTATTTATGATGGTTGCTATAACATGTCTTATGTATTTTATGTTAGCTGTATGTCCCCTGAGGAAGGCGTTTGCCGAAACGCGTAGGGGCGTTTTCTAATAAAGCAGTCTTCACCAACCTACAACTCTTTCCCCCCCATGTCCAGGGACATGACATGATATGGGAGTATGAGCATGACATTATGTTCAATGCTCACTGCCAAAAGCTGTGTAGGGGGACACAGTCCTCTGATATGTAACAGATATATGTAGGCCACTTTGTGCAAACATGCACTCACAGCCTCTCTCAGGGCCAGTTTCCAGTGCTCTTGCCATTGTATTAGCTGTCCCTATGTTCAAACATAAAGGGTACACAAATGAGGAGCAGAGGGTTCTGGGTATTTTCCACAAAAGAGCAGATTGCAGTGGATGTATATGAATCAGAGGTTAGTTAAATGGCTGAACCATCAAAGCATAGGTCCAGTATGAGCATGGTCTAACTGCACACATCTGTTCATGCTGAGAGGCCTCCCTCCCTGTGACCATGTCATGGCTATGTATCCATATAGTGCTATATAGGAGTAAGCTGCAGTGACAAGAATGCTGTTTTTTTTTAATGGCATTCTAGTCACTGGCCAGACTGCTGGCTGTCCATGCTGTCTGTACAGAGCCAAGATCCTCCTCATGGCTATGTATACCTGCAGTGGGTGGTAACTGGACAACCTGCCACAGATGGTGTGTGGGTGACTAATGCACAACATCTGCAGGCTGACTGAGGGCATACAGTATTAGTATTATTCATTTTTATGTTTTCTGCACATTGGTTCAGCAAGCATGTACGTTGCAATCATAGACATCCAACAGCATGACCTCATTGCCTCTGCTGTAGCACATTGTGCAAAAGATCATTCCACTTGACCCTGTAGATGCATCACAAATGAGTTGTATATGATTGAAACTGTCATGATAATTGTGAATGAACATCATTTACTCCATCACATATATGCAGTACATGTAGGCACATCATACTCCTGGGATGCCCACCTTCATAGATCATCCCATATCCTTACTTGCTCCATATGGGCAATATTAGAGACACATCAGTTCAGAGACATGAGTGGACACCAGGTGTGTAACATCATGAGAGTGACCTTTTCGACTAGACAGTATGTGTGTAGACCTTATTTGTCCAAGAGCACATTGCGTTTGTATGCAACTTGTACAGATGTATGACTTTTATGTCTTTGGCTCATAGACTCCTTACTTGTGCAGTCAGGGGCGGCCCAAGGGGGGTGCGGGGCCATGTGCGGAGACTCGGTGCGGGGCCTCATTTGCATAAGGGTCCTCATTTGCATAAATATTTGCATAATGTTACCATACACGAACTTTTAGTAAACATGCCTCTTAATGAGTGTATGAATAAAGAAAGACTAAAAGACTTCTACATTACTATAATCCAGTGCCAACCGCCAGACACATTAGGAACTACTACAAACACTGCCCATTTAGAACCCATAGCAAACCCGCCGTATCCTAACAGCACTACCAGGACTCATAAAGCACCATACCCTAACTATCAAAAGGAAACGCTGCAAATATTAAACCAATACATTTCAGAGAACAACAATACATGACCTACTGGGGAAAGAGAACAAGTGGCAATGTCAAATAGGAATTACATAAACAGAATACCTCAGCTCAGTTACACATGAACAGAACATAAACCATCACCAAACAAGGAATCACAATTTAGAAACAGGAAGACAATAATTAAACTGGGAATCCCAAAAGCCAAACTTGGAATGTACAACACTGTAGAAATAAAACTATACATTAATTTGCTCTTGTACTAAACAAAGCGCAGACGTTAATGATGCACATTTCCCAGAGCTGATATATTCCAATTAATAAATTCAAAATAAAGAGATATTTTTCTACCTTTTGTGCATTTTTTTTCAGCTGCAATTGCTCCAGCCACTTTCTTCTGGTTTCTTCGTGTCTTCCGCTAATTCTTTCATCGTCTGCTGTCCATTTGTCTTTTCTTCTCTCTTCTAGTTTTTTTTCCATTCTCTCTCTCTACATCTGCTTTAACATACTAATCTTTCTCCTTTTCCTCTTTCCTCATTCCTATTTCATCCACTCAAATTTTACCCCTCCATCCTCAATCCCCACTTACTCTCCCAATATCCGGACAATTGTAGATTTGTCTTCCCTCCCACACAAAATATTTTTTCCCTCTCCATTTCACTCTCCCAGCTCCATCCCATTCTAATCCTCCCCCAACATCAGCTCCATTCTAGTTCCAGTCCCACCCAGCATCCGCTCCCTTCTAGTCCCCGCATCAGCCCATTTCCAGTCCTAGCCCCCCATAAGCCCATTTCCAGTCCTAGCTCCCCCATCTATTTGCAGTCCCATCCAAGTCCCTCCATCAGCTCATTTCCAATCCCAGCCCCCCATGAGCCCATTTCTAGTCCTTTCCTAGCCCCACCATCAGCCCATGTCAAATCCTAGCTCCCCTCCACTCAGCCCATTTCCAATCCAAGCCCCCCAGGAGCCTACTTCCAGTTCTAGCCCCTTCATGAGTCGATTTACTTCCAACCCCCCCCCACAGCCCATTTCCTATCTTAGCTCCCCCCCCCAGCCAATTTCCAGTCCTCTTCTAGCCCCTCCATCAGCCCATTTCCTGTCCTCACCCCCCCCTCGCCCATTAGCAGTCCTAGCTCCCTCCCCCTCACAACCCATTTCCATTCAAGCCCCCGTCCCCATCAGCTATTTGCAGTTCAAGCCCTCCTTCCACTCAGCCCATTTCCAGTTCCTAGCCTCCTCATAGCCCATTACTAGTCCTAACCCCCCATCAGCCCATTACGTCCTAACCCCCCATCACCCTATTTCCCAGTCCTAGCCCCCCATCAGCCTATTTCCAGTCTTAGCCCCCCTCCCATAGCCATTTACCAGTCCTACCCCCCCATCAGCCCATTTCCAGTCTTAGCCCCCCATAGCCCATTACCAGTCCTAACCCCCCCATCACCCTATTTCCAGTCCTAGCCACCCCATCAGCCTATTTCCAGTCTTAGCCCCACCCCTAGCCAATTAACAGTCCTACCCCCCCCATCAGCCCACTTCCAGTCTTAGCCTCCCCCCCATGGCCCATTACCAGTCCTAACCCCCCCCCCATGGCCCATTACCAGTCTTAACCCTCCCCCCCATGGCCCATTACCAGTCCTAACCCCCCCCCGGCCCATTACCAGTCCTAACCCCCCCCCCATGGCCCATTACCAGTCCTAACCACCCCCCCCATCAGCACAATTCCAGTCTTAGCCCCCCCATAGCCCATTACCAGTCCTAACCCCCCCCATCAGCCCATTTCCAGTCCTACCCCCCCCATGGCCCATTACCAGTCCTAACCACCCCCCCCATCAGCCCACTTCCAGTCTTAGCCCCCCCATAGCCATTACCAGTCCTAACCCCCCCCCATCAGCCCATTTCCAGTCCTACCCCCCCATGGCCCCATTACCAGTCCTAACCACCCCCCCCCCATCAGCCCACTTCCAGTCTTAGCCCCCCCATAGCCCATTAGCAGTCATAACCCCCCCCATCAGCCCATTTCCAGTCCTACCCCCCCCACTTCCAGCCTTAGCCCCTCTCCCCATAGTCAATTACCAGTCCTACCCCCCCATCAGCCCATTTCCAGTCTTAGCCCCGCCTTCAGCCCATTTACAGTACTACCCCCCCCCACTTTCAGCCTTAGCCCCCTCCCCATAGCCCATTACCAGTCCTAACCCCCCCATCAGCCCACTTAGCCCCCCCATAGCCCATTACCAGTCCTAACCCCCCCCACCATAGCCCATTACCAGTCCTAGCCTCCCCCCCATGGCCCATTACCAGTCCTAAACCCCCCCCAGCCCACTTATCCCCCCCCCCCAGCCCACTTAGCCCCCCCCCATGGCCCATTACCAGTCCTAGCCTCCACCCCCCATGGCCCATTACCAGTCCTAACCCCCCCCCCCATCAGCCCACTTCCAGTCTTAGCCTCCCCCCCATGGCCCATTACCAGTCCTACCCCCCCCCCCTGGCCCTTCACCAGTCCTTACCAGCCCCCCCCCCGGCCATTTACCTTTCATCACCACCCCCCCCCCCATCAGCCCACTTCCAGTTTAGCCTCCCCTCCCATAGCCCATTACCAGTCCTAACCACCCCCCCCCTATCATTCCAAATTAAAATAAAAAAAAAACCAAACTGGCTGCTTCTGCCGCGGCAGCATCAAGAGCTCTGCAGAGGCAGCATCAAGAGCTATGCCGCGGGCCCCCCCACTGCCCGGCAGAGCCTCCGTGCATCCTCAGCAGCTTTATTCATGTCCAAAACGCGGGCTTCTTTCAGAGCCGCGAGAGTTTCTTTTCTCGCGGCTCTCTTAATCCCGCGGGGCTGATGGGTAATCCCATCACCGTCGGCGGGATTAACAGAGCCGCGAGAAAGTAAACTCTCGCGGCTCTGAAAGAAGCCCGCGTTTTGGACATGAAGAAAGCTGCTGAGGATGCACAGAGGCTCTGCCGGGCAGGGGGGGGGCCCCGCGGCAGAGCTATTGATGCTGCCGCGGCAGAGCTCTTGCTGCTGCCGCGGCAGAAGCAGCCGGTTTGTTTTTTTTTTTAAAACTTGGGATGCTGAAGAATGTTTTTTGCGCGGGGCCCCCTGAAACGCGGGGCCCTGTGCAAAAAACATTCTTGCTCAATGGACGGGCCGGCCCTGTGTGCAGTGGTTATATGCATATGTGTCAGAAGAACTGTATGGTGGTTAGAACAGTGGAGACATCTGTGAAATCTAAATAGAAGGTATTATCCTTTCCCTGTAACTTTATTTCACACACACTACAACTGAGGTCACCTGCATTTGTGAGGTCACAACTCCAGCCTTGTTTTGTTCATATAACTCCTTTTCTTAAAACACTTCATTGGCTTCCTCTCCACTTCCACATCCAATTCAGACTCCTTCTGACCTTTAAGTGCATTCACTCTGCTGCACCTCACTATCTCTCTTCTCTCCTCTCCCTCTACATCCCTCCTCGTGAACTTCGTTCTTCTACTGGCTTGCTCCTTTCTTTGCCCTTTTCTACCTCTTTCAACGTTAGATTTTGGTCCTTTCACTTCGCTGATCCTTATGTTTGGAATAAACTTGGAGTCTGTATGTCAGGCTTCATCACTGCCCCTTTTCAGATCTAAGCTCAAGGCTCATCTCTTTGAGGCTGCCTTTAGATCCTGATCCCTTGTTCCTTATGTTTCCTTACCCTTCCATGTTCTATCCTCTTTCTCATTCTTGTCTTGTTTGTCTTAATTATATTGTAAGCTCTAATGAGTAGAGACTGTCTATATCTCTGTTTGTACAGCACCGCATATGCCTAATAGCTTCATAAATGTTCATTAATAATAATAATAATAATAATAATAATAATAATAATAATAATAATAATAATAAAGATATCATGCTTGGCAAGGTTGAAGGTCAACTCAAAAGAGGAAAGCCAACAATGAGATGGACTGATACAATAACAGCCACTCTATCAACACTTAGCCATCTGACTGAAGATCAAACACAGTTTAGAACAACTATCTAGATAAGTGGTTCTCAACCCAGTCCTCTTGGATCCCAGGACAGTCAGATTTCTAGAATATCCACAATGAATATGCATGAGATAGATCTGTATGCACTGCTTCCAGTGTATGCAGGTCTATTTCATTCATATTCATTGTGGATATTATGAAAACCGGACTGGCCTGAGGGTCCCAGAGCACTGGGTTGAGAACCACTGAGGTCGCCATGAGTCGGCACCGATTCAATGGCACTTAACAACAACATGATTGTACTACTGAAACTGCAGAAGGAATTATTATTAGACTATCTTATTTTGATAATCTTATGCTTGCTTAATTAACAGGTATCACAATCTGAAAGACAATCAGTTTATTTATGAAACAAGTTATTTATTTATTTATTTAACAGGTCTTTTATACCGCCTTATCATATATTCAAAGCTGTTTACATGGAACAGTTACAGCAACGAGCTTTACATAGAACAGGGAAATACAACTTGGAGGTTAGTTGGGGGTATAACAGGCAATTAACAATTGCTAACTATATACAAGCAAACTGTTGCAGTGTGTTGAGGTCCATTTCATCATAGATTATGATCTTCTGGGATAGGGCCAAAATATTCTAGGAAAAGATGAGTTTTTATGGCTTTCCCAAAGTCCACTAGGTTTTTGATTGCACGTGTTGAGGCAGAGAGATCGTTCCACAGCTGGGGTGCATAAAAGGAGAAGGCTCTATTGCAGGTGGATTGATTTACTTTTCTAGTTTGGCGGGTCTCTAGGATGTTGTTGTCTGCTCCTTTTCTTGTTCTGGATGGGGGTGTCTTCCTGATCAATGGTTGGAGAGTTGTTGGAGAGAGGTTGTTTAATATTTTGAAAATTATTATTATATTCTTGTATTTAGTGCATACAGTGACAGGGAGCCAGTGTAGCTGGTGGAGTGTAGGAATTATGTGGCTGTATTTTGCTGTTCCAGTAATGATTCTTGCCACAGTATTTTGTACTAGTTGTAGGGGGAGAGTTGTTTTCTTTGGAAGGCCATGGTAAATTGCATTACAGAAATCTATTATAAGTGTTATTATGTCTTGGCATACTGTTTGGAAATCACTATTTAAGACTAATAAAAGAAAATATTTTTTCACTCAACATGTAATCAAACTTTGGAATTTGTTACCGGAGGATGTAGTAAAGGCTGTTAGTGTAGCTGGGTTTAAAAAAGGTTTGGACAAGTTCCTGGAGAGAAAGGTCCATAAACCATTATTAAGAAGGGACCCAGGATATCAATGCTTGACCTAGTACAAGCATTGCAGAACCTGTGTCTTTTGGGGAAACTGCTAGGTATGTATGACCTAGATTGGCCACTGTTGGAAGCAGGATACTGGGCTTGATGGACCTTGGTCTGACCCAGTATGGCATATCTTATGATCTTATGATTGTTGGTGAGTAGTGGTTTGAGTTTGTGTAACGTTCTCAGCTTGTGGTAAGCTGATCTGGTTGTTTTTTGTTGATGTGAGACAAGGTAACTCCAAGGTATTTAACTTCTTGTTTATTGTTTATGGTGTGGTCGAAGATCTTTATTGAGTCTGGTGGGGAGAATATAGTATTCCTCGTAATGTGCATCAATTCAGATTTTTTGTAATTTATGAACAGGCTTTGACTGTTGAGCCATTCTGACATTGATTCGAGGTATGCTGTGATTTGTGTGTAGTCTGGATGTTTGATGTTTATGGGGGTGAATGCCATGATATCATCTGCGTATATTCTATAATGGATGTTGAATTGTTTTATAATGTTGCATATTGGTTGAATGTAAACATTGAATAGTAGTGCTGAGAGAGATGAGCCTTGTGGGACACCTTGGTGTTGGATGAAGGGTTCAGACTGTTGGTTTTTGATTTTTACTTGCTGGGTATGGTGGGAGAGGTATGAGAGGAACCAATCTAGCACTGTGCCATTTATACCCATGTCTCTGAGTCTTTGCAACAGAGTGTTATGATTTACTGAGTCAAAGGTGGCAGTGATGTCTATGAAGCATAATACAAAACCCTGGTGTATATTGTCCATACCTGTTACAAGGGTGTCCAAGAGAGATTGAATGAGTGTTTCTAAGCTGTGGTTTTGTTTAAAGCCATATCGGTGGAGGTCCAGTGGGGCATAGGTGTCTATGTGGTCCTGTAGTTGATGCTGTACACATTACTCAATTATCTTGGCTATGAAGTTGAGGTTGGATATTGGCCGGTAGGAGTTTGGTTCATTTTTGTCAAGATTATTGTTCTTAAGTATTGGCCTAATGGATGCTTGCTTGAGTTGCAGGGGGAGGTATCCTTGCGTGAGTAAAGATTCAACAATCATTTGTATATGGGATATTAGGTATTCTCTTGTTTGCTTGATCCAGGTAACTGGACTTGGGTCAATAGGTGAGGTTGTTGTGTTTATGTTGGTTATGATGGAGTCAAGTTGTTGTCTTTATGGGATGTGGAATGTACCCCATATTTCATCCTTTATATGCTATACGTTAGATTTGGTTGGTTTCTTGAGTGGTATCTGTGTGTATTTGAGCTGTATATAATCTGCTAGGTCTTGTGGGGGAATGGAGTTTGGATCATCTGGTTTCATTGGTTCTTTTGTGAGATTGCTTACTATAGAGAAGAGTTCCCTTGGTTTGTTAATTGATTTCATTATCAGGTTCGTGTGATATTCCTTCTTGTGACTATTTATCATATTATGGTATGTGGCTTGCATTTCGTTGTATTTTGTCAAGAGATGATGGCTTTTGGTTCTTCTCCATAGTCTTTCCATTTTCCTTAGGCGTTTTTTATGTTCATTGATTTCACTTGAGTACCAGGGGGCATAGTGTTTCCTGTTATTGTTATGGATTGGTTTATTTGGTGCGATAGCTGCATTATGTAAAGTTTTGTTCCAGTTGGCAATGGTGGTATCAAGGTCTGTTATGCTTTGCTCTAGTTCTGGTAATGTGCATCAATTCAGATTTTTTGTAATTTATGAACAGGCTTTGACTGTTGAGCCATTCTGACATTGTAATTTGTCTTTGTGGAAGGTTCAAAATCTCCTTTTTTCCTTGAGGGTTGTTTCTAGTGTTTGGTTTATTATGGGTGTGTTTATGGAGAAGTTGATCATGTGGTGGTCTGATCAAGGGATTGGAGTGACTGTCATGTGTGCTATCATGTCTTTGATGTAGTGTTGGTTTGGTGCGAAGACAAGGTTGAGGGTTCCTCCCAACTTGTGGGTTGGGGTATTTATTAGTTGGATGTATTGTAGGTCTTCCATTGCTTCCAGGAAGGTATCTTGATTCTGGGTGGATAGTGATGGAAGGTTGGGGTCCCTTAGGACTATGAGAGGTTTGTTTTGGATTGCATGGGAGCAGGTTTGTTCCAAAATGGTGGAGAGTTTGTTTTCCTTTGAGCTTGAGTCTCTGTAGAGGAGGCAGAGTGCTAGATGCTTATTTGAGATTGTTACTATGCTACTTCCTGTGGATTAGATGTTGGAGGTGGTATTGAATTGTAGATGTGACTTTGTAATAACTAGCACACCCCCGCCTCTATGTGTTGGTCTTGTGGAATTGTGTATTGTATACTGTTGGCAGGCCATTTGGTTTATGAGTGCATTGTCGGTATCAAAGAGCCATGTTTCGGTGATGCACATGATGTCTATGTTCTGGTTCTGTATGTAATCCATTATAGTGTGAAATTTGTTCCATATGGATTGAGCATTGACTAATGCGCAGGAGAGTGTGGTATGTTGTGGTACTTTCACAGGAGGTATTTCCTCATTGCTGGTAGGGGTTACGTGTATTATAAGTTAGCTTCAGATGCACATATTTTTGTCTTCTGGTTAATCTCAAACAAATAATTTCTCAAATGTTGATAATCCTCAGAATTCAAGCAATGATCTGGAATTTGTTGCTGGAAGACAGAATCAAGGAAGTTAGCATAGCTGCATTTAAACAGGTTTAGCAAAGCTCCGGAGGAAAGTTCCATAAACTATTATTAACCATGAAGTCTTGATAAAGTTATCATTTATCTCAGGGTACTAACAAAAAGGAATGATCTATTCCTAGGGATCCTGCGGATACACAGGATTGTTGGATGATCATTTTGGTCAGATGCAATATGGCACATCATATATTCAAATTCTCTTCTTGCAGCCAAAAAATGGCTCTGTAACTATGTATGTACTGTGTGTGTGTATCTGCCAGAATCAAAACTATAGGGGCAAGTCTACTAAAGGTTAATGTGCGTTAATAACGTTAATGCATGTTAAGTGCCACTGCACCCAAAGAAATAAAACAGTTCTGGCACTTAACATGCGTTAACTTTATTAATGCACATTAACTTTATTAACGCACGTTAAATCCCTTTAGTAGACATGCCCTTATGTCAAAGCTGAGGAAATTGTGTTGACTATTTTAAACCCCCTCCTCCCATTAATTTTATCATGTGTTCTAAACCAAAGTTTCCTAGATAAAATATAAATATTTGCAAACAAGAGCAACTAGACAAATATGTCATACAGCAGCCAAGAATATTCATTCCAGTGTAAAAATAAATACTGCTTTGTAACTTTAAAAACATGTCAGGTAATGGAAGGTTCCCCTTTAGGAGATGATGGAAAGGTAATTTAATTTGAACACTCCGCTTACTATAGTTACTTTAACATAAATGAATAGCTATTTTTGTTAGTGTGGCTTATCGTTTAAAATCAGCACAGCACAAAGGTTTGGCTCAGGCTTATTCAGCTCAGTCTGCTCATTCCAGTCTCCATGAAAAAATCTGTATATGGCAATAATCTTAAACATCAAGACAGACCTGTGGCAATACTTATAGATTTATACTGTGCAAGAGCTGATTTTCTTGCAAGAATTCTTGCAAAGTTGCATCCTGACATGACACCAATTCTAGAGAGAGACAATTATCAGGTTACAGATGGAAAACATCAAAACACAAATCATGGCTTCAAATTTCATTCAATTCAAAATAATTGAAGTTTTGAATAAATAGAATAAACAAATCTGATGTGCATAATTCAAAAGGAATAAACTCAATTAAGCAAGTTACACATCAGATAAGTAAGGTGGAGGGTAATTTTATAAAGTCACATGCAGTTAGTATGTGTTTTTCTGTGAGGCAAAAGTGCCTATTTTATCAAGTCAAGTACATGCATACTTTATAAAATAGGGCATGAGTGGTAGAATGTTGTTTGTAAGTGTCATTGAGTTGATGTTGACTCATAGAGATCCCGTGGATAGCTGTCCTAAACTCTTCAGTCAGGCGACTACAGTAATTGTTGATAGAGAAGCATCCATAGCTGCTATAACCGAGGTAGCTCGGACACAGTGCTCCGGGCCCCTCTAACCGACCACCCCTTGCCCCCTCCCCCCATCTTAGTCCCACTCTCCTTTCCCACAGAATGCACACATACACCACTCTTGGGAAAAGCACCGGTCGCAGCTTTATTAAATTTATAACATACCGAACATTCCAGTTCAAGAATAATCCTCTTAACAATACAAACATCGGAGTAATACCTCACCAGCCATGCTATTAGCAAGGTGACCCGCAGCGGAGCAATGCCTCACCAGCCATGCTATTAGCAAGGTGACCCCGCCTCCGCTTCTGCCGCGGTCATGCCAACCACAATCTTCCTAATCCCCTTTCCCCGACCTCGCCATGTAATTAGCAAAAGTCAGCCAGGGGATGTCCGGGTCGGGGGCACCCCGCCCCGGCCCAAGTATAGCCTAAGGCTCCGGACCCCGGACCTCCGGGATCCCGCCCCCCCCAGCTGCGACACCCCTTCAGCCCCCACCCCACATCCCTAACATAGGGAGGGAAGCCGGCCTCGTCCCTGGGGAGGAGCAGGAGCTTCGGTGACCGTTGCCGACTCCTGCCTCCTCCCCACCCAGGCCACACGCCTCCCGCCTCCCAGACTCCACCACGCTCCCGCGCGCAGCTGGAGCCAATCAATGGTATTGGCGCCCTCCACGTCATCGCGCTCCCGCCCCCCAGCCGATGACGTCCGCGAGCAGGGCCCCCGCACCGGCCGAGCACCCGGTTACCATCGGCCGCCGGGACCCTGTCCCGCGGCCTTGCATTAACCGAGGCAGCTCGGACACGGTGCTCCGGGCCCCTCTAACCGACCACTCCTTGCCCCCTCCCCCCATCTTAGTCCCACTCTCCTTTCCCACAGAATGCACACATACACCACTCTTGGGAAAAGCACCGGTCGCAGCTTTATTAAATTTATAACATACCGAACATTCCAGTTCAAGAATAATCCTCTTAACAATACAAACATCGGAGTAATACCTCACCAGCCATGCTATTAGCAAGGTGACCCGCAGCGGAGCAATGCCTCACCAGCCATGCTATTAGCAAGGTGACCCCGCCTCCGCTTCTGCCGCGGTCATGCCAACCGCAATCTTCCTAATCCCCTTTCCCCGACCTCGCCATGTAATTAGCAAAAGTCAGCCAGGGGATGTCCGGGTCGGGGGCACCCCGCCCCCGACCCAAGTATAGCCTAAGGCTCCGGACCCCGGACCTCCGGGATCCCGCCACCGGCACAGAGAACATTAATGTCAGGTCGAAGGCGCCCAGCCCCGACCCCAGTGCGGCCTAGAGCTCCGGATCCCGGACACCTCCGAGATCCCTCCACCAGCACTGGCGACATTAATGTCCCGAAGCCGCCCCCCCCAAAACCAAGCTGTGACCAGGTGCACCCCCTGCCGAACCACATATACCAAGCCCACCGGCCAGTGGTGGCGAAACACTCCAACACCCCTAGAGGAGAAATACTCCCCCACCTCCGACAACCTTACGCTCGTCCCTCAGGAATGACGGATTATCCACTGCCCGAGTCGCACTGCCGAGTCCCCCCCCCACCGCATTTCTTTTTTTTTTTTTTGATAAGCCCGTAGACCATGACTGGATCACCGACCACAGCCAAGGGCCGCCCCGCGACCCTGCCAGCGCCCCCCCCAACACATAACCGGAGCCAAACCGGCTTACTCCATGGTGCCCCAGCAAAGTTATAGGCTGCATCCAACTGCGACCACGCTCCCCTGCCATAAAACGATGTCCCCGCCAGATCAAGAGCCGAGGGGTCCAGACCGTCCACACAGACTCTCCTGAACCACCCTCCCCACGAGGGAATGACCCATGGCCAAAGGACCCTAGGCTTCCAGTCCTGCCGCCGGCTGTCAGCGAAAATCACGTGACCCCCACCTCCCGGAAGCCTAGACCAGCCCGAAACCCGGGCACCTCATCCACCGTTACTTAAAACTCTTCGCTCGGCAACCCCCCCGCGACCCCCTTACGAGTCACCACCCCAAAGCTGGATGAACGTGCCGCAACAACCGCAGTCCTGCCAACTTACTGCCTACTGCTTCCACTACAGACCCCGACCCACCAGCTTCGCCGGAGATCGCCACTGCCCCACCCAGATAGAATGCCCCGAATTATACCAGGCATCCTAGCTCGGAAGGGAGGCAGCAGACTTTAACAGCCTGCCAGTATAAGCAGCAGCAAGTCCCCGGTAGCCCGGAAGAGGAAGGCAGCAGACTTGAACATCCTCCCCTTGCACACAGAGCAGCAAGTCCCCGGTAGCCCCCGTGTTACAGGTCACCTGGCATCCAAAGGCCTTGAGCACGAACCCCCCCCCCCTCCCGCCGGAATGCCCTCCTCTTGCGGCATCATGCAGGACCTCCTAACCCTTCTATATTGCCACTGTCCCCCGCCGGGGACAGGAAAGCTCGTCCCCCACCCCGTGATAACCAGCGGGGCTACGCAAGACCGATGCCCCACATCCAGCCGCAATATGCTCACACCGCTACACGCCACTGCCGATTGATTCAGCGTCACCCCCCCCACCCTTGCGACAACTCACGTACGACCTTAGGCTGTGTTCGGCCAAACCTGCCCGGAGCTGACCATATGCTACACAGCCCCTGACGGAATACCCGGACCGATGACTAGCGGTCCCAGCCTAAATAGCTGTCGTGCCCGTGTCTAAATAGCCATCATGACCGCGAAAATCTCCCCCAAACATCACCGACCCCCAATCCATACGCCTGCCCACGAATCCGACAGACCTCGGTGCAGTCCCAGCACTCCTGACGTAGTCACCACCCACTGCCTCAGCAACCCCGCCAGCAGGGGCCGGGAAGATCGTGAACGCTAATGGCGAAGAAACCCACCCCAGTCGCTACCAGTTCCGCCAAAGGGAGACGATCCCCAGCTCCGTGAACGTCCACTCCCGGCCTAATAGGAATCCTCAGCACCGGGTCCTCTGCCACACCCCAAGCGTACCCCACAATTAAATAGCTCCCAACACCCCCCTGATGGTATGGCACCCCAGCACCCATTCACTGCTCCAGAACACCCATCGTCCGGCCCATCCCCCCCCCCCCCAGCCATAGCCGGTACGCTCGAAATCCAAAAGGAACAAAGCACAGCCCATAGTCATGCAATGTCAACCAAACCTCCCAAAGCACAGCCCATAGTCATGCAATGTCAACCAAACCACCCCCTTGCACAGCCGCCCCCCCCCAATCCCGAAGTTGCATGACCCGGAACCCCCACCCCTGATCTGCAACCCTGCAGTGCACGTCCCCGGAACCCCCATAAAGGGGCTGGGTTCCGCCTACTGTCAGCTCGACTCCTACTCCCCTAACCATGCGAGGAAAACGCCACCACCGAGGCGCATTCCCGCTTAGGCCTCGCAAGCAGTTGCTTGGCCCGGACCCTCCAAACCCGCCAGAAACCCCCCCCCCCCAAGCCCTCCTCAGCACAACCGTGGGTCCTGCCGCAGCCCATCTCATAAGGCCCGTAGCGTAATAGGCCAACTACCCCTCCCAGGGAACTGGAGGGGCGGGCCCGGCAGCGCAATGGGCCCTGCCCAGTCAATTAAATACGTTACTTATACCTAGTCCTTATTATTATTATTATTGTGCGTTATGTTTTTGGCCAATTCATTTAGGTAGTAAAGTAGGCACGTATGCTTGAGTGTCCACCCCACTGACTGAGGAAACAGGTGGATATTCGCAGTCACTGGTGGGCCAGAAGACCGCTGCCCCACTGCCTCCTAGCTGTCAAATCCCCACCATTCCTGCCCGACCGGAAAGACCCCCGTTCCCCCCCTTCCATCTCCTGGGCACGCAGTAACTGCCCTATCCGACCGCTCGACGAGGCCAAAGCCGAGGCCGAGGCCCCCCACCCCCCTCCCCCCGATCCGAGTACTGTCTCGCCACCCTCTCCGACTGATAATTGGCCATTGTAGGCATTCATTTGTTGGGACACCGCTACCTGCGCCGTTCCGTTCCACCTCAACCCCCACCCCCGAGACCCTCAACCGTCCTGAATACGCGAACAATCTGCATAACCGCTTCCAAGTCCGCCGGCGCACGGTCTTCAGACTTCACACCCAATTCGCATCCAGCACACCGTATCCCCACCCCGTGCCCTTTCCGTCCCCTTCCACGCAGACGAATCGACGGTGCCGCAAAGGTGGATGACTCCGGATAGTGGCGCTGCCCACATACCGCTATGGCAGCGCACTGTACCCCCGCTCCCTCCTGCGACCGCAGTTGCAGCACCTTCCCCCCAGTCCGCCAGCACTCACCTGCTGCCCCGGTGTCGCCCCCTTGCTGCCAATGGATGCAGCAGCCAGGGTCCACCGTCCTTGGTCCCCTGCCGCAGCCCATCCTGTGCGCTCCGAACGCTGTGGGCCTTCTCCACTCTCCCGCCAGAAATCCAATTTGCGAGCGCCATCTGTGGAGACAAAGAGAAAACACAGAGAAACCCAAGGAGGGGGGAAACCATTATCCCTCAGTAATATATTCGCCTGTGTTTGGGTGTTTGTTTTTCTGTTTTTCTTTTTTTTTGTTTTTTGTTATAGACTTCCAAGTGATAAGGAATAGAACACGAGTTTATGCTACTGTTTTTCCTTCTTTTAAATGTAGAAATGGCAAAATATCACCGGTCAGTTTAAACCGCCAAAAGCAAAACAGTGAAGAGCAGAATGTAACAGCTTCAAACGGAAAAGCTACCGTTCAAATATTTAAACTAAACCAAGGATTTAGCACAGGCTTAGGAATAAGCGTCCGAACCTCCAACATTTGCCAATACTGAAGGCAGTCCAAATTTCAAATAGACCACGCACCAGCTTTAATTTCAGGTACTATGAGAGTCATCTTGTAGGGACTCGGCTGCTGAGATGGAACGCTGTCAGCGAAACAGCCGAAGCAGGAAAGACAAAGCCACCGCAAAATACTGCAAAATGATCCGCAGATTCAAAACCTGCATCTTGCCTGCCAGGACAGCAGAGTCCGGCGACTCCTCCTCGAGCGAGTAGCACCGCATGAGCCGCAGCCTTCCGACGGTGTACACGCTCTCTCCGCGACCAGCCAGAGACCTCGCCTGATCCAGGAATCCACGGTGCCTCGACAGGCACCTCCACCGTGGCGATGGGGGCCGCTCCCTTCCCTCTTCCCTGGCAGAACGTGGATCAGCTCGAAGCCCAGACGCACCCCGGGCAAAGGAGCGCCACATGCAAATGCGGAAAAAGAAACTAGGCCGCCCATTGGACGAAACACAAGAAGCCAACCACAGCGCAGGGACACCAACCCCGTGCTGCACGAGCCGAACAAGCTCCTCCACATGGCTGCCACAGAGCTACAATACAAAGCAAGGAGCACCAACACCAACCATCAAGGACCTCTGACTGCCTGCAAGTACGCTGCCCTCTGCCTCCCCCCTACTGTGCGCCGCATCCGGGAACTGCGCCCCAGCCACCAAAGCCACACAGCGTGCGGCCCTGGCGCCCCAGAGCACACACAACATCCCCGGCAGTGACCGTCTTCCTCCCAGCGCGCTCGGTGCAAGCAACTGCATCTCAAATCATGCTCTCCAGGAAAACCCCCAGCACGCCATGAGTCTCCCCGCAGATGAGGCCAGAGACACGCTCCACACCACCACGGCGGGCCAGGAGGCAAATGGCAGGCCCGGCGATGGCCTGGACACCATCTTGCAGCACCCAACGGTGGCGCCCGGCACCCCACGGTGGCGCTTGGCACCCCACCCACCCAGCCCCCCGCCTCCCCCGACTCGTCCCGACACAATGGAATTGAACAGCAAAATCAGCTCGCACAAGAACCAAAGCAAATCGTCCAGCTTGCTCCTCAGCGCGACTCGGAGCCGCGATGTTGAGGTCCAGAAAAGCCGGCCTCGTCCCCGGGGAGGAGCAGGAGCTTCGGCGACCATTGCCGACTCCTGGCTCCTCCCCACCCAGGCCACACGCCTCCCGCCTCCCAGACTCCACCGCGCTCCCGCACGCGGCTGGAGCCAATCAATGGTATCGGCGCCCTCCACGTCATCGCGCTCCCGCCCCCCAGCCGATGACGTCCGCGAGAAGGGCCCCCGCACCAGCCGAGCACCTGGTTACCATCGGCCGCCGGGACCCTTCCCCGCGGCCTTGCATTTATTGTATCAGTCCATTGCCTGCTGATCTTCCTTTTGAATTGACCTTCAACCTTGCCGAGGTTGATATCTTTTTATAATGATCTTTCTCTTTACATGATGTGCCCAAAGTGTAAAAGTCAAAATCTTTTCATTTGAGCTTCTAAGGAAAGCTTAAGTTTGATCTACTCCTCTAGTACTGATTGATTTGTTATTTGGGAAGTCCATGGTATATACAGTATTCTTCACCAGCGCCATAATTTGAAGGCATCAGTTTTTCTTCTTGAAGGCATCTCTGCACTTGAACATCTTGTCTAGATCTTTTATAGACATTCTACTAAGAGTAAATTGTTATCAGCTTTCGTGACTGCTTGTCATTTCATTATTATTGATCCAAGCAGGTTTAAGTTGTCTACTATTTATATTTCTTCTCCATCAAGGATGAAATTACTGATTTTGCCAGTAATCAGCATCTTTGTCTTTTTCATGGTAAGGTGCAGGCCCATTTTAAGACTAAGTTCTTTGATCTTGATAAGCAGATGTTTCAGATCATCGTCTTCAGCCAGTAACATGGTATCATTAAAATAACAAAGGTTGTTTTTCACAATTTACGCAAACAAAGGGCATGCTGTAGTCAATAAACATATGTAAATATCCTTTTGGTATTCTTTTTGTCTTGTCAAGGATTCATCCCATACCCACAATGATGTCTCTTGTTCCTCAGTCTTTCCTGAACCCTGCCTGCACTACTGGCAGTTCTCGTTCCATGTATAGTTGAAGTCTGCACTGAATGATCTTGAACAAAATCTTGCTGGCATGTAGGATCAGAGCAATTGTGTGATAATTGCAACTGTTATCTGTAATTGTTTCTTGTTTATTGTAAACTGCATTGTGCAGTAGTTCAAAAAATTCCATGTAAACCGCTCTAATTTTCAAGACAAAGCGGAATATAAAAACAAATAAATAAATAATTTCCTGTTATTTGGATCACCATTCTTTAATATTGGTAAGAACACAGATCTTTTCCAGTCATTCAGCCTTGTGAATATTGTAACAGCTGCTTCTGATTGTTGTAATACTTCAATAGAAATGCCATCAATGTCTGCTGCTTTGATCTTTAATAATGCCTTAAATGCTGCTTTGACTTCTTCATAACCAATAGTTCCTGATCATAAGGTACAGGTTGAAATGGTTATTAATCCACTTGATCTTTATGGTATAATGAGTGTGAACATAAGAATATAAGATATGCCATACTGGCTCAGACTAAGGTCCATCAAGCCCAGTATCCTGTTTCCAACAATGGCCAATCTAGGTCATAAGTACCTAACAGTTTCCCCAAAAAACACAGCTTCTACAATGCTTGTATTGGGTCAAGCAGTGATATCCTGGGTCCCTTTTAATAATGGTTTATGGACCTTTCCTCCAGGAACTTGTCCAAACCTTTTTTAAACCCAGCTACACTAACAGCTTTTACTACATCCTCTGGTAACAAATTCCAGAGTTTGATTATACGTTGAGTGAAAAAATATTTTCTTTTATTAGTCTTAAATAGGTTACCCTGTAGCTTCATTGCATGCCCTCTAGTCTTTCTATATTCTGATGACATAAACAATCAATCTATGTTTACCCGTTCTACTCCATTCATTAATTTATAGACCTCTATCTTATCTCCCCTCAGCCGTCTCTTTTCCAGGTTGAAGAGCCCTAACCTTTTTAGCCTTTCTTCATAGGGGTCTTTCCAGCCCCTTTACCATTTTGGTGTCTCTTCTCTGTACCTTTTCTAATAATTCTAGATCCTTTTTAAGATACGGCGACCAGAATTGCACACAATATTCAAGGTGTGGTCGCACCACGGAACAATACAGACGCATTATAATATCCCTTGTTTTATTTTCCATTCCTTTCCTTATGATACCTAGCATTCTATTTGCTCTCTTAGCCTCCTCTGCATACTGGGTGGAGGGTTTTAACATGTTATCCACAATGACGCCTAAATCTTTTTCCTGGGTGGTACTTCCTAAGGTGTATTCCTTTCACATTTTCATAATCTTCTCAGCATCATTCAACAAGGATCCTTGAGCATTTTTAACATTCCAATTCAGGGCTGGAATTTGTTTTAAACTTTAGTAGCTTTAGAAAAACTTATCTTATGTTCATATTTTAGAAGTTATATGTAAACTCATTAAGTTACCGTTCCTTGTAAACCACCTTGATTCCCAGATAAGGCAGTATAGAAAAACAGAAATAAATCATGTTATTCATCTAATAGCTTTATATTCTTTTTTAGATGAACTATTTGAAAAGACTATACACGTTATATGTCTGCGTCAATTTGATTGATGCCCTTGGGCATTTATTAATTGGTCTTTTTTATCTTTGAAACATTTACCATCAGTTTTTGAGTCTGACTCCTGATAAAGTCTGTCCAGATGAAACTTGGCCAAGTCAGGTTTATCCATTAAAGATCAAGATCATTATATGACATTTTGTGTCTTTATTCCAAGGTCTATCTCTGCTTTTCTATGTGTGTTCTTAGTGAAAAAGCATGCCATTGGACTGATGTGCATACTTATAAAATAGAAAGTGGCTAGAGTATGTGTGCAACAACTCATTGGCTTGAGGAGTAGCCTAGTGCTTAGAGCAACTTTCTAATACCAAGATCAAGAGTTCAGTTCCCACTGGTACTCCCTGTGACCTTGGGCAGGTCACTTTACTCTCCATTGCCTCAGAAGAAAAGGCCTGGCAATCTGCTTCCAGTGATACAGTACATTGCCTAGAAAACCCAGATGCAGCTGGGTCAGCAATGACTTGACAGCACTAAAAAAAAAAGGCTTGTTTATAGTGTGCATGTAAGTCACTGAACATACATGATTTCTGTGCATTGATTGTGTATATTTTTATGCCGTCACTTATAAAATGATCCTCTATAGAACTACAGATTTGGTGTTAATAGAATTTTTTTCTCTCTTGGTATGGGCTTAACTGAATTTTGGATGTATCCTTGGATTTAAAAATGAGTGAACAAGTTAGAATTTAAATAAAGCCACATCTGAAAGAAGAGTTAGATTTTCTATGCAGCTTGGATCATTCACATCTATTCAGATGAGACTTCTAGTACATCTGAAACATTTGCACTGTGGTCAACATGATCCTATTTAAGTAAAACGTCTGCTGCTCATTTAGGATGATTTATGGGCTGAGTACTTATACCTAACTCCTCAAGTGGAAGGGTTGCTTCCTCTGATGGAGAGAGTATACTCTTTGCTAGTGGTTCCCAATCTGTTGTCCATGGACCCCTAGGTGTTTGTGAAACTATTGCAGGGGACCACAGAACATAGAAAAGAGAAAAAAGAGAGAGGCTAGCAGGGATTGGCTGGTGGGAATAGAGAGACTGGAGGGAACTGGCTGGAGGGAGGGAGAGAGACAGATTGGTGGGAACAGACTGGAGGGAGAGATATACTGGCAGAGCTAAGAAGGGGATGGGAGATAAAGAGGTTTAAAAGGGACATTTTGGAAGTTACTAAGGAGTCCACACAATCAAAATAGTTGATAACCTCTGTTTTACACTAATATACCTCTGTTTTATATCAATAGGATTAAGTGGAAGATTCAAGACAGTGGACACCTTTGTGTAGTAGAACTACTGAACTCCACACTCACTGTGTGCACTGCTCAATATGGGGAACTGAAAAGGACAGGCACGATCTTATCCTTCTCCAGCAGGGTTGCTCTCCATTTAGTTGCCTATAGAATCCTTTTTATCTGGGCAGCTTATCTGAGTATCTTTCCATTTTGATACTGGAACTAGAGTATCCTATCCTCTGCTTTCCGTTCTCTTCCTCCACCATCTTTATCTTTTATCTTTATCTTTATTTAAAACTTATTATACCGCCTAGACCAAGAGGCATGCAGCGGTGTACAATAAAAATAAAGGAGACTACTGATGGAAACAGAAAAGAACGCCATTCATTTACAAAAAGGGGATAGCAAAGAGGAAAGAAACAGAGAGAATAGAAAATGCGAAACAGGTTGAAAGGGACCAATCAGCTGTTAGCGGTAGGAGAGGGGGGAGGAGGGATGTCAAAAGCTGTGCAAAAGAGGTGGGTCTTGAGAGAGGCTTTAAAGGTGCGGAAGGAAGATTCCAGACGTAAGGCTAAAGGTAGTGAGTTCCAAAGACGGGGGCTGAGGAAAAAGAAAGCAGAGAAGCGTGTCGATTCAAGACGAGCCCTGGAAGGAGGTGGAAGAAAAAGGCAATTGGCATGAATCGAACGGAGATCTCTAGAGGGGCAATGAAAATGAACCAGATCCGAAAGATAAAGAGGGACACCAGTGTGCAAAGCCCTGTGAACAAAAATCAGAATCTTATATTGGATACAGAAAGGGATAGGCGACCAGTGTAAACGGATGAGAAGGGGGGTGACATGAGCCGATCGGGAAGAATTGGTCAGAAGACGAGCAGCGGTGTGGTGAACCAATTGGAGACGGTGAAGCTGAGAAAGAGGAAGGCCAGCCAAAGAGGCGTTACAATAGTCTAGTCGAGAAACAACAAGGGAAAGAAGAAGCGTAGTCATAGAAGTGGGGGAGAGAAAAGGCCGGACAGCGCGAAGTTGCCGTAACGTGTAGAAGGAACGCTGAACAATGGAAGAGACGTGATCTTTGAAAGTTAAGGCCAAATCCAAAGTGACACCAAGATATCGCATGGATGTGACGAGAGGAATAGGCCCAGCAGAAAGAGATGGAGTGAGGGTGGGAATCGGGGCACCAGCAGTGAACCAAATAGCAGAAGTCTTAGACAAATTAACGTGCAGAAAGTTCTCAGAAAACCAAGAAGAGACAGCAGAGAGACAAACATTGAGGGGACCGATATCAGGCGTGAGGGGGCAGGTGTGGTAGAGGAGGATGATATCATCTGCGTAATAATACGCAGAGATACAGTGCTGCTGAATAAGTAAAGCAAGAGGGGCCAGAAAAATGTTAAACAATAAGGGAGCCAGCACGGGACCCTGAGGAACACCACAAGGAAGAAGTGATAGAGTAGACGAATCAGAGCCCGACAGAACTGAGAACGACCGGTTGAAAAGAAACGAGTGAAACCAATGAAGAACCATACCAGAGAGACCAATAGAACGCAGCCTTAAAAGAAGAGTGCGGTGATCAACGATATCGAAAGCAGCAGAGAGATCAAGTGAGACAGCTACAGATATAGAACCGTGATCGTGGGCAACATGCAGTTCATTGAGAAAAGAGATGAGGATAGATTTGGTACTGTGCCCAGGGCGGAAACCAGACTGACGGGGGTGAAGAACCAAAGAATCCTCTAAGTGTGAAGATAGCTGAGAGAAAACCAACCTTTCAAGAAGCTTAGAGAGGAATGGGAGATTAGAGATAGGGCGCCAATTAGAGGGTGAGGAAGGATCCAAAGAAGGTTTCTTCAAAAGAGGTCGTATGAGGGCGTGTTTCCAGAGTGAGGGAAAGGTACCGGATGAAAGACTAGTGTTAAAGATAGAAAGAATCAAAGGAAGCAGAGCCACTGATGACTCAGTGAGCCAGTGGGAGGGAATAGGATCGGATGTGCAAGTGGTTTTCCTGGTGGAGGAAAGGGCGTTGGATAATTCTGGAAGTGTGATAGGTTGGAAGACAGACCAGCAATGGGAAAGGGGAGGAACACATGGGGAGACCGGGGACGAGGAGGGAACTGGGGAAAGAGGGGGGGGGGTGAGAGAGGAGGGGGGCAGGAGGGGAAGAGCTGTCGAATAGAGAGAACCTTACTGACGAAATGAGAGGCCAGAACATCAGAGGTGGGGTTAGTAGAGGAAGAAGAAGCAGGAAATGCGGTGTTAGGGGATGAGGAGGATGCAGAGAGGGAATGGAGGATGCGATAAAGTTGATGAGTGGAATTTGTTGAGGAGGAAATAAGCTTTGAAAAATGATCCCATTTAGCGGAATTCAAAAGGGTATGATAGTAAGAATGACAATAACGAAAATGTGAGAATGTGGCCGGAGAAGGAGACTTATGCCAACGGCGGAGAGCCCGACGAAGGTGAGAACGGTGGAGACGGAGAGCAGGGTGATACCAAGGGGAATTGGGGCGACGACGAGCAGCAGAAGGGGGATGCAAAGGAGCAACCTTATCTAGAGCAGTGGAGAGAGTGGAATCCCAGCACTGGGCTTGAAGATCCACAGAGAGCAAATGAAAGTCGGAGAGAAAGAGTTCGTCTGAGGATGGAAACTGTTGGAGCGAATCAGGGGTGAAATGACGGACCGAGCGGGCTGGGGGTAGGAGAGGGAAAGGAGGGGGAGAAGAAAAAGGACATGGGATGACGAAATGTAGACAGTAGTGGTCAGACCAGGGAAGGGGCTGGGAAGAGAAGGAGGAAGGAGCGAAGGAAGAAGAGTGGCGAGTGATAACCAGGTCCAAAGTATGGCCAGCTGCGTGAGTGGGGAGCTGGACATACTGGGAAAGGGAAAGATTGGAAGCTGATGTTTCTCTGATTCCCAACAATTATCCATTGCATTCTTCACTTGGCCAGAGTGAAACATGCCACAATTCACTGATTCAACATTTGAGGAGGGAAATGGTCTACACTGAGTAAATGGTATACTTCTCATGGCTCATAAGACCTTCCTGAAGGGCTGTCCTTCTGTGAATGGATCATTTGTATCAAAAGACCCTTAGGGGCATGTCTACTAAACTGCTTTAGCTGTTAATATGGCAGATAGTGCTTGTCAAGTGCACTGTGTTAACAGCTAACGTAAGGAAAATGCAGATAACACAGTGATTTTCTGTGCTATCTGCATGAGTGGACAGGATTAGGGCGGACAGTAAGTGTATCAGCAATGCATGGTTTTTGCGTGCACATACAACTAATGCCATCTCAATAGGTGGCGTTAGCTGCATCCATGGTGCTGCCGCTCCATGCTGTCTCCATGCTCAGTGTGGTTTCTGCTGGGGAAATGCTGTGCATGCTGCAAAAGCTGCCGTGTTCGCAGCAAAAACCTAACACAGTTTGATAAACATGAGCCTTAAAGTCTGTAGATTCCATCGGACTGTTGCTGTCCATTCCTATCCAACTACCTAATGGTTCTATCAAACAAAATATTTTGTTGACTGCTCAACTCTGTGTTGTCCTGATCCAATGCTTAGATCTTCAGATGTTTCTCTGCTGATACGCCTTCTTTGCTACCAATTCATGTATAATGGATTTGCCAATCCACCTTTGCTGCATCAACTCCAGCACTCAGGAATTCACTACCATTATTTACACCAGGAACATTTGTATTCTTATTTTAGGAAAGGTTTGCAATCCTGATTTTATGAATTAGCTCTTTCATGAGAGTTGCTCATGGTTTTCCAGAGGACTATAGGGGCAATATTCTATGGGGGCAATATTCAGTGGCACAGTCAACACTTTTAAAGTGTCTGGCCACCACAGCTTTAAATAAAAATGGATATTCAGCACTGGAACTTATCTGGTATCCAGTGCTGAATATCCATATTTCCTGGACAGCACAATTGCTATCCAGTTAGTGACAACAGGACTTTACAAAGCTATAAATATGCCCTGTGCGACTAGGAACCTGTCTCTCCCTCCCCGCACCCAGCTGCAAGCAGGAACTCGCTTTTGTTGAGAAACCTAGTGATAACATTAGCACTCCTTGTTTTTACCAGTGTTCTAAGTGGACGAACTCCTGGCACAGTCCTTGATATGGCCCTGAACAGTGATATTCAGCTGTTAACCAGATAATAATAACCATATAAAGTTAAGACAGACATTGACCTGTCCTAACTTTATGCGGTTTAGCTATCCAGTTAGAGGCTAAATATTGCCACTGACTGAATAGCTGCCAGGATAGCTCACACTTTGCCCACAGACCATCCTTAGTTGTAAATGGGCATCTTTTCTGTGGTCTGTCCAGATAGTGCTGCTGAATATCAGGATTGCTGGGGTTTAGCTTGTTAGCAGGTCCTGCTAACCATCTAAATCCTTTTGAATATCTCCTCTCCCTATGTTTTTATTTTTTTTCTAGAAATTGCTTTGATCAGTATTTTGGTGTTTATTGTAATATATATTAATACTTCTGTGATATTTTAATGTTATGTTTTGCAATTTTAATGTTATGTTTTGCATATTTTGTATCGTAAACCGCTTTGAGTGGTAGTTTTTGTATTGTTTGTATTTTTTGACATCTATTTTGTATCATTATATTATATATTCAAAAGGGTTATTATTAACCCAAAAGGGCAGTTAAGCAAGTTTTATGAACAAATAAAATTAAAAAATAAACCAGCATTAATAATTCTAGAATCCTTAAGGAATGCTTTAGCAACTCAAGAAGGAGCTTTTTCTAAGCAATTGGAGGAATTTTCCTATTTAACTAATAACGTCTCACTGCATTTTCAGTCATAGAACCAACTAGTGGATCTGCATTCTCAGAACCTGGTGGGATTATAGACATCAGTTTCTGCCATGCAAGAGGCTGATATAGCTCTGACTCAGGGCAAGGCAATTGTTCACAAACCCCCCCCAGGTTTTTAAACCTGGGACTTGTTAATTTTCTAATAGTTCTGACCTTACAACCTGTTGAGCTATTTTAGAAAACACCTTCAAATATATCTTGAAGACATCATCTTATGTTATTTTACTATTGCTAAAGACTGCTATCTACTATTGTAATCTGAGGGAAGACCACAGCACAGAGCTTTAGGGGGAAAGCAAATGGAAATGGGCTTATTTAGTTTGACTCCGGCCACAAAGAGGTCTGGCTTTGAAGAATCTGACTGCCCCATTGTTGGTCATATTTGTTTTTGAACAGAATAGAAAATATGTACTTCATTTCTATTGTATATGAGGCTTAAGTATGTATATTTCCTATTCTCTTGAAAGATATGTAAGAAAAAATGTTTCTTTATCATGAAATAGTGAATACTCCTACATGAAGTCACATTTCTTTTAAAATTTCCTTGCAAATGTTATGTTAAAGATATTGACAATAAAACTGTTCCTTTAATTTCTATCAGATAAGAGCATTCCCTGATTCTCCTAGACCTGCAAATATTAGACACATAGAAACATGATAGCAGAAAAGGACCATATGGCCTATCCTGTCTGCCCTTCCATACCAACAACTATAGTCCCTTTTTTTTCCTTTAGAGATCTTTTGTGTTGGTACCATGCTTTCTTGAATTCATTTACTATCCTGGTCTGTATTACCTTGACTAGGAGACTATTCTATGCATCTATCACTCTTTCTGTAAAGAAACATTCTTGCATATTACTCCTGAGTCTATCCCCTTTCACCTTTATCCTATGCCCCCTTGTTGCAGAGTGTTCTTTCAATTGAAAGAGGCATAAAAATGAAAGAGAACAGAGAGGAATTAAACCTATGACCATTAGCACAAATGTCAATGCAGAAACTGGTAGGACACACCACCAATGTGAGGTCATTAGCAAAGGCTGCATACAAGAATACTGCAGGGCATCACACAAGAAGCCTGCTGGCTGCCAGGATAGGCAAACCTCCAACAGTAACCATGATGAAATGCACATGCAGATCTGGTGTGTACAGATCAGATCACAGTCTGTAATTGGGACCAGAGCCAGATATAACTACATGCACACAAACAATGAAATGTTATGCAGTGGATACAGCATGCAAAAGAGGAAAGAACCTAAACCCAAAGGGCGACAGGGGATGCTCTGTGGAGCAGGGCAAAATTTGGAACAGAACAGGAGAGAATTGAACCTGCAAACAGACGTGCTACAGACCAGCTGAACTGCAGCATGGCCAATCCCCCAAGCGGTCTGCCATGTAAGCACTCTAAAGAGACATATGTAACAGCTAATATGTGATGGATAGGCAGCACAGAGGGCACACCTTGTTGTACAGTGAAGAGATGGAAGGGTGTGTGCATAGGTGATGAACCTGCAGGTACCTAATGGTCATGTTAGCACAACAGAAAAAAAAAAAAGTAAACCCCATGTGGGGATCAAACTTGCAACCTATGTCGCTATAACACCTGTCTGTAACCACTATCCCAAACAACCATGACAAGCACAGTGCAAAAATAGTACCTCAAAGGGAAGGTGTGTATGGGAACCTGTAACACCCAGTGATGTGGCAAACGGCTGGCAGATAGACAGCTGGCACCGTACAAGGATGTGAGCACAGGTGGGCCATGTACATGACCAGGAAATCACTAAATACAAGTGTCAGTGTGATCAAGCAACAGCAGAGACAAATGTACGTCAAACACATATTTTTATTTTGGTTAATCATCACAGATAGTGTAGATACCACCTATCATAATATCAAGGTGAGTGGATCCCAGGTGAAAAATGGAAAACACATTTTGCAGGGCAGCAACCCACATCTTACAGAAAGGTCACTGGCCCGTCTCCAATTGATGGGCAGGAGAGATAATGTGCATCAGGTGCATGGTGTGCAGTATGCATTAGGCCCCCACCCCCCACATGCTGCTGCATGCCCCAAATGTGTTAGTTACATATGTGTGCATGTAGACAGTAGGCGGTGCATGATGAGGGCCCAACACACATCAATCATGATCTGTTCCTTAAAACATATCTGTCTGCCAACACAGGAGGCACACAAATGAAACAGCATATGTTGTTAAAAGTAAGAAAGTGTAAACACACATATCGAAATATATGTTACAGCTGTCACATAATGCCTGATATAGGAATCAAAGCTGCAACAATGTAACCCTAAAGAATCGTCAAATGCACAATGAGGATATGCTAACAGGTAGCAGAGGCACATGAACACAGAGAATTCAAAAGAAACCATCTGCAGAAACATGCAGAGATGACACTATGCAGAAGGTCCCCCTGCACTGGTTGTTGTGGATACAGTGTCCTTACACCACTGTTCCCTCTAAGCTGTGCGCGTGTGCGCGCGCACACACCTCGCCGAGTGAGCGCACATACTTTACAACAGAGCGCACAAAAATTACGGTTCTGATTCTGATAGAAAACAACACAGACATTCTTAAAATTGAAAAGTTGTTGTGTATTTATGGTTTTCACAAGTTCTACAATATTTTCTAGTGCAATCAATGTGGCGTACATACTGTATTCTGACGTGTAGTCAAATTTTAAAGTATATAACTCCGAGTGTCGTTATGTGGCGCACAAAAATTTTAACCTTCCTTCAAAATCTGCACAGCTGATATTTTATGCGCACACAGCCTACAGAAAATTAGAGGGAACATTGCCTTACACATATATCATGGTACATGGAATGCACTAATGAAGGAAGAAAATGGACACTCACTCTGCTACACTCCAAATATAACGGGGCAATGTGAGTGTCATTACCTCAGGGGATAAATAGGACTGCACAGACATGCAATGCTAGGTTTGTAAATCAATGCAGAGCGTCACGTCTGTACAGTAAACAGACACAATAACCTGTATATAGAGATGGAAAGAAAGGTCAAACATGTTACAGTAACCCACACAGAAGCCATATTGCAACCTGCTGTGTTGCACCAACATAGACAGTCACATGCATATGCACCATGTACATTGAAACATGATACAGTGATGCCACACATGCACTGTAACACCCTTGGTGATTGCAAACATCAATCTAAGATGCTGGTGTGCAGTAAAGTGGTGTCGTGGTGGTGTCGTGGTGCTGGTGTGCAGTAAAGTGGTGTCGTGGCAAATACTGTGTCATGTCCAAGTGGAGGCTAGGTGGACATGGACAAGAGGACCTCTCCAGTGCTCCCCCTGTCCCACACACATGGCTGTATGCTCGTGTTAAACCAAACAGATGAGCATATCCTGCGTTCCATGTCACACACATGCGCAAAACAAAACAACACAATGTCAGAAGGATGTACAACATACAGTGACAATGTCAGTCCCTGCTGCAAACGTGGGGACCAGTACACAGTGTCCAAAGTGCAAAGGGTGTCTGCTCTCCAAAAAGTCATGTTATGACTGTCCTCGAAGCCCTGGGCATACAAAGTCAAGTTTGACATCCCAATATGCCACAGTACTGGAAAAGTCATGTGTGTCTCCTGCGATGAACACGACACCCAGCCAGAGCACAGCAGCAACAGTGTTTTGGACAGGCCTGTCATGCCCAAAGTAGCAGTCCAACAATAGTACTGTCCATCCTAGGCATGTGTCCCACTCGCAGAGGTCAAACATCCTATGGCACCATTTCCCAGGGATAGTTCCATGGTGTTGTTGTGTCCTCCAACAGGTGGTTGATGGTGATGCTGGATGCACTGTAGTAGATGTGCTTTGTGTGTTCACTGCCCTGTGTCAGAAGAGGATAAACAATGTAGTGGTATGCTGCTTGCAACATCAGCCCAAATTGCAGAGAGTAAAACATCAATATGTACGTAAGGAAACGTCACACAGGCAAACATAACATGATCACAACACAGAACACACTGCACAGAACACACTGCATGTTGGGGACATTTTGAATTGGAACCGCAGACGAGAGTGTCACATGGATATGGTCATGTCCATGCCCATGTTACACAGGCGTTTCACAGCTCCACCCCATGTGCATCAGCGTTCATGTACAGAGACCTAAAAGGAAATGTCTATGAGACAAACAGGAAATCATTAACATGTCAAGGCTGATGTCATTCACAAAAGACCAAAGATGCAACCTACCGTATGTTTGCAGCAAGTGTTTGGGATCCCCTGAGGAACTCAAAAGCCATAACACGTCACAGTGAAGGGAGAAGATGTCATCGAAATGTTTAGAGTCACCATGTCCCCATGTCCAGCCACTGTTGATGCATGTGCACATTATGGCGATATCTGTGATACACGAATGCTGTTGCGCAGTGGTCTGTTAGCACACAAGAGATAGGTCAGCTCACAACACACAACACATGTCCACAATGTCCACAAGGTAAACAGCATTAAGGTAGAGATAGCACCGCTCCCCAGGTGTACAGACCCCTCACACCGCATGATAATGCAAAATGCCTGCATGCTGTATCATCACATAGCCAACCCAAAAACACACACCCACACAGTATGCTAAGGTGAGCGTGCCAGCAGTAGCATATGGTCTATATGTGCACAATTGGAGATTAGTGGAGATAAAGGCCTGTTAAATGCAATGATACCCTGCTGTTGGCTGATGCTACAATGTTAGGGAAGGGTGTACGTGCATTCCACCACCCAAACACCTAGGGCCTGCACACACACGCAGCTCTGTTGGACGTGTCCCAGAGACAGTGTTGGAGAAGACAAACTGGCCAGGAACACATGTGGATATGTGTGCCAACACCAACATATGGGGTATGGGGGTGTAGGGAAAAGAGGTGAACAACAACATATGTACATTATGACAGATCACTGCAGACATGTGCTCCCTCTGACTGTCGTCACAGACAAAGTAGCTGTAGGTCCACCTACCCCAGACTACTGCATGTTGGATGACGTACAGTCACCTACCAATGCACCACAGCACCAGAAGGGTCACCAAGTATGTCCTGTGGATTGAAAAACACAAGAGAAACATACATATGTCATGTTGGAGCTGTGCAACACACACTGCACCTTCACGTCCTCAGCTGCAGACCCCCAAGATCCTTAACAGATTGACTGTTCCATATCACACTGTACAGATTTGTTTTAAGTTAAAGTTATCACTGAAATGTGTGTGGCAAACAACAAGGGTCCGTACTCTGTCTGTCCCCTTCCTCACCTCTCTTTTTCTGTAAAAAATGTGGAACAGAATTATCTCCTCGCTACCGTGTCCCTGCTTGGCTCTTAGCACGCAGTACTATCCTGTGTCCCCCATATCGCTCACAATGCCCCTTCGGTGTGTGATCTGGTGTCTCAATGTCATCTGCTATACCGCTGTCAGTTCCTGTAATACAGGGAAATATGCAGGGGCTCCATCCTTATCCTCTGTCCATATACATTTTCTTGGTGTGTATATCTCACACCATGACTTACATTAACAGCTGTGTGCTGATGTGTTGCAATATATCTCTTCACGCCTGAGTTATGTCTGCCAAACCACACCCTGAGGTTCAGTTGCCACCTGACATTGATGGTTGCATGTCATCCCACTGTGTGTAAGTGTTAATTGCAAAGAATGGATATCTTATATGTGCACTTAAACCCTCCACTCCCATCAGAGCGTCTTTGTGTGTGTGTTCAAAACTTCCTCTCTCTAGGGTCCGCAATGTTGGTGTTGTTTTGGACTGCACTCTCCTCCTCTACGCACATACACAGCTTGTAGTTGAGGCTTGTGGTTTACGTCTAGTTGTCATCAGCTATATCTCCCCAGTCCTCCCTGAAAACACAACAAATAGGGAGGAGTGGCCTAGTGGTTGGGGCAAGTTACCTCATGCCTGAAGGTTTGGGGTTCAAATCCCACTAGAGGACAGCAACCTTGGGCTGGAAGGACTGGAGTTTCTAGTCCCACAGGGTGCTCCTTGTGGTCTTGGGCAAGCCACTTAACCCTCCATTGCTCATGTTCCCTGTAAGTATTAGTGTATGTGTCTCATATTCCCCTGTGTTAAAATTTATCCCCCAATTGTGTTGTGACCACTTTGATTGAAGGATAAGGTAGTATACAAAACTGTCTAAATAAATAACTAAAATCCAAATCCCTCCCCCCCCCCCAATCAGCTTCTGGCTTGCCTACTGTAACCTACACCTTGCTGATCTGGCCTTGAATCATCTCTGTTTGCCTGCAAATATGCAACACTGTACTGCATGGCATTTCTACAGCCACACACATAAGGGCACTAATATTCCCCCTGTCAGGACACCTCACAGTTTCCCTATCCGTTTCCGGATCCATGTCAAGGCTACGTGCTGACCTATACATACAGGCACACTGTGGTGTTGCAGTAACCTCCCCTACTGATCTCAAATACCAGTAATCAAACTACTACTCATCATGTATATAGTGCTATGTATCACATGTAGCGCTATACAGAACAAATAACACACAGTCCCTGCTCATCAGAGCATACCAACAAATCAATCAGCTCAAATTAAAAACTGTGAAACACACACATCTAGGCAACAGGTCCCATCTATGGTCTGCTCTCCTACTGTTTACCCCATACTACACGCCTTTCACATTGCTGCACCCAAAGTCTCAAATTAACTACCTGTGGCTGTACAGCAGCCCCTATCTCAGTGAGCCACAAATCATGTATGACAGCTTACCACCTCCCACAAGCCTACTACTCCTGACACACATAATCCACCACCACCCGCTGTTGTGCCCTGCTCACATCTTCTGAGTTTCAGTCATGACTAGATTGTAAGCTGGGCTGGCCAGGCAGTGTCTGTTACATGTCAGTGCAGTGTTGCATCTTACTGCCATTGGGATACAAATGTTCACTAGTAGTAGTAGTACACACATATCTAAACAAATGTAACATATGAAGTACTTACATGAGAAGAGCACCTCAACCATCTGCCGCTGACTGCTGTGCCCTCACGTGTATCACCATGGGCACAGCAACAGTCAGGAGGGCACGTCGGATCATCCTCCAGATCCTCATTAATTTGGACAGGAATATGGTGCCTGAGAGCAATGTTGTACAGGATGCAACAGGCTATAATTATCTCTGCCACAGTCTGTGGTCTGTATTGTAAGACCCCGCCTGTCCTATCCAGACACCTGAAGCGACTTTTTAAAGCACCAAAGGTGCGCTCTATGACGGAGTGGCTGGAGGCATGGGCCTCATTGTACCTCCTCTCTGCACGTGTCCATGGTTGACACACAGGGGTCAGCAACCAGGGGCAACACCCATATCCTGCATCACCTGCAGAAAGAAATGTGGAATGTTAAAGCAGGAGCTGATGTCCACCCAAATGGACACAAGTATGTCCGTGCAAACCAAATACACAAAACACCCTGACAGAAACATATGACAGCACATGATGGAACACCACAAATATGCATCATCCTGTGAAGTTATGACACACAAAACAAGGGGTAGGTGTACGGATTGCAATCAACATAATCTGTAAACACAACACAAATGCTAGCATTCATGCTGCCATCATCACACAGCACCGTAGCAAGGTAGAGCTGGAGGGCACACACCCCCCAAAGTTAGATCACACGCAGACAGATGAGACACAGACACAACTAGGGATACACCTCAAATACAGACATGTGCATATACGGTTAGTCACAGGATCACCATGTGCATGTCAGAGATGAGAAATACACACCCAGCAGTATACAGTCCTCATGCTGTCCTGCCTCAAATTGTCTGAATAGTGCTGAGTGATGCAGGATATAGGAGCCGAGTGATGCAGGATATAGGAGTCATGGGTGGACCCTGCAAACCTAGGGACCACATTCAGAATATGCATATTTGCATCACATACAACCTGAACGTTCAGGGAATGGTAGTGTTTGCAGTTGTGGAACACTACCTCCCTGTCTCTGTGTGGGACCAGAGCAACATGTGTGCAATCAATAGCTCCCATCATGTGTGGTATCCCGGCAAACGCCTCAAAGGCCTGGTTCAGGGTCCCCCACTGTTGCCTAGTGTTGGGAATTGCAATGTAATTCCCTACCCAGCTGATCATGGCACGCAGTACCTGGTGGAGACAGCGTGAGAAGATTGGGCGGCTCATGTCACCCACTGAGGCCACAGATGACTGGAAACAGCCAGAGGCAAAAAAATGTATGGCACCAAGGAGCTTGACAAAACCCGGTATGGCATGTGACCGACCAGTCAGGGGCTCGAGGTCAGATCTTAGATTTTCATAGAGCTCCCTAATAGCCCCCGTGCTCAGGCGGTAGAGGGAGATGACCTGGTCCTGACGTATGCCCTGCAGCTGGGCCCTGGGCCTGTAGAGGTGAGGCTGGCGAGCCTGCAACTCTGCACGTCTCCTGCGCTGTGCCGGCACAGCCCCTGCCTGGCCTGCCCCCACACCTGCAGGTCTGTGTTGCAGCGGGGACTAAACCCATGTCCTGTGCCTCAGCCCCATGGACACCATCTCCCCCATCAGGCAACCGCAGCCCCTGCTCAGCTCCCACTGCACATGCAACAACCACGAAGGCCTCCATAAACTCTGCCCCTCCAACTCCTCTAATTCATTCTAACTGTCAGACGGCTGCCTGGGTGAGAATCTTCATAGTCTTGGCAAGTGCATATATCTATATGATTTGCAAGGGATTGTGGGCAATGCAGTTCATTCACACCAGACACAGCTGCTCACAATAATTAGTTGTGCTTTTGGGTAAAGCCAATAAGATATTTATTTATGGGGTTATTTCTCCCAACACAGATATGCTTGATAGCACATAAATCAGGTTACTTGCTTTCAGTGTTAAACTTGAAAAAAACAAAATCAGGAAAACAACCTTTAAACTTGTCAGGCAATTAAAGCAAAAGAAATAAGACCTGGTTGGTACAAACTGGTCTTTTTCTGTAGGCATTAGCTAATGTTTTCTTAGCATATATCAAACAACAAACGAAAAGCCACAAAGAAAATAAAAAACTGTTCTTTTCAGGTTAACTTCTGATAACTTCCCACATAGATTCAGAAGTGATTCTCTCCTAGCTCACAAGCAATTAGGTAAGGCTCAATTGCTAGCACTTATCCAGCTGAAACCCCTTAGCTGGCTTGCTTTCTACTGTGTGGGTCAAATCCTGCTTCAGGAGCTTTTCTGAGTAGATTAAAGAACAAGTTTGTATTTCTTTGTGATGGTTGCTGTACTTTATAACAGAAAATCACCAAAGGAGTTTGGACAGAGAGCAGTCCATATAAACACATTCTTCATCTGCAATCATTCCCCCTTCTTCAACAAGCATGGGTTCAATATCATGGATTGGCACAGATGAATCTCTCAATGGAGCACTTTCAGGAGAATACTTGTTTCCCTGCTGTCTTTCAAGGTTATAGCTAGGGCATAGATCAGTGTTCATACCTGAGCTTCCATTGCTGTTAGAGTTCCTCTCTATATAGCCTGGCCAGTATGTAGTCCAGTTCTTATGTCCAGCCTTCCAATCCGGATCCCTGGACACTGGATCTCTCTTCACATACCTTCTGGCACAGGTCTTAGGGTCCCTTCCACGTGCAGCCGTCTCCCTCCAGGTAGCATCTGGAGTTTCCTAGCTCTGCAGCACCATTCCTCTGGCTTTCCCCAGTCCAATGGTGTATGCTGGCCTTTGAAATGCCTCCCAGTATACGTACTGCTCTGGACTCTTCTAGACCTCTCAAAGGCTTTTCTCTTCCTTCTTCCAAAGGGTTTCTTTCCTTCTCTGTCCGTCCGGTTTGGCTTCTGCTTCTGATGATCCTTCAGATGAAACTGATGATCAAGCTCAAGCTGATTCTCAGGATAAGGATAATTCTCTGTAGAATAAACTCTACCTTTATTCTGCCTAGATGAGTGCTCCCCCCTAATACAGCGCAGCTGGGCTGAATCAGGCCCTGCCCTTTGAGATGAGTGCTTAGGGATTACCTCATAGCCCTCCTGATAGAACACACGTTTCCCCACTTCAGCTCCTCTAATGGCTGTTGGAAACCTGGTGCATTCTGGGACTGGTAGTCTTTTATGGGAAAATTCTGTTTTCTTATTTCTACCAGAACTGACAGGTTGCTTGTTCAGAGTCACTTCACCTTTTCTATAGCTCCTTCCTGAGCTATGATAAGCTTCCTTATCACATACCCCCCTGCTTAAGTTATTACGGACTGGTGTCACTGGTGAAACTTCTTCTCTACAGTCCGTAATACGGGAAAGGGCATCCGCATTCTTGTGTAACTTCCCAGCACGATGTTCAGCTTGAAAATCAAATGCCTGTAAGGCCATGTACCAGCGTGTCAACCTGGCATTGTGGTTCTTCATTTGCTGCAACCACTTAAGTGGGGCATGGTCCGTGACCAACTGGAACTTTCTCCCTGTAAAGTAAAACCTTAACGCCTCCACTGACCACTTGATAGCTAAACATTCTTTTTCTATTGTGGAATACTTTTGTTCAGCCCGGTGACAACTTCCTGCTCAGGTACATCACAGGAAGCTCCTCCCCATCATGACACTGGGATAGAACCGCTCCTAGCCCTACATCCGATGCATCGGTTTGAACCAGAAAGGGTTTCTTGAAGTCCACCCCTTTCAGTACCGGTCCTGTACACAATTTTCCTTTTAGGACTGAAAAAGCTTTTTCAGCTTCAGGTGTCCACTTTAGCTGGTTTGGACAATTCTTCCGCAGCATATCCGTGAAAATTGCACTTTTCTCTGCAAATTGCGGTATAAATCTGCGGTAGTATCCAATAAGTCCCAAGAAACTTCTTAGTTGTTTCTTTGTTGTTGGAGGAGGAAAATTCCTGATGCTATCTATTTTACTCATTAGAGGTTTAATTTTTCCTCTTCCCACTAGGTGGCCCAGGTATTTTACCTCCCTATTTGCAAAGGCACACTTCTTCGGGTTTAAAGTGATTCCCGCTTGCTTCATGGAGCACAAGACTGCCCTGATCCTCTTTAGATGCTCCGCCCAGGTGTTACTATGGATTATGACATCATCCATATATGCAAAAGCATAATTTTGGTGGGGTCGAAGTACCTGATCCACTAACCTTTGGCAGGTAGCCGCTGCTCCATGCAGTCCGAAAGGCATCCTCTTGAACTGGAAAAGGCCAACGGGGGTGCTGAACGCAGTCTTCGGCTTCGACTCCCTGGTTAGAGGGATTTGCCAATATCCTTTTGTCATATCAAGGGTAGTTAAGTATTGAGCCTGTCCCAGCTGGTCCAACAGCTCTTCAATTCTTGGCATTGGATATGCATCAAAAACTGATATGGCGTTTACCTGCCGGAAGTCAATACAAAATCTTAAAGATCCATCAGGCTTCGGCACCAGGACTATGGGGCTATTCCAGGGACTCTTGGACTCCTCTATTACTCCCATGTCCAACATCTCCTGGACTTGTGCCACTACTTCCTGTCTCTTGGCTTCAGGCAAGCGGTATGGCCTTTGACGAACTAATTTCCCAGGTGGAGTTATTATTTCATGGGCAACCAAATGTGTCTCCCCAGGTATGGGTGTCAACACATCTGGGAATTCTTTAAGCAATTTCCTAATTTCTTCCTGTTGTACCACTGTCAGGTCCTCACCTATTTGCAGCTCTGATTTTTCTTTACAATCAGATACCTGGGGTCCCAAATCTTCCTCTTCATTCACCTCCCTCTCTCGGGCACAGGTGGCAGCTAGGCTTTTAACCCCTTTGACGTCAGTAGAACCAAAGCCTTTGGTTCCACGCTCAGAATTTTCCAGGGATGTGACCTCCTCCACAGGTGGAAAACCCAGCCTCTCACAGATCAATTGGGCAATTCTGTCTCCTGTCTTCACGTGATAATCATTCTGTCCAAAATTAAATAACAGAACTTTAATATTGCCCCTGTAATCGGGATCAATTACTCCCGCACCCACATCGATGAAATATTTAAGGGCTAATCCGGACCTTGGGGCTACTCCCATAGCATCCAATAGGTATTTTCACTTGGAGACCAGTGTCCACCAGGGCTCTCCCTTGGCTAGGTACAGTCACATTTTCTATGCTGCACAGGTCAAACCCAGCAGCTTGAGGGGTTGCCCGCTTAGGAGCTTGGGCCTTCTCTGTGACCCTATGATACTTTAGGATGAATGTCTGCTTTGGGGTAGCTTGGTCTTCTGGACGCTTAACCATCTTTTTAGCTGGGGTCTGAGGACTTCCAAATAAAGGCCCAGGAGCTATTACCATTAAACCTTCTCCCTCCTCCTTCTTTCCTAGTCCTTCCACTAGACCCTGCTTAAATCTTGGCCAGTCTCTTCCTAGAACCAAATCAAAGGGTAGCCTAGGCACCACTGCTAACAGGACTTCCTCTTGTTCCCCCAGGCACTTAACCTTTAGCCTATAGGTGGGATATGATGTTGCAGCACCATGAATGCATCTGATGTGAACTTGGCTTTCAGGGGTTTTAGGCACAAATCCTTCTTGGGCCTCTATCCTCTTCCAAAGCCTTTTTGACATCATACTCTGGTCTGCCCCAGAGTCTAACAAAGCATTTGTGGTAACTCCTTGCACATCAACCATCAAAAGAAATCCTTCTTTGGGCTGTTTTAAATCCACACCCACTAAGCTAGTGTGTGTCTGGCATCTCTTTTCTAAATGTCCCCATTTTCCACACTTGAAACATTTCTTTCTATTCCACTGTGTCATTTGGTTTGATACAGTACATTCATTTTCAGAAACATTTTTAATTATTTTCTTTTCTGATACAGCACATCTTGCCTCAGCACCAATCTTCAGAGGGCCACCCATTCTATGGCAAGCCTGCGTGGCTTCCAAGAATCTCTCTGCTAGCATGGTTGCCTCTCCAAGAGTTTGGCAATTTTGCTGTATAAGGAAAGTGTGCAAATCTTTAGGGACCACAGACATAAATTGTTCAAGCATTATAATGTCTAATAATATTTCTACCGTCTTTTGCTCAGGCTCCAACCATTTTACAGCTAAACCTCTGATTCTCTGACTCAGAGCCCTGGGTGTTTCACCCACTCTCAATGTAACAGCTCTAAACATTCGCCTATACTCTGAAATAGACAACCCTAGGCGATCTCTAATAGCAGCCTTTACATCCTTATAATTCAAAGCCTGGGCTGCTGGCATTGCTCTGTAAGCTGCAAGCACCTCTCCAGTTAATGAGGCTGCCAGCCTTACTGCCCACTGGGTCTCTGGCCATGCTAATGTTTGTGCCACTCTTTCAAAAGACTCTAGAAAATCATCAACATTATCATCTGGAGTTAGCTTCCCAAAACTAAATGCCCCAATCCCTTGATTGAGTCCCACACTGTCCACATGTGGTGTACCAGTATTTACTGCTGGTCTTGCATCTGTTCCACTTTGGTTCTGCAGCTGAACTAGGGCTTGCACCAGATCAAGCACTGGCTTCTGCTGTTCCATTAAGGCTTTCATAGCAGTGTCCTGTGCCTGCTGCGATAGCTCCTGTTGCCTGCTAAACTGGGCTGCCATCCAGCTAGCCATCTCCCCCGGATCCATCTTGATCCCTGCAAGAAACAAAGAAAAAAAAAAACAAAGTGCACCACCTTCCAAACAGGTGTGGTTTTTTCTACTTTTTTTTTTTTTTCAATTACCCCTTTGCCTTACTCCCATCCACCACTAGACATGCCCAGGTACTTATTACCTTGTGTCAGTGATGAATCCAGCTCTGCACAGGGTCTTTTCCTGCTGGGACAGCTTCCTGGAACATCCACTTCTCCTCCAAAGTGCAGTTGAGGGAAAATCTTTTTTTTTCCAGCTTTAAACTTGAACTTTAGTTGTAATCCCCAGCAAGTAAATCCCTTTGTGCAAAAGCAATCCGAAAAACTACGCCATTTGTCAGACGGCTGCCTGGGTGAGAATCTTCACAGTCTTGGCAAGTGCATATATCTATATGATTTGCAAGGGATTGTGGGCAATGCAGTTCATTCACACCAGACACAGCTGCTCACAATAATTAGTTGTGCTTTTGGGTAAAGCCAATAAGATATTTATTTATGGGGTTATTTCTCCCAACACAGATATGCTTGATAGCACATAAATCAGGTTACTTGCTTTCAGTGTTAAACTTGAAAAAAACAAAATCAGGAAAACAACCTTTAAACTTGTCAGGCAATTAAAGCAAAAGAAATAAGACCTGGTTGGTACAAACTGGTCTTTTTCTGTAGGCATTAGCTAATGTTTTCTTAGCATATATCAAACAACAAACGAAAAGCCACAAAGAAAGAAAAAAACTGTTCTTTTCAGGTTAACTTCTGATAACTTCCCACATAGATTCAGAAGTGATTCTCTCCTAGCTCACAAGCAATTAGGTAAGGCTCAATTGCTAGCAGTTATCCAGCTGAAACCCCTTAGCTGGCTTGCTTTCTACTGTGTGGGTCAAATCCTGCTTAAGGAGCTTTTCTGAGTAGATTAAAGAACAAGTTTGTATTTCTTTGTGATGGTTGCTGTACTTTATAACAGAAAATCACCAAAGGAGTTTGGACAGAGAGCAGCCCATATAAACACATTCTTCATCTGCAATCATTCCCCCTTCTTCAACAAGCATGGGTTCAATATCATGGATTGGCACAGATGAATCTCTCAATGGAGCACTTTCAGGAGAATACTTGTTTCCCTGCTGTCTTTCAAGGTTATAGCTAGGGCATAGATCAGTGTTCATACCTGAGCTTCCATTGCTGTTAGAGTTCCTCTCTATATAGCCTGGCCAGTATGTAGTCCAGTTCTTATGTCCAGCCTTCCAATCCGGATCCCTGGACACTGGATCTCTCTTCACATACCTTCTGGCACAGGTCTTAGGGTCCCTTCCACGTGCAGCCGTCTCCCTCCAGGTAGCGTCTGGAGTTTCCTAGCTCTGCAGCACCATTCCTCTGGCTTTCCCCAGTCCAATGGTGTATGCTGGCCTTTGAAATGCCTCCCAGTATACGTACTGCTCTGGACTCTTCTAGACCTCTCAAAGGCTTTTCTCTTCCTTCTTCCAAAGGGTTTCTTTCCTTCTCTGTCCGTCCGGTTTGGCTTCTGCTTCTGATGATCCTTCAGATGAAACTGATGATCAAGCTCAAGCTGATTCTCAGGATAAGGATAATTCTCTGTAGAATAAACTCTACCTTTATTCTGCCTAGATGAGTGCTCCCCCCTAATACAGCGCAGCTGTGCTGAATCAGGCCCTGCCCTTTGAGATGAGTGCTTAATGATTACCTCATAGCCCTCCTGATTGAACACACGTTTCCCCACTTCAGCTCCTCTAATGGCTGTTGGAAACCTGGTGCATTCTGGGACTGGTAGTCTTTTATGGGAAAATTCTGTTTTCTTATTTTTACCAGAACTGACAGGTTGCTTGTTCAGAGTCACTTCACCTTTTCTATAGCTCCTTCCTGAGCTATGATAAGCTTCCTTATCACGTAACACAGACACTCAGCACACCAACCTAGCCACACACCTCCCTCACCACACACCAACCCAGCCACACTATCCTACCACCACCCACAAACCAGCCACTCACCACGATACACCTGCCTCTGACAATCTCCTCGCTTCACCAACAACGCACGCCTTCTCTCCCTCGCCTACACAAATCCCTCAACGTGAACCAGGTGTGCAGGTATATTTATAGGTTATTTGACGTAGTTCATGTTGCGCATGCACCGCGGTGTGAGCGCATCTGCTGCGAGCATTGTGTATGTGCCATGGATATGCAGAAGGTGCACATGTGGGACACTATGTTACACATGTGCATATGCTGCATGATGTTAGGTGCATGCGCCAAGCCTCGCACTCACGCACAGTGCATGTGTAACTTGGGGTTCCGCGCGCGCAACTGCTGTGTCTCTGTGGCACATGCACAACGTGCGCAGCAGACGCTCTCGCGCTACCTCAAATAACCTATAAATACACCTGTACACCTGTTTCACATTGAGGGGTTTGTGTAGGCAAGGGAGAGAAGGCGTGCTTTGTTGGTGAAGAGAGGAGAGTGTCGGAGGCAGGTGTATCGTGGAGAGTGGTTGGGTCGTGAGTAGTGGTGGAGAGTGTCAGAGGCAGGTTTGTTGTGGAGAAGGGTATGGCAAAGCAGGCGAGAGAGAGAGAGGAGGGGAGGCGAAAAGCAGTCTAGAGAGACAGCAGCACATTTGAAGAGCAGGCAGCAGGGAGAGGAGATGGGATGAGGAGCAGGTGTGAGGTATATCAGAGGAGCCGAGGAGCAGGGATATATGACAGGGAGGGAGAGGGCACAGAGGGTAGTGAGAAGGAGCAGCAGGACATGGCAGGAGGGGAGGAGGGGGGGCACCTGTTCAGCAGGGCCCAGAGATGGCAGGGAGTGTTGGGCATTTGGCGGTGGCTGCAGGCCCATCGGGTGTGTCCCAGCCCACACAGGGGCTACCCAGTGCCAAACAATGGCGTATACCGGTGCCAGCTGAGGAACGAAGGAGGGCTGTGAGATTCAGTCAGCAAGAAAACCACATCCTGCTGGCCAGTGTGTTGGAGCGGTATGAGGTGCTCTATGGCCGGCTGAGCAACAGCACCACTGTGGCAACACGTACACACGTGTGGGAGGAGGTGCAGGAGGCCATATCCCATGCAGGGGGGCCAACCAGGGATCTCGATAGCCTGAGAAAAAGATTTAATGACATTAAGTGTGGTGTGCCTGCATCCATGGTGGCTGAGAGACAACATGCCATGGGCACCATTGGGGGTGCCCCCTTTGCACCAACTCTCACACTCCTGGAGCAGGAGCTAGAAGACCGTCTTGGACCCATATACCTGTGTGGACTGCCAGAAGCGCTGGACACTGCCCATCCACAGGCAGGTAGATATGCACCTTACACCTTGCTGCTCCTTACGATGGAAGAAACACCCTTTGTCTAGGCATCAGGCATCTGCTTTGCCCCTCCTCACACTTGGGTTCATAGCTCATATCTTTGCCTCTGCCTTTGGCTCATAAGTGTGCTGTTCCCCATTCCACCCCTTTTCAATTGCACGTTTCTGTCTGCCTCTCACAAGTGTTCCTACCACCATCCTTTGTCCTCTCTCCCCTGTCCCTGACTCTTTGCTCCTGCTCCGAACCTCTTGCCACACCTGTTAGTGTTATCTCTATTCAGATTATGAGCTCCACTGAGCAGGGATTGTCTTTTTGTGTGTTCCCTTTCACAGTGATGCATGCGCTTGGTAGTGCCCAATAAAATGCTTAGTAGTAGTAGCAGTAGCAGTAGTAGTAGTAGTAGATATGCAGCACACGTACAGGGAACGCCCAAGCACATGTGTCACATGGAGTGGAATGGTGGGGGACCATGTCCTGAGGGCATGCATGCCCTAACACAGGTAACTGTGGGGTGATGACACAGCAGCACATGGCAGGGTAGGTACAGGGTGTGTGGTGACAGGTACCTGGACCTGTGTGCATAATAGGCACAGTCCTGAGCATATTCGAGGTGCGCAAAGCAATGGTGAAGCAGGGGGCGTGGCAGATGAGAGCCATATCTGTTTCAACACTGCATACATCCATGGTCCAGACAACAGACAAGCAACGTCCAGAGGGTTAAGCTGCATAGCAACAATTTACAGCACCACAGATCATCAATGTAACAGTGATGTAAAGGACCTATCTGAGGAGTGGCTAATGATATCCCACTGTAATCAACAAGAAGCACAGCAAACCTGAGCAGCACTGCAACAGTAACAAGTCATATTGGGATATCATTTGACAGTATGCAGATATCCTCCTGGTATCACCTCTACATTGTTGCTCTCTAGTGCTGTGAAGTCTGGCTGTGCTGCTGGATCCTTGGGACCTTTCATATAGGTAAGTTAGGCCACTGATGTATGCAGAGTTCATGCAATTACAGGGATGGTCAGTCCTTCTAAGTACCCCTCCTCCTAAGGATGGGTAGTTGTGGGGACTAACTGAGGTCAGATGCCTCTACCACTGGAGTAACCATACCCAGAATGGTCTAGCGTTTCATCCTCACATATGGGGTATGAGGGCTTACAGTTAATTAATTCCTGTGCCCACTCCATTTGGGATGTGTACTTCAGTACCTGCCTGCGTTTGTCTGTCCCCCTGAGGTCTACTTGATAATATAGTATCTGGCATATATGTCACAGCCAGTCATCATACATCTGCAGCCAGTCCCCGAACACATTGAGCCAGGGGGAGACATACAAGAGGGACATACAAGTAGCCCAAAACACAGTGGCCTGTGGGTACCCACCACACCCCACCAAAACACACATGACATCTGTATGCACCTACCTATCCAGGGACATATCCCAGACCACTGACAGGGAAGGGCCTAACACACGGGGTTGATGACATAGACACAAAGAAATGGCAGCAGAAACATAACACACATCACACAACTAACACTCTGTCGGGGCCCACATAAAGTGGGGGTACCCCACCCACCCTCACCAGACCTTGGATGGCACATCGCCACACCCATACAAAATGCACATAGCACAACCCCCACAAAACCTGGGATCAGCCCATATACATGCCCTGCAGTGCCACACATGCATTCCCATACCCCCGCACACTGTGCAACCCCATACCCAGCAGGGCTACACCCATCCCCCCAGACACCCCACCACACCCATGGAGTATGTGATAGCTGTCCACCCCCACCGCACAGTGTCCTTAAAAGCGGAGGGCCCCCACACACGTCTAGCTGACATGGACACATCCTGCAATTCCTTGCATGCATGCCACTCAGGGCAATGCAAGCACATCACTCGCACACACAATGACGGCACATAATCCCACTCAGGACTCCCACATGTGCCACAGCCACATGTACTGATGAGGCCACAGACAAGGTCAGGTGGACAGTCCATATCTGATACTGCAGATAGGGGGCATGGCACTCAACACACCATCCCCAACACACTACATCCCATGCGTCACAGCTACACCAGGGAATGAGCCTGCTACCCCCCCCACCCCCTGCCAGGCACAGCACACTGTAGGCACCTGTGCTGTCCCTATTGTAGGTGCAACAACAGCAGGCACAGGCGGACAACACATTGATTGTGGGGTGGATGTACTACACAGGTGTACATAGGTGTACTGTGCAAACTTATCTGTGCTGTGTACCCTTTTCCACAACCCAGGTGACTACAGGACCATGGAGGCACATGAGGAGGAGGATGTGGCAGGGCCTCAGGATGGGGAGGGGGCCAGAGGCCACAATGTCCGGGGACACCGCCAGCAATGGCGAAGGCACACCAGGAACCAATGTGCTGGCCGAGGCAGAGGACATGCCCCCAGATGTCACCACTACAGTGGGAGCCACTGGTAGCCACTCACAGACTCTAGAGGGTGCTGAGATGGAGGGGAACCACCACCCCATGCAGGCCCCAGGGACATCAGCTACCCCTCCCACAAGCATGGATACAATCTTGGCGGAGCTGCGGGCCCACAGTGCCTCAGCACGGCACGCTGCTGAAGGTGGGTAAACAGCATACACAACAATCCCCATGGGGTTGAACGTAACATCCACAAGGAGATTGCATGTGCACCACAATATGTTGGCAACATAGCCAATCATTTCTTATGTGTGTGTGGGGGGGGTGTTCTGTGCCATATGCGTACCACCCTCCGGGAGCATGGCTTGTCAGGTGTCAGCATGTGTGAGGGGCTCAGACACACGCACACTGTTCATGGCCATATACCCCAAGGAAGCGCACAGTGGAAAACACCTATCCCAGGTCACCCAGACACCTTACTTGACTGACACCTCCCCATGGGTATTGTGATGCAGCATAGTTTGTCAGCATAATCTGTACTGTGCGCCAGCATTATAGAAAAGAGGGCTCCCCAGATATATGTATGTGTGTGCCATGACCCCTCATGTCATCTGACCTATCTCAGACGACCAGTGTGCAGATCAAGCATTGACAGATTGAACTGCGACACTGTGCCATGTGTGAGATCTGTGATTCATATAACCCCTCATCAAGACCCCTTCCAGGCATGAGAATGGCTCATGGGAAACACAGATCTCAACATGGTCATGCGTTGCTAGTTGTTGAATGCATGATTGTTCTGCAGACTGATCTGGTGGGATATGCCTGACATGTGCATGTGTCACGGTGGGGTTTGAAACAGGTATCTCACATATCACCTTGTGTCCCACCCACAGGCACTCGTCAGGCTCTGTTGGCCATTCACCAAGAGATCCACCAGCTGCAGTCCACAGCAGACACAATAGCAGGAGTGCTCCTCCGTATTGCGGATGCCCAGGAGGCCATAGCAGCACATATACAGCAGCCAGCACCGGCACCAGAGGCTGCACCCGGCAGTCCCGCAACAGATGGTGGGATGGGCTGTGGTTGCCGTGGCCGGCCACAGAAGATGTGAGCATTACAAATAAAACCATTACAAACTATTACAAACCTATGTGTTTGTTTCCAGTGTGTGGCACTGTGGTCCCCTATGTACCCTGCACCTCATGTTGTCTCCCTGTCCACATGTGCCTACCCATGCCCCTCAGGGGTGGGGTGTCTGTACTGCCACCTATCATCGCGCATAGGTCATACCATTCCCTGTTTGCCATGGACTTTGGCAGGTGGTCACCCCCTACCTATGCGTGGGGGTATACCCAACCTCTCCCTTGCCCAGGAAGATGTTCACGGTGGTACATGTCTGTTGTAGGGATCTGTCACCCTCTCCCACCCCAAATACTCTCCATCATTGGACATACATGTGTAACCATTCTCCCTGCCCCCACCAAGGCCTACATGGTTGTCTTTCCACATAAGCTTGCATGCGGCACAGGCAGACAAAGGTGGCTTGCTTCAGTCAGCTGCTCACTGTTCACTAGCACTTGTAGTCCCCCACCGCTCATCCTCGTGACATGCATTGACCTGTATCGCCCTCAACAGCTATCTCCCTGTGCAGCTCCTGGGTTTCAGCATTCCATCTTACCCTCCATGGCACATACCTGCTGCTAGCCTGTTCCCCTATTGCCCCACAAGCATGGTGCATCAGATATGGTGCCCGCACATCGCACACAGCATGCCTGTGACCATAGCTTTTGGGACACGCTCCACATTGTCACATCACAGGGACATCATGGGACACAGACACCTACGCACATGGCCAGCGCCCCATACCTGTGTGTGGAGATGGTCCATGTATGTTACTTATGTCTACCACGCATACACATAGGGATATACACACATGCCCATGCTCATGTTCATACTCGTTCTGTGGAGGAGACACGTGACCATTGTGCCGTACATACAAACATTTTTTTATTTACATATGTACATTTATACATATATAGAGATGTACCACCCAGATTGAGGTGTTTGGATGACCTCACACGCATCCTGAGAAACCTCAGGTCATTGTTAATTGTAGTAATATAGGAGCAGTCCTATCACTGGTCAATATTGAAATCGTTACTGTAGTATCTTGGTGATCTGAACACGAAATATAACATTAAAGCAAATGTATTGGCTGTCATTCTGAAGATATTGCATGTAGCTCATTTGTGATGTTTCACCGTGTAACATTTATCCAGTAGGGCATCAACAACATCCCAAATATGCCGTGAATGATGTAATATTAGGAGTGGAGGAGTAGCCTGGTGGTTATAACACTGGCTTGGTAACCAAGCAACCAGGGTTCAATTCCCACTAGCACTCCTTGTGGCCTTGGGCAAGTCACTTAACCCTCCATTGCCTCGGAAGAGAAGGCCTGGCAATCTACTTCTGGTGACACTGCCAAGAAAACCCAGGAGCTTCTGGTTCACCAGGAGTCATGACTGACTTGAAGGCACACATTGCATTGCATTGATTAATATTGCATCACATTGCCTAATAACCAGCATGCACACATCATCCAAAGTTGATTGCATCATTTTCTGCTGCAATGCAATACTACTGCCAGACGGCTACTGAAGCCATCTGACGTCAGCAGTGTACTATACTCAGTCGGAACGGGAAGTAATCTGGGATTCTGTTCCAATATTGTAAGCCTCATGAATGCCTTAAAAGTCACCCATGACCCACAAGACGGGAGACTGTTTATAGAGTTCTCAGAACTGAGTCTGAGGGCTGTGCCTTTGAACAATGGAAACCATCTTCCATCTATTACAGTAGCACATGCCGTCCACATGAAAGAACCAGAAAAACTCTAGGAAAACACTCAAATAAAACACAACTTATGTATATTATATGAAACGTGTGGTTACAGTCCTTCACCAATTCACCACTTGTAGTCAGCTTCTTTCCATATCGCAAAATTCAAGGTCTCCGTATTTCTTGGGCCAGTGGTTTTTGTGACTATGATTGAATCTCAATCACAACACACTATTGCACATAGCACCTGTTCACATCAATGACCATCATATGCAACAAATCCCCAATAGAAAATAGGAGAGCCAAATAAAAAAACTTATCTTGCAGCCATGGGTGCAGACATTTTTTCAGCACTCCAAACGCCCGATGCCTTAGAAGTAAGCGCTCACAAAGCATTTCCGCGAACCCAAATCGCTTCCTCCAGGGGGGATACTAAACCAAAACAAAACTAAACAAAACATCAAACAAACAATTACAATTCAAGAGAGACCTATCTACCTACATTAATAATTAAATAATTTAAAAACACTCTCCTCCAAACTTGCCTTATAAACCCCGCGGGCAAAAAAAATCTATAACGCACAAATACCAGACAGCCGTACTTGCCTAAGCAGACTCTTTATCACCATTGGCGCTGCAGACACGTATAGATGCCATCAGCTCCACTCCAGACTAAATATTTAAATTGTCCACAAACCAATCACTACCTACCATCACCTGCCTTAAACCCAACCAATCAAAAACAACCACTCCATTCCGATTTGTACCCTTCAAAACCCAAAGGATCCACCGTTAACCATACATAAAACGAGACGATACGAATAACTTAAAGCCATCTACTGACTTCCATTAACTAGAACCACGTTCAGCTGGCGCCTCCTATTGTGACTTGAAAGTTGTTTGCCATTTTAATGGGACTGCAGCAGGATATATAAAATACATGTGTTTTACATATTGTGCGTGGGGATAGCCGAGCAAGGGAATGGCACTACTTGCGGAAGGACTGGAATCGCAGAGATAATGTACCAGTTGGAGAGAAGCATATCCAGCAACCCATCTCTGGTTGAAGTTCACGAAAATCCTGCTTACCACCCCTTCACATCAACCTAGGTTTTTATGAAAAACCTTGTGAAGTTCATGGACTGCACTTTGCCAACTTCCCAATGCCAACGAAATTATTAAATATCGCTCATGTGTCCAATTAAGTGGAGTTTTTGCTTTTGTTTTTTCTTTATCTTTTTCTTCATATATTTCCTATGAATTAAGACTAACTTGAGGTCTCAGACTCTGCGGCTCTGCTTTATTGGGACTGGAACGTCCGTTAGTCTAGCAGTTTGCCCTCTTTGCATCAATGACCTCCTACTGAAAAAGCACATATTCAGGTGACTATATTATGTTCAACGTTTTTATGTCTTTTAACAAAGACTACTTACTTAAAATATGTTGCACCCGTCAATGTGTAAAAAAGGACAGTTTAAATCCCGACGCCCTCTATGGGTACCGCTCTCGCGTTTCAGATTGAAACTTTCTTCAGGGGATACTCCTCAAACTCATAGTCCTATAAGCTTTTCAACATTATCAAAACGCTGCTGCCCGCATTTCATATAAATGTTATCGGTTTTCTCTTCAGCTCAAGAATGAAACGCCGCGCAT